>SPJY01012519.1:1279212-1344257 GCA_005191435.1 Raddia distichophylla | reverse complement strand
TCAATATCTTCCAAGACCTTCTTCTCCGAGCATCCGGCAATTTCATTGACGATGGGGTTCAACCTAAGAAACATTTCATTAACACTTTCATTAGGGAGCATTTTGAATTGATCAAATCTTTTTCTAGCTCGAGATAGCTTCTCCTCAAGCATCTCGGCACTACCAACATGGATTTCTTTTAAATGTTTTCAAATGTCATAAGCTTTAGTGAGATTGCCAATGCTATCGAACACTTCGGAAGAAACACTAAAGAGCAAGGCATTTCTAGCAATGGCATTAAAGCGTTTGTACTTAGCATGAACTTCATCAAGAGCCATTGTTCCTTTCGGAGGATCCGGATAACCGGTTTCACATGCAATCCACACATCGTAGCTAAGTGCCTCTAAATAACATTGCATTCTAATTTTTCAATAGTTGTAATTTGTCCCATCAAAGATAGGAGCTTTTTCAATTTCTATCCTAGGCCCCTCTTGAGCCATCTCCTAGCGGTGAAGCTAATACCGGAGAACCTTGCTCTGATACCACTTGAAAGAGGATCCTATGGCCTAGATGGGGGTGAATAGGCAATTTTAAACTTTTTCCGGTTATTGTTGAATAAGCATCATGTTAAGAGTGACCCTATCCTAGTTTCGATGATCAAGCGAGCGGAAGTGATAAAACAAGTGACTAGAAACTAAGACATGGCATCACAATTGATCACAAGCATTGCAATGAAAGTAAGTGTGGAAATTAAATGAGAGAGAGTGACACGATATTTGTTTCACCGAAGTTCGGAGCCGCAACTCCTACTCTCCGTTGAGGCTACCCCTTGCGCACAAGGACTGGCTCGCTCTCAAGCCTATCGCCTCAGTTACACCCTGGTAGTCCTTCCGCCACTCTGGCGAGGTGGACTCCATCATCCGTACACCGACTTGAGAGTAGCCACACGCCAAGGCTCACTCCCAAGCCCACGCCTCCACGAAGGATGCCGTCTTCAAAAGTAATAGATCCGAAACGCCCCGATCATGCCGGATCGAAGGACTTCAATGAAGCTCGGTATTGGGGATGAGTGATTTGTGGCTTTGATTGGTTCGTGGGTGGAGGAATGGCTCTAGAACACCTAATTGATGAGCAATAAGTTGTGGTAGGTGAAGTGGAGCAACAAACCTCAAAGATGGCAGCCAAGTCAAGTCAATAAATACCCCTAGGTGAGGAGCTAGCCGTTGGAGCTCGGGAAGACTCCAAAAACTAGCCGTTATAGTACCGTCGGACCCGGTCCGATGGTCACCGGACCCGGTCCGATGGCTGCAACCAGGCCTTGAACACAACTGACACTCGCACTGCCGGACCCGGTCCGACGGTGGTCGGACCCGGTCCGACGGAGCTTAAGCGCTAGAGCATTCGCACTGTCGGACTCGGTCCGACGGGTCCAGACCCGATCCGACGGCACCGGACTCGGTCCGACAGGGAACAAAACCTGAGACTTAGGGTTTGGGTTAGGAGACCCAGTCCGATGGCGACCGGACCCGGTCCGATGGACACAGAAAAAAAACCCGGCACAGGAGATTTCGACGGTTTGGATCTCTAACTTATTTGTGGATGGCTAGAGGGCTAGGACAAGGAGAAACTTGGCATGATCGAAACGTTTAGACCCCTCTTGAAGCATGGGCGATAAAATAAAGACCTAGCTACTCCTAACCCTACACATGACCTCTTCGCTCGCCCGATCATGCTAAGATTTCCTTAAAGCAGCTCAAATTGTCGCCGAAGCCTTGCTAGGGTTCCATGAAACGTCCAAGAACCCCCTAGCGCAAAAGTATACGTCATCAATGCCACTAAAAGAATTAGGGCTCAACGATGCTCACATACTCCATTGGAATATCCGACGTGGGTCGAAAATCCGATGGTGGACAAGTCTGCCTGCTTGCAGTGAAATCCAAAAAGCACCCCATCGGAACATCTAATGTATATCGGAACATCCGATGCACATCGGAACATCCGATGTGGGTTAGAACATCCAACGCGGGATTCTCTGCTGCAACGGCCATATTTCGAGATCCTCTATTTAAAGCTCTCCTCCTCCACCTGCCAAAGGTTACACACTCTGATTGATTGAGATTTTGAACCTAACACTCCTTTGTTTATCAGCTCTCAAGAACACAAGCCTTCCTCTCTTTTGTTCATCTTGTGAGATCTAGATCTAGAGAGATCAAGGTACCCAAAGTGCTCCACAAATTAAAGGCATCAAATTCTTGAGCACTTAGCAATTCCTAAACAATTCTTCGTCGCATTTGTTATTCTTGGAGTCTTGAAGGGCTCTTAGACGGCTAGGTGTCGTCGGTGAGCCGCCGAACTTTGTGTGGTGTGCCTCCGGAGTTTGTGAAGGTGTGATTCCGCCTTCGCAACAAAAAGGATTCATCTAGTGAACACCGGTGAGTGCTGTTGTGCAACGTCGGGAGGGGATTAGGGTCTTGGTGATCCGGGCTTTGTGCCTTCCCTAACGGTGAGTAGGATCTCCCTTCAAATATCCGAACATCAGTAAACAAAAGTCGTCGTGTGCTTCGTCTCAACCTTTAGTATTTGTTCTACTATTGTTTTTGACTTGTTCTCAATATTCTTGAGTAGATCTAAACTTGGTTTTGCGAGAAATCAATTTTTACAGCAGGTTTACGTCGATTCCAAATCATCCAGGATTGGAACATCCGATGTACATGGAACATCCGACGACGATCAGAACATCCGACCTAGATCAGAACATTCGACGCAAGGTGTATTGGACTAGATCGGAATATCCGACCTACATCGGAACATTCGACGTGCTAGCTACTATTTTGAGTGTTTACTTTCCTCAATTTTGTTTTATTCTCCTATTCACCCCCCTCTAGGCGACATATCGATCCTTTCAATATTAGGCATGCGGAAACTACGCCTACGACCGAACAAACAAAATGTAGATAAATGGCAAATACCTGATAAGTTACTGATTGCTGTTGTGTTTGGCTAATAAATATATTACTACATGGTCTTTTGTAAACCTTGCTACCACTTGTAGACTTCATTGTGCGAATTCTTGCAATATTTGGACACTAAGCAGACTCCCCAGCAGGAGCAAGAATTAAGGAGGCAGCATCTTGGAGAGTTATGGCAAAGGAACGGTGGCACAATGCACAAGAGGAAGAGAAAAACAGGCGTTGACAAGAAGAGTTAGGGCATAGAGTGAGGTCGACCAGTAGTGGCAAGTCTCCGTGAGTGAGGCAGATCATGCAAAAAAGCACGAGAGGGCTACAAGAGCATGCAAAGTAGGACCCAAATCTTTCGAAGGGGAATACCCCTGGTGCACCCAATAGAATGATTGCAGTAGAGCAACTATGTTTTTAATTTGTTTAAGGCATGGTAGGTTTATGCATAGTACATGCCATTATTTGCCTGCATGTAATGAGAAATTGTGATGCAATTATAACCATTTACCTATTTTGCAATTTTCGTAATGTAGTGATCGAACCGCCTAACGTAACAATAACATCCTACGAAGAACTCGTTGTCACACACTTTACGGAATCTTCCAAAATTTTCTCGTCAAGGTAGGTAATTTTGCCAGGTAAGAAAAATATGCTAACTTACAATAATAAAGGCAACATATTATGACCATGAACCTATTTTACAATTTTTATCAGGCTGACAGGACCAAAAGACCTAATGCAATAAAAACACCCTACGAAGAACTCCGTATAACGCATGTTGCTGAATTTTTCCATAATTTATCGGACAACACTAATTTTTTTCACTAACGTCAAAGGCGCTAACTACGCATAATAAAAATTACGCACCCCTCGCTTCCAATTTGTTATTATCCGCCAGTTCAAACATAACAGTGGGATTTTTTGTCGGCCTATTTCTTACCAATCTGAAATACGGTTTTTCATTACTGATATTTATTGTTGTTTTCATATGGTAGGATCTGTCGATTTGATATAGGAGAATGACTTGTTTAACACCCAATTCGACAGCCTCATTCCAAATGACATTAAGTCCGATAGTTTTGCCTCGTATGATTTCGGGCACGTGAATTTCTAATCTCATTGACATTCTTCATATCTTTCAAAATATACTATTGATTTACCCTTTTAATTCGCGTGACTTTACTGTTTTGCCTCCGTGGCACAATCTTGGGCCAGTCTCTCTATTGCTGCCGTCGCGCTGACCTTGCCTCCACCGCCCCTCTACCGCCTCTGCCACCGCTTCGAGTTGTTGCTGCCTCGTCTTCCTCACCCCCACCGTCACCGCTCACTGCCAAGCCTCTGCTCGGCTTCCCCGTTGCCACCGTTCTCCAGCGCCACTCCTCTTCTGCCGTCGCCAAGTCTGGCCACCATGCTGCCGCCGACCTTGCCTCCTCGTCATCACCGCCGCGTCCACCGCATTGACACCGTGCAGCGGCCGGGGCAGAGGCGGAAGACGATAACGGTGTAGGCGCTGCGGTCGAGGACGAGGTTGTGGCGGAGCTCAAAGGCGGCGGTGACAGCAGAGCTCGAAGGCGGCGGCAGGGGCGCGCCGCGGCGAGCTTGGCGGCGGGGACGTGCCACTGCGAGCTTGGCGGCGATGGTGGGGCGCGCCACGACGAGATTGGCGGTGGGGCAAATCGTCTCGGGAAGGAGAAGAGGAGCCAGGGCAGGGGCAAACCGGGCAAACCACTTGTGTAAAATGGAGAGAATCAATATTAAACTAAGAAAATGGGAAGAATGTCACTGAGATCAGAAATTCACGTGCCAGGTATCAATTGGAGCAGTCCGTCTTGTCTAACAGGTCATCGACAAACATGTCACTCTAGTACCCGCCTATCTGTGTGATGGGATCATGGCCAGCGGGATTTTGGTTGCCAACGGCGGATAGAGGCTTTTTATTTAATTTAAATAAAGGAATATTTATTTATTCAAATCAGAAAAAATAATATAGAATGTTAAAAAATTCAAGAGAGGAGTCTATAGATGGCCAGATGTACCGGACCAAATGGGCCAGCACGAAGCACGATTTTTCGGCCTGGCCTAAGCACGGCATGGCACGACAGGAGTTGGGCCCAGGCCGGCACAACCCGATGAGGCGTGCCGTGCCTGGGCTGCTGCCTATGCCCATGGGCCAGCACAGGCACGACCCACGTAAACCATTGGCCCGCTAGGGCCTGCCTCCCCCCGTGCCCCTGGAAACCTAGCCGCCCCGCCCGACTGCCCCCCATATATAAACTCCCTCTGTGTTTGTCACTTTCTGTTTGATCGATATTTGGACATGTTAGCGATCTGAGTCTGAGTACTTAGAAAATATTGAAAATATTGAACCGCTTGTATTGTGCTGATAAAAAAAAAAGGTGTCAGGTGTGACGGGCTGATGGGCCGGCACGGCACGCCGTGCTCATCGGCCCGATCGGGCCAGCCCGACACGCCTAACACCTAGGCGTGCTGTGCCTGAACCTCCCTCCACACCTCCTGCCTCGGCTCGGCTCGTTCTCCCACACCTCCTGCGTCGCGTGTTGCTTCTGCCATACCCTTGCTGTTTCTTCCTCTGCTCATTCCCCAGTCCGGCAGTCCGCACCCCCCCTGCGTGTTGTTTCTGCCCCTGTGCCCCTACTGCTGCTCTGCTTGCTCCCTTCGTGCTGCAAGGAGGGCGGAGGGAGGAAGAGGGAGGCGAAGGTAAGGAGGTCGCGCGGGAGGAGTCGAAGAGAAGGGGAAGCCGCTGCTGTCCAAGGAAGGGTAGAAGGAAGGGAGAAGGAAGAAAAGAAGGGGAGCTGGGGTTTCGTGCACCAAGCATTGGGGGTAACAAATCTTTACTTTCCTACCGTTAATCTTCTATTCTATGCATAGATTAGGCGGCAATCCATGGAAGCATGTGACCTAGTGGAAGGTCTTGTTGGCTTGCAGTTTGGAATGCTTGTGCAGCAATTTGAGAGGCCAATTTGGGGAAGTTAGGTCGAGCTCTACAGGAAGTTCATATTGTGAGATTTGAAACCTATGCCCTAAGCTTTCCATAGAGTAGAAGAACACAAGAAATTGATAAACGGTTTAGGAGTTCTTAGAAATCGACAAGCACAAACACAAAGTAGTTCGAAACAAAAAAAAAGGAGATACAAATTTTAACACGAAAAAAACCCCTCCTAAGGTGGAAGGGAAAAAAACCACAGTTGGCCAGCAAAACTTCAATATCTCGGAAGAGTAACGAAACACTGGTGATTACAATATGAGTCACTTTCCATGTGTGGCTTCCGGGTGGTATTTATAATGGCGTGACCTAGGTCAAACTCGGAATCAACATCCATTACAAGAGGTATTTATAATAACGGTGACCTCACGCTCCGGCGGAAGTTGACATTCTCTCTGAATTTGGACCATATATCAACAAACTCCACCTTGAGACAAGTTTAATCAATGTAAACATCTTCCTTGAACAACAAAGAAAAGCCACCGGCACCAAAAGCCGCTAGGGTTAAACAGTAATACCAACTATGCTCTGAACGGTCCGGCAGAAGTTGGCATTTTCTCTGAATTTGGATCATATGTCAACAGGAGAGTTATGGTCGTTTTTAACAGCTGTCCAGATTTATGCATTATCGGTTTTGGGGGTTGTGTGCAACTAGGAGTATTTAGGTGAGGCCGATAGGTTATACGTGTGGAATAATTTATGAATTGTTTTCGTATGTTATGAGTGACACCTTGATTGAAATGATATATGTTCTTTAGAAATGATATATATTCTTTAGAATCCTCTTCGAGAATCAGGGACGTTGGTACCTCACATCATGCCTCGTGGTTGAGAAGGCAAGTTCATTCTTAATCAGAGTGACCTAAATGCTAAAATATTTTAACTAAATCCACGTTTCTCTCTTGTGGATGATTATTTGTATACTTCACTTATGTGTATGGCACAAGGAAAATCAATAAGTGGAATAAGTGGTAAGAGGAGCCTTGCATCATTTGCATTCATATGCATCGGGCTAGTAAACGAGCGGTCATAAGATTAGTTGGGAGTCCATGGGCCAGGCCGGCAATGATGTCTTATCACTTATGGCTAGACCTCATAACCCTAACTAAAAATCATGTTGAAGCGATAGGTGGTCTTTGTAGAATCCGAATGTGGGGTTATTTGTATGGATTCCTTGATAGTGGAGGATTGGCCGTGTACAGAAGGAATGGTGGTCTGTATGTGTCATCGACGGGTGAACACTTTCTTATACCGGTATATGTGCTGCAGTTAAGACGCATATTGCATTGCATAGCATGACAATGATGATGAAATACGGTTCGCAAGTAAGTATTTGCCCTCGGAATGAGATGAGCATGATATGCTATTTCAATGTGACTTTTGCTTAAATTATTGTCCTTTGCTTAATTATGAACTTGTTGAGTCTTGGACCTACCCAACCACCCTTTTGTTATTTTTTTAGGTGACTTCTAGAAATACGAAGTTGTAATTTCTTTTGTGCTTTGACCTTGGTGGTTATAGGTTTATCTTGTATTGTGTGGATATAGCATTCTCAAAGGATATGTTGTCGAAATGTTTAGTAAATGTTGTAGTTAATAGCATCTTGGGCCTGGAGAGGAGTCAGTGTGTTACACTTCTTTGGGTGCACACCTATGAAACATGATAGGAAGGAAGCCCCATATGAAGATGTGGTAGTTGTGGCTTTTTTAGGTGACTCCTCGACATTCTAAGTGGTAATTTCTTTTGTGCTTTGTCCTTGGTGATTATCAATCTAGCTCGAAGACCATGGTAAGTTAGGTTAGATGTGGTCCCAAGGTTTGTTGTTTGTATGCCAGGGATGCATTTTGATATGGGGCATTATGTTGACTTGTGCTTATAATGGGTTTATCTTGTATTGTGTGGATATAGCATTTTCAAGGGATATGCCATCGAAATGTTTAGTGGATGTTGTAGTTAGTAGCATCTTGGGCTCGAAGAGGAGCCAATGTGTTACACCTCTTTGGGTGCGTACCTGTGAAACATGACAGGAAGGAAGCCCCATATGAAGATGTGGTAGTTGTGGCCATTTTAGGTGACTCCACAACGTACTAAGTGGTAATTCTTTTTGTGCTTTGTCCTTGGTGGTTATCAATCTAGCACCAAGACCATGGTAAGTTAGGTTAGATGTGGTCCCAAGGTTTGCCGTTTGTATGCTAGAGATGCGGTTTGATATGGGCATTATGTTGACTTGTGCTTATATGTGATAATAGGTGTATTGTGTGGATATAGCATTTTCAAATGATATATTGTCAAAATGTTTAGTGGATGTTGTAGTTAATAGCATCTTGGGCTTGGAGAGGAGCCAGTGTGTTACACTACACCTCTTTGGGTGCGTACCTATGAAACATGACGAGAAGGAAACCTCATATGAAGATGTTGTAGTTATGGCCTTTTTAGGTGACTCCTTCACATACCAAGGCCTTGTTTATTTTAGATTAAAGTTGCTAAAAGTTTTAATCTGAAAAAGTTGTGATCCTTCGAAAGAGGTCTTGGAGGGTCCAAAAAACTATAAAAAAATTATTTAGTAATTCTAAGAAAAATTATTTAAAACCCCACAAAAATGACTACAAAGTAATACATCGTTTGGGTTGCACAAAAATAAAAAATTTTAATTTAATTTAATTTAATTTATCCCAAAATGAACAAGGCCTAAGTGGTAATTCCTTTTGTGCTTTGTCCTTGGTGGTTATCAATCTAGCACCAAGACCATGGTAAGTTAGGTTAGATGTGGTCCCAAGGTTTGCTGTTTGTATGCCAGAGATGCGGTTTGATATGGGGCATTATGTTGATTTGTGCTTATATGTGATAATATGTTTATGTTGTATTGTGTGGGTATAGCATTTTCAGAGGATATGTTGTCAGATTATTTAGTTGATGTTGTAGTTAGTAGCATCTTACGCTCGGAGAGGAGCTAGTGTGTTACACCTCTTTGTGTGCTTGCCTGTGGACCATGATCGGAAGGAAGCCCCATATGAAGATGTGGTAGTTGTGGTCTTTCATGCCATGTATATTTCCTTGAGGAATATTTGCACTAGGACTAAAGTTTGGCGCATATCCATCAGGAATTTGATGAAACTAGAGCCTTATTCTTCTATGCTACAGTTAAACAGCACAAAGCTTTTGGCTTCTTTGTTCACCCTTCTATTGTGTATGAGATTCTATAGCTCTTTCAAGTTTCAAGGGGGTAATCTATACTTTTCCTTTTTTCTTTGCATATTCATGTTTATCCTAAATATCAACTGAGCTGTAAAAATATCTGTAAAGTTTGTGTCCGGATCTGTTTACCCATCCAACATCCTTCTCAAATCTTAGCATATCTTTTTAACAGTTGTAATTTCAGAACACTGATCCTCTCCAAAAATTGTGTAAAAACGTAACAGCTCATGTAACAGACTAACAGTCAACTTACAGGCACCAGTGATAGGGTGGAACTTTGCGTAGGATGATACTTTGATCAGGTCTTTAGCTAACAAAATTTATATTACGCGCTTCACATCTGTAGAATTGGTTATACAACATACAATCAATGGTCTGCTATCTTTTCTTCTTTTTGATCAGGATGATTTTTATTAGACAACACAATTATGCATAGAATTTCTTACATGACATTTGTATATTTTAAGGCAAAAACCTCACTTTGCACTGCAAAGGTGTAAAATCCTCATTCTGCCACTTGTTTTGTCACTAACATGTGGGCCCTGGGTCTACATGGCAATGGCACATGAGTGGCAAAAAAAATGATTTTTTTCTTCTTTTGACAGTGGCAAATAGATGAATTCCCTGCTTGATCTGAAGTGTAATAGACCATAAAATTTGCAGGAAGCAGTGCCAAGTTTTTTTTGGTGATAATGGAACCAAGTCATTCAGTTGAAATGGCCAAGTAAGCAACAACCTATGTACATTCTTTATCATTAAATGAATTATGATTCCAAATCATTATGTAACGTAAAGAGATTTGCAGGCATTTGGGCAAGCAAAATCATGCCCTAATGGAAACATATCGGGCAATGTCACATGAGTTGCATAAACTTCAGGTGAGAATTAGATGGTATATAATCTTTGTGTTTAGAGTGCACCTTTAGGTAATATTTATATGGTAATTTGTTTCTATCATTTTTTGCAGGTGGAAGAAGAAACAATAATGCGCAAATTATATGAACTGATGTCAGCAGAAGGGTTTCTTCCAAAGGTACGGTGTTCGTGGACATGCAATTTATTTCAAAGGCTAAACTGCTGGTGCTAATGCTCTGACCATTCAGTTGAAGCCATTGAGCTGAGCATTCTTCTATGTTCAGATCAACAAATGAAATTGACTTGAAAACTAAGAAATAAGTTCCCAAAAAAAAGATATTAGAGTAATTTGGAAGATAAGAGGAACTTAGATCGATGCTTGTTTAGTTTTAGGCCCAGTTCTTTTCAGCTTAACGGCTTAACGACTTATTTACGTTTTGAAAACATATATGCTTTGAGTTTTTTAGTCTGTTTTTTTGCTATTTTGAAGTTGGGTTCTAACGGTATAAAAAGCAAGTTAAACGAAATGCATCCGAATCTCAAGATTACCTCGAGAAGTTCTCGAAGTTCAGTCATTTCAGCCGTTTACCCGTTCAGAACAGCTCAAAAGAACAGGGCCTTAGTTTTTGTTGGGTTTGAATTTTTTATTTTTGTATAGACCATTCACTTTAATTTTTGAAAATATTCTTTTTGAGACTTTGTAGATCTTTTCTCAAAGATCTCAAAAATATTTTTTAAATAATTTGTTTAGCCTTTTCTTACCACATATAATGATGGTCAAATTTTCCCAACTAAAACTAAACAAGGCATCAAAGAGGGCCTTAGATTATCATACCGCTGAATGTTTTTGAGACATAAAAGTTCCTTGTTATTTGTCTTCGACCCTATTTGAAACGGACTAGGTTGAACATCTAGGGTTAAGGGTCCTTTGGATTGACTGCCGCTCAGGCGCTTAGTGGTTGGATAATAGGCCAAACCTTGTTCGAACCAGCACCGGATTTCGCCAAACTACCATCGAACCCAGTGATTACAAAACCGAACCAAACCCAAAAACCGAAGTAGGCTTGGTTCGGTTAACCGAGTGGTTACTGTGGCTAACCGAAAAATTCAAGAAAAAACCGGTTTTCTCGGCTAACCGCTCGGTTAGCTCGGCTAGCCGACCGTTTTTTGCAGAAAATAAAAATATTAGAGAAAAATATGAAAAAATAGAAAAATTGATTAAAAAATAGAAAAAAATTATAGACATATAAATGAGACATCTGACATTGCATCAATTTGCCACACGTTGCAAGTTCAAACCTTCTCCATTGCATCAATTTGCCACACATAATAGGGACATACAAATGAGACATTGCATCAATTTGCCACACATTGCAAGTTGAAACCTTCTCCATTGCATCAATTTGCCAAGCACATGCATATAAACTCCATTCGTTGATTCATGTGGCAGTGGCACCTACAAATGAGACATACAAAAAATCACATATGCATGTTAGAAAGAAATGGATGTAACTATGCAATGAGAAGAGAATATTACTGTTCTAAGTTCTATCAATAATGTTGACCAAATCCAAATCCAACACACTAGGGTATGCTATGGAGTACTCCTCTTTAGACATAAGTACTAACTCATGCTTGTTTATTAAGTCTATCTTAAATTCTTTTCAACTCTGCCCTGTGATCCAGGCATTGTCTTACCAACTTTGATAGTGAGTTGCATAATACTTCGATATTTCCCATTCATACACCATCCTCATATGTGGATTTGGATGAGAATATGGGGGAGGATAAAAATTATAACCCGTGTAAGTACCACTCACAGAGCTTGAGCTATCCTGATCTTGCGGGTTGTCTTCATTTGTATGCTTGCCCCTCCTAGACCTAGAGGACCTGGGCTTGGTGGCTCCCTGTGATCTAGGAGCTGAATCTTGTGAGCTGAATCTTGGGGTGGGGGCGCTACCACAGCCACACCGCGGCTAGCGGCTCGATTACCTCGGAAAGCTGCTGCCACAGGTCGGCTAGCCGCTGTCGCTTCGCCAGCTAGCCCCTAACACCTCGCCCGTGCCTCGTCGCGCCTCTCGCTGCGCTGGTGCTACGCCGCGCCCACCTGACTAGCTGATCGATTCACCGGTTAGTCGCTCGATACACATGGGGGCTGGGGCGCTCGGGAAGGGAGAAGAGCGGAGGAGGTAGGAGCAAAGAAGGTGGGAGCTGGGTCACGGGTGGGGGGATGAGGCGCAGCGCATGCAGAGGGAGCGCTCCCCTCCCCTGCGTAGTCCATTTTTTGGACCCCGAAATGGGCCTAGGAGGTAGCCCATTAAATATATATGTTATTTTTCTTCTTTATTCCAATATTTTCATTCATATCAAACGAAAATCACATGAAATAACGGTAAAAATTTTGAATTTTTAAATTCTGTTTCAGCCTATAGTCATAAAATAATGTTTATTATTTTATGGAATTGTTTCATATTTTTCCACGAATTTTCAAAATTGTACAAAATTTAGATTTCATTCAAACCGAGCCGAGCGGTTTGCTAAAAAACAATCCGGGTCGGTTTGCCGGCTAACCACGGTTTTCGAGTGGTTAGCCGCGGTTTCGTAATCACTGATTGAACCTTGCCGGACACAGAGGTGGCAAAACGGGCTGGGTCGGCTAAACCGAACCCGGTCGGTCCGGCACCACGGCCCGTCGGGCCTACCCGATTCGGTTTGCATAGTGGCGGCCCGGTTCAGTTCGCTACTGTGTATATAAATTTAATTCAATATATGTATTTCTATATATATTTTATTATGATAAATAATATATTTATTTAATTTATGATGTATATTTGTTAAATATAATAGTTTTATTAATTTATATATATATTTTTTAATAAAATAAACCGGCTAATAAAAAATCGGCCGGCTGGTTCGGTTCGGTTCACTGTGCGAACCTAACCTGCGCCGAGACCGCAGCCCATTGCCCCGGTTCGCACAGTAACCAAACCAACCGTTGCCCGGTTCGGCCGTTGGCCAGCTCTAGCCGGACCACCGCTGGTGTATAGTGGGCTGTGTTAAATCCTAAAGCCATTTTGAGAAGCTACTTTGATTAGTTAGAGCGCTTGTTTGGCTTTGTGGCTTTTTACTGTGCTGAAGCCTAATCAAACAAGACTTGATTTCTCTATTGCTTAGATGTCTTAATCCTCTTATTATATGTTGAACAAATGACACAAAATATCATTCTTTGCTGGGACAGTTGCATGTGATAAACATTATTTACTAACACTCTAGAACTTGCTTCCTCTTCTACTATTCAAGCAATATATAATCCATGTCTAACAAACGATATGCTTATAGAAGCATGCTTTCAAAAATCAGTTGTGCCTAAGGATTGAGCTAGCGAAGTCTGCTTTGAGCATCCATTCTATATTTATAATGGGCTAATCTGAAACCTACATGCACACATGTATGTTGGCATTTCCATAACTAATTTCAGATTTGGCAAATGGGGACTATTCTCTCCCCTAACTCCATGGTTGCATGAACTGACTTCGCTATATGCTTCTTTTCAGTTCCGTTTCTTTTTATGTTTATTTCTCTTATATTCTCCACTTTCCTGTCCTCTATATTCAGATACAACCACTTTTAACCAGTTCTCTAATAATTAATGCAGCGCAAGAAAGAAAGACAATTGGGGAAAGCTGAAGAATCAACTTAGGAAAGCAAAGAACAGAAACTATAGAAAGTCAACCATAAATATGCAATACTTGGGGATGCAAGTTCAGCGGAAAAGACATCATCTCCATTGCAGTTTACTGCCATCACAGCTTGGATGATCACTGCGTTTAAAAATATGTTTGGAGTGGCTGAGCTAAATAAATAAGTTTTTGAGCTGAAGTTAGTTGTGTGGGGGGTTGAATGGACAAAGTGGTTGAATGAATATTATATGTCATTATGAACGTGCTGTAATTATCCACCATGATGGATTTACACCGCTGAAATTTGGTTTCCACTCGAGATGATAGCATGCTCTTTGTACAAGCTTCACGAGTGGTGATGATAGCATGCTCTTTGTACAAGCTTGACGAGATGAACGTAACTGTGATGTGATGAATCGACATCCGACTAGAGGTAGTGTTTCCTTTTCATGCTTGGAGGATGCTGAATTTCAAAACTGGTGGGGCCCCTAAAACCATGCCACAACGGTTGTTTGCACCTTGTTTCTTCTCTCTCGTGCATGATGGCCTTGTTGGTTTCGTGGCTACAGTTTCAGAGTCCTGAAGTGTAACAACTAGATATGAAAAAAAAATTGTAAAAAACTGAAAAACAAACTAAAAATGTGGTTGCATGGTTAGAGATTTAGGCCCTGTTCTTTTGAGTTGATCTGAACGGCTGAAATGACTAAATTTCGAGAGCTTCTGGAAGTAGTCTCGAGATTCGGGTACAATTCGTTTGACTTGCTTTTTAAAGTGTTAGAACCCATCTTCAAAACAGCGAAAAAACGAACTCAAAAAACTTAAAGCATATGTGTTTTCAAAACGTAGATAAGTCGTTAAGCTGTTAAGCCGTTAAGCTGTTAAGGTGAAAAGAACTGGGCCTTAGTGTTTGTTTTGTGTCCAGAGCTTTAGTCCGCCATTGAATTGCAAAAACTATATTATTCTTTAAAAGACTATAGAACTAATAAGGAAGCTAACAGAATTTGTTTTGCGGATAGTCATTGTAGGGACCTGAAAAGAGATTCGGCTCTCTTCTATGTTTTTACCTGTTCTAGTCTATGGATCAAGTAGCTTAAAAAATACAGATAACAACTCTTGGATCATAACCTGTGCGATTAAAACATACATGCATCAAAATACCTGTCAACACTACATTCATTACAGAGTTTCAAGCACGCAGACCTCTAAACAGTGGAATAACAATGCTCAACCAAAATCACATAAAGGTTTAATTCCCCATAGGCGAACTGTAGGTACTTGCTTCTAGACATCTCAGTAGTTTTCATCTTGCATTCCATTTGCGAAGTCTTCTTCCTCATGCATCTCTTCATTAAGGTATGGGTTCTTCTGGTGACATCCTACTCATTGGAATTAGCAGCTTGTGTGAAAAGCGGGATGAGTACCCGAATACTCAACAAGTAAGACTGTTTGTATACAACTAAGGCTCGTGAAGAAAGGTTAGGTTAAATTTGAATAAAGCCAACTTTGTAAAGTTTTCCCTAAGTTTTTGAAATATAGAAAACGTTTATGAAAACAAATCCTGAAACATTTATTTTCAAGTCTTCGATCACTGTTGGCTTTTTTCCCTAGGAGGTTAAACACGGTTCTCGACCGTGCACTTAACACCCTTACTCTTATTGTGTCCTTGTGAGGAACAAACTAAAAGTCACAACTATTGTTGTGGTTTTCATTTAATAACATTTTAATAAAATAGTTAAAAGTACCAAAGAGGAAACTCCCCATCGTCCGCCCTTGACTGTGGGGTATTATTATCATGATAGTTGTAATCTTTGCATAGGTTGCATGCTTTACCCATGTGATACAATGCACTCCCATCGAAGGGCATCGTAATGAGACCAGAAACAACTAGCTCTTGGTTGTTATCCCGTCTAAGGATTTCCCTTAGCGCAAGATGAACCAACCGTTGGTTGTGTTGCCCTCTTGAGTTTGAAGTATGATGTCATGGATATTTTGGACCTTTTCCGCCACAAGGATGTCCTAACCAAAAAGCTTGAAGGGTACTTAGTCAAGGCTGTCCCATTGCGGCACACATGGTCACACTGTAATACTTGACTACCTCAGGGAATCATTCATTAGGAAATCATGGTATTTAGATCTCACATTGGGCCCGAGTCTCGTGTTGCTGCACCCGCCTTGCGACCAACCATCCTAATCAGGTTTTGCAAAAACATTTTGCCCAAGTATCCGCTATCAACCAACCCAATTAAAACATGATGGAAACATATTATAGACGTCCTTTAAAACTTTTTAAAGCAGCAAACAATGATATAGATCATCATACTATGATAAAGGGTACTACGTAATTCTAAGCAACATGCAAAACCTACTTCATGGGTGTGACCAATATTTAAGGAATATAAACATCCTATGACAGTGAGAACAATTTTAATAAGAGTAATTTTACTATGGGTGTAGCTAGATTAACCAATTAGCAAATTTTATGTTTTTAACATACATGCAATTTGTCAAAGTTTCTACAAAAATTAATTTTAAACATGGGGCAACAAGGTTCAGCACTTGGCTTGATTTACGCAATGAGTACACTCCTCCGATGCGTCAACAAATTTTTTGTCATCGCCCAAATCTATCATACACAAAATAAAACAATATTCAATATGTAGAAAATCACATAAATAAAACTTAGGCGATTTCGTAAGGAAAAATTACAATAGGTGGATATGAATTTTCTAAACATACAAATAATTATTTCATAATTTTTGGACTTGTAGATTTAAAGGTATAAAATTAACAAATGTTACTACACCTATATATAAAAAAATGAAATAACAGGTGTAATGGGCCGGTTAGACAGCTCTGCCCCAAAGATGAGCGTGTGTGCACGCACGTATTGCTGTGCTGCCCAACCCAGCGGCGAGGTCAGACAATGTGAGGGAACATGCATGCTATGCTAGCCGAAAATCAAAATTTCAATGCGAATACACAGGATAATCATGCAAGTAAGGGATCATAGATCGTTAATCTTGATGCGCGGTAGCGGAAGTTGAGTCGAAGAAGATGGTTCTCATGTTACGCACGTTGTGGTAAGGAAGTAGTTGTTCACATCATGGTCAAGCATCTCTTCCGTAGTAGTGGTTGTCCACATGTCCTCGCCGAGGTTTGCCGATTGGGAGCAGCTGCGCCTCTAAGGTATGAACATATTTAGGGGTGGAACGTTGTGTGCGGGTGTGCTTGCACCTCATCGCGCGGCTAGGGTTTCCTCGCGAGCGGGAGGGGCATAGAGGCTAGGGTTTAGGGTCGACCAACTAGCCTACCCACGCCACTCCAAGCATCTTCCATATATTGACGTGCTAATGGGCTTCTACGTTAGCAACCCATCAAGACTAATTCCTACGTGATTCCTTATCCTCATGCGAAACCCTCTAATAGATAAATCCATTAGACATATTTCAACTCATTAAGTGTATGACTCATAAAGTTCATGCGTAAGTTGGTCGTGAACCTAAAAACCTACCCACTTTCCAATCCACAGATTAATAGCAATACCTAGCAGCACATATTGACCCTGAATGCACAGAATGATTCTTATTAGTTGAACCTTGATACACTCACATGCCAATCCTTTTGCTGCACGACACCAATCAACCTCAAGGCAAGATGTATGCCATCCTTTTCATAGCTTAACCATCCACTTGTCAATGTAATGGATAAGTTGTTATTAACCATTAATTACATTGACACGACCACACTTTCCTTATCCATCAACACCGAGGGGCCCAGAGGTACCTCTTCTATTATCAAGGAGGGGCATATCCCATCTTGATCTACCACTACGCCATGTTTTGTGGCATAAGTGTAAGTTATCTTTATAACTGCCTAGTTACGAAACAACGTTTGCGAACCTCAAAGTATAAAACTATGTTGAGGCTCTATGAGGATATCAGTTCTAAGAACCATATAGCCATGCCACTCAAGACAACAATATGATGACACTTGTAATTACAACCATCCATGTTCTTTAACATATATCCATATTATTGATTTGATATCTCTATATCTAAGATATGTGAAATCAATCAATACATGCGATGATCAAATCACTACTGTTCCTTGTAATGATATGGATCAAGGATCATTGATAATAATATCACATTGACAATTGTGTTTCACAACCAAGTCGTACTTGATAAATAAAGTCATAACATTTATCTAGTGAACCGATAATCAAATTTATCAAAAAATACATGAACAAAAATGTATTACAATCATCTCATATGATTGATCTAGGACGTATTTCCATCACAATGGTGGCTGATGGGGTGGAGGCGTCTCGCTGCCGCAACCTAGAGGCAACACGACCGACTAACTATCGGGGCTCGCTGTCTAGAGAGAGAAACATGGGAGGCGGCATGGGAGGGAATGGCAGAGGCGCTGCTGTGAGGGTGGACGGTGGGGAAAGGAAAGGGGGAACAGGGAACTCCTTAGTGGTGGCAGCGCTCCGGAACAGCGATGTCAATGATAGCGGCATCCTCCACAGCGGCGATCGACGGCGACGCTTCGGTGATAAATTCTCAGTAATTGGGCGTGGTTGTTCTGAAACTGATGGGCAAAATGGATCTAAGCAGATGCGCACAAGTTCTCCATTGGAAGAATTGAAGAAACAACGAATCCCAAGTACAAATATATAAGAAGCTAAACTGCTCATAGCATTCCATCTGGAGTAAGCATTCGGATAATCTGGGATGTGACGTGGCATACCCGAAAGCCCTAAGAAATGGATGGGAAAGAAGGTCAGATTAACCCCGAAAAAAGTGATCGAAAAATGGATTTGGCCTAAAGTTTCAGGATATGTCCGACCAAAGATTTTATCCACCCAATAGTAAAATCCAGCAACCCGTGCCAAATTTAGAGAAAGAACAAAAGGGAAGATGGAAAGGCTCGGGTTGGAGTTTTATAGGGAAATGAAGCGAAGATGGATGGGTTTGCAATGCAATGGTGCTCCATGATGGCCACTAAACGAGTAGAAACTGATGGCATTACCCCCTCTCGATGGCCACCGAAGAATATGAAAGAACTGATGCAATTCTCCATCAGTTGCACTGCATGCACGCATAAACAACACATGAACAGGGAACACAGAGAGGGTCTGCAGAAGACAGAGAAAAAAAAAGAGAAAGAAAAGGAAAAAGGAGAAAACAGATGAATGGAAAAGATGAGAAAATGATAAGTGGGCACAAAGAAGGTGAAAGGATTAATGAATAAAATAATAGTGCCAAACATAATTAATATATATGTTAAATATATTTTCTCCTTTCTAAAATATTTATCAAAGAAAGTTGCTGAAGACAAATATAAATAATAATTTTGGAAGGAATACTAATGTTTATTTGTAATTTTAAAAACTCTTGAGCAATTTATTTTAAACCTGAAAACAGAATAATTTTTGAAAAAAAAGTAATATACACATTTTTATGCTTTCAAACATATATTTTCCAATTCAATTTTTATGTAATGCTAAAGTTGTGCATGATTTTATTTCCTGTAAAAAAGGGAACGTTAGAGTTTTAAAGGGACCTTAAGTGAAACAGCTAGGTATTTCAAAAATACTACAAGAACTTAAAAGTGACCTAAAAAGGTGGTTTCACACCTAGAATTTAAAGAGTTTTAAATTGCAACACTAGTTTTTGGAAAAAAAAAATAAAAAACTAAAAAGGAAATAAATAATTGTGCAGACTAAAAATAAAAAAATGATTTCACTGCTAAAGTTTTAGAAAGTCTTTGAAAGGTGACACTATTTTTTTTACAAGAATTAAGAAGCAAACAAAAAAAGAAACGCACCAAGTGTGCGTAGTTTCACGTCTAAAGTTTTAGAAAGTCTTTGAAGTGCAACACTATTTACATTTCAAAATAAAAGGTATAAGAATTAAGAATAAAACTAGAAAAAAATTAGCCAAATGTGCAAACTAAAAGGGAAAATTGGAAAGAAAAGTGATGAGGTGGTGTGGGATTAGAACTCATGACCATGTGTTTTACGATAAAATCTCATTCAACCAAGCTACTACACCTATTGACATCTTCGGAAAGGAAACATATCATGTGTACATGGGACATTGGTGCACATGCGTAAACATTAGGCCCTGTTCTTTTGAGCTGATCTGAACGGCTGAATGGCCGAACGGCTGAAATGACTGAACTTCGAGAGCTTTTTGAGGTAGTCTCGAGATTCGGATCCATTTCGTTTGACTTGCTTTTTAAAGCGTTAAAACCCACCTTCAAAACAGTAAAAAAACGGACTAAAAAAACTCAAAGCATATGTTTATTGATTTAATATCTCTATATCTATGGTATGTGAAACAATATCATCAATCAATACATGTGCTGATCAAATCACTACTGCTCCTCGTAATGATATGGATCAAGGATCATTTACAATAATATCACATTGACAATTGTGTTTCACAACCAAGTCGTGCTTGATAAATAAAGTCATGACATTTATCTAGTGAACCGATAATCAAATTTATTAAAAAGTACATGAACAAAAAATGTATTACAATTATCTCATATGATTGATCCAGGACGTATTCCCATCACAACGATGGCTGAAGGGGTGGAGGCGTCTCGCTGGAGCAGCCTAGAAGCAACGCGACCGACTAACTAGCGGGGCTCGCTGTCTAGAGAGAGAAACAAGGGTGGCGGCATGGGAGGGAGTGGCAGAGGTGCTGCGGTGAGGGTGAATGGCGGGGAAAGGAAAGGGGGAAACAGGGAACTCCTTAGTGGTGGCAGCGCTTCGGAACAACGATGTCAATGACAGCGGCATCCTCCATAGCGGCGACCGACGGCGGCGCTTCGGTGATAAATTCTCAGTAATTGGGCGCGGTTGTTTTGAACTGATGGGCAAAATGGATCAAAGGAGATGCGCACAAGTTCTCCGTTGGAAGAATTGAAGAAACGACGAATCCCAACTACAAATATATAAGAAGCTAAACTGCTCATAGCATTCCATCTGGAGTAAGCATTCGGATAATCTGGGATGTGACGTGGCATACCCGAAAGCCCTAAGAAATGGATGGGAAAGAAGGTCAGATTAACCCCGAAAAAAGTGATCAAAAAATGGATTTGGCCTAAAGTTTCACGATATGTCCGACCAAAGATTTTACCCACCCAATAGTAAAATCCAGCAACCCGAGCCAAATTTAGAGAAAGAACAAAAGGGAAGACAGAAAGGCTCGGGTTGGAGTTTTATAGAGAAATGAAGCGCAGATGGATGGGTTTGCAATGCAATGCTCCAGCAGCGCCTCTTCCGATCCGGCGCGGGAGCAGCGGCTGTTGACGATACGGGAGAGAGCGAGCTCCCCCAAATATACGGTTCCTCTCTCCTCTCCAGTTAATTAGGGGATGATTTGAGGGATGCTGTTGGAAGCTTTAGGGGAGAAGGAAATCCTCTTTTTTATAGGTTCAGTGAGCTATACAGTACCTTGTTGGAGCCAGCCTGATGGCCACTAAACGAGTAGAAACTGATGGCATTACCCCCTCTTGATGGCCACCGCCCTGCGAACCGCTTGCAGAGGGGGCTTCACTAGCGGCTCTGGGAGCCGCTTGTGGTGCCCCTCGGGCATCAGTCACGGTTGCCTGCAAGCGGTTCTAAAACCGCTTGCACAGGCCTTACGAGCTGCTTGGCCTACCCCGATCCGCAGTAGTGACCGAAGAATATGAAAGAACTGATGCAATTCTCCATCAGTTGCACTGCATGCACGCATAAACAACACATGAACAGGGAACACAGAGAGGGTCTGCAGAAGACAGAGAAAAAAAAAGAGAAAGAAAAGGAAAAAGGAGAAAACAGATGAATGGAAAAGATGAGAAAATGATAAGTGGGCACAAAGAAGGTGAAAGGATTAATGAATAAAATAATAGTGCCAAACATAATTAATATATATGTTAAATATATTTTCTCCTTTCTAAAATATTTATCAAAGAAAGTTGCTGAAGACAAATATAAATAATAATTTTGGAAGGAATACTAATGTTTATTTGTAATTTTAAAAACTCTTGAGCAATTTATTTTAAACCTGAAAACAGAATAATTTTTGAAAAAAAAGTAATATACACATTTTTATGCTTTCAAACATATATTTTCCAATTCAATTTTTATGTAATGCTAAAGTTGTGCATGATTTTATTTCCTGTAAAAAAGGGAACGTTAGAGTTTTAAAGGGACCTTAAGTGAAACAGCTAGGTATTTCAAAAATACTACAAGAACTTAAAAGTGACCTAAAAAGGTGGTTTCACACCTAGAATTTAAAGAGTTTTAAATTGCAACACTAGTTTTTGGAAAAAAAAAATAAAAAACTAAAAAGGAAATAAATAATTGTGCAGACTAAAAATAAAAAAATGATTTCACTGCTAAAGTTTTAGAAAGTCTTTGAAAGGTGACACTATTTTTTTTACAAGAATTAAGAAGCAAACAAAAAAAGAAACGCACCAAGTGTGCGTAGTTTCACGTCTAAAGTTTTAGAAAGTCTTTGAAGTGCAACACTATTTACATTTCAAAATAAAAGGTATAAGAATTAAGAATAAAACTAGAAAAAAATTAGCCAAATGTGCAAACTAAAAGGGAAAATTGGAAAGAAAAGTGATGAGGTGGTGTGGGATTAGAACTCATGACCATGTGTTTTACGATAAAATCTCATTCAACCAAGCTACTACACCTATTGACATCTTCGGAAAGGAAACATATCATGTGTACATGGGACATTGGTGCACATGCGTAAACATTAGGCCCTGTTCTTTTGAGCTGATCTGAACGGCTGAATGGCCGAACGGCTGAAATGACTGAACTTCGAGAGCTTTTTGAGGTAGTCTCGAGATTCGGATCCATTTCGTTTGACTTGCTTTTTAAAGCGTTAAAACCCACCTTCAAAACAGTAAAAAAACGGACTAAAAAAACTCAAAGCATATGTGTTTTTAAAACATAGATAAGTCGTTAAGCTGTTAAAACGTTAAGCTATTAAGCTGAAAAGAACTGGGCCTAAATCTAAATCGTTTTACTCCCATCCATGTGCATCCGTATTTTTTGCAATTACTCCCTCCTACCTCCCCCAACAGGTCGAGCATGAATCTGGATAGGAGTTGGACGATCTAGATTTAATGTTTGCACGTGTACACCAATGAGGCGCTGGTCGTTGGTTATGGGGTCCCACACCAGGAGCTGGAGCAGCGTACGGTTAACGAGATGGATACGACCATGGCGGAAGCTGATGGTTTCCTAGTAGCCACAAACATCGAGCGGTAGGGGCAAGTGCTCGCTGGGGATGCACGGTCTGACAGATCAGCATAGGGATGGCAACGGGTCGGGTCCTGCCAGGTGGAGATGAACCAGACCCGACCCAAAACCCGAAACTGAATACTGACCTGAACCCGAAATTAAATATGGGCACAAAACCGAACCCGAACCCGCCGGGTACCCGAAACCCGATGGGTGGCCCCACGGGTTTGTGTTTTACTGTGAGATTGACTGGTTGAAAATGTGAGAAAGCAATATAGCATATAGCAGGAAAATTTAAATTCCACTCCACTAGCATAATTGATCATATATTCAATCACAATAAGACATAGACGGATAGACATGAATAAATGATGACACCATCACCAACTGACCAACAAAAATTGCAAAGAAGAAACAATAGTACAACACAATGCACCATCACCATCAATAGTTCAATGCAGTAGCATTCCAACAACAATAGTAGTATAGATATAGTACATCACCATCACCATCAAAGTATGAATGTATCAGCCAGCACCATAAAGGGTCAAAGCCTCAAAGGCACAAATATTACAAGTGTACTAGTTCATAGTTTAACCAAATGTCTAACTGCCATCTAGCGTCCATCAAACAACAAGTATTAAACTAACAACCACCAAATTGCAACAGCAGGTATTCATCAAATGATCCAAAAGAATCAAGAAGAGCCAATAGATCGATTGATCAAGAGGGTAGAGGGTAGGGCACATAAAACCTATGGCTGGCGGTGGACCGAAGGGTGGCGGCGGATCTGGGGCCGGACCGGCTGGCGTTGGACCGACGAGACCTCTCGGGGCTGGTGGTGCAACGGCGGGTGGCGGTGGATCTGGGGCTGGCAATGCACCGGTGGGCGGTGGCGGATCTAACGGTTGTTGCTTGTTGGTGGACAGATGAGCTGCGGCCGGCAGGGCGGGACTGGAGGTGCACTGGCGGTAGGTTGGAAGTGGACTGGCTGTGGACTTAGGGTTTGGGCAGCAGCGTGAGGACTGAGGAGTGAGGTCGTGAGGAGTGGGAAAGGATTAGAGGGGCTGAGCCGCTGAGGGCCTGAGTGTTGGGATATGCCCAATGAAAATTATAAGTCGCATATGATGCGGGCTCACGGTTAGCGTGGGATACATATGATGTGGATGATGTGGACCCAAACCTTATTGGGCCTATAGCGTAGAGGGCCCAGTGGGCGCTATATAAAGTGAGGTGGTGGAGAGGTCGGCATATGCCTATGTGCAAGTTGTCCCTCTCCACTAAACCCTAGCCATCTCTCCCAGGCGTCTGTGTGCCGGTGTTTGCACACTACGCATGGACGGATTCCAATCCCTGTATGTGTGGATACCGTAAAGGCTCTACACCGTGTGGCGCTAATCGATGCGAATCTGAGGAAGAGATGAAATCTGCTCGCGGACATATTCTAGACGCGATCTTATTTTGTCGATTCCTGTTGATCTAGAAGGAGTTTCTGGGCGATATTAGATGCGTTGGAAAGATAATCTCGTTAACTTTCCAACAAGTGGTAGAATGTTGAAAACGGAGTTCGGATGTGGCTGGGGAGTCCGTTTGAAGGTGCGCTGCGCGGGAAGGTCGCGAATCCCGGTGACCGCGCGGAATACGTCAACGACCTTCAGTGGTATCAGAGCCATCCTGTTTAGTTCTTGATCTGGATCGGTCGCATTTGCGATATGCGAGGTAGTAGATTGGATCTATTACTGATTCCTCATTGTAGATGCGATCTGCTATAGATGGAATTGATTCATAAGGTTCATGATATGATCCGATGGTGACGTGGTTTAGTAGATTTGATCTGCTGTTTGTAGTCATATGATGAGAAAAGATGGGGTCGGATTGATTTGATCTACTATGATGTTGGGTGCTTATTGAGATTAATCTTAGCCGAGTTGATTAGATTAGCATAATCAACTGATATGATCAGTTTTGTTATATCCTGATGAGTTCAATCTTTGCCGTGTGATGCTGAACAAGTTGGTTGAGGCTGCTGCGTGGTGATGGTGTGCTGCCTAAGAGTTAGGTCGCTGCTCGGCAGTGCTCGGCGCTGCTCTGCTCGGCTAGGTATTGCTCGCATGTATACACTGTTCGTGTTTGCGTGCATGAGTCCGCTGCGCTGCATCCAGCTTGCATGCATAGATGCATACGATGCTCTATAGTACTACTGCATGTGCATGTGGCCGAGTTGAGTAGCTAATTAGATTAGTTTAGTTGGCGGCTTGATTAATATGATTAATCTCATTTTGGTTCTGCATGTGAGCATGCGATTTGATCAGTTGGGTTAATATGATTAGAACATCTAAGTGTCGGCTAGAGTAACCAGTGGTCTAGCCGATTTGATCGGTTAGATGGTCGCTGAGTCATGGTTACCGTGCAATAGTTGCACGTGTTAATGATGATCTCGATCACGATGAAAGACCAAACGTTGGTCATCCTTGCTGCTGGAAATCTTGTAGATATGTCGAGCAAATTGTTGCTCAGGATGTTGTTCGGAGCTGCTCGTCGACTGGTCAGAATTGCTCACCGGCTGGTCAGGGCTGCTCGCCGACTAGTTAGAGTTGCTCGCCGCCTGGTCGCCGCCTGGTCAGAGCTGCTCGCCGTCTGGTTGGGACTGCTCGTCGACTAGTTAGGATTGCTCGCCGGTTGGTCAAGAGTAGCTCGAGTCATTCGCAGGCTGCTCGGCACTGCTCGGTACTGCTCGGTTCTACTCGGAGGAGCTTGAGTTGGTCGAAGAGCTAGTTGGAGAGCCCCACAGCATGCTGGGATTTGGATCCGAGCAGTGGTTTAGCCACACTATCGATGGCTCCTGGAATTGAAGGATAATACCGACGCCAACCTCCTCGAGCGCTGGTTGTCTGGTAAGCTTCCCTTACTGCCATAATGCCTCGACGGTTGGTAGGGGCCATAGGGCCATTGAGTAGTCTGGTATTAGATTAATATGATTAATTCAATCGAATTGTCATGGGTAAGATTGTGAATAGGATTCACAGTTCGAACCATGCTAGCTAATTTGTCAGTAAACTGCGTGCTTAATGGAATATTCATTAGGTCAATATGATTGATCCGAAGTGCATTAATGTGATTAATTTGTTGGAATTTTTCATGGACGAAATTTGTGAATATGATTCACTGCTGGAAAATTGTTTCCACCACACGAACTATTTATGTGCCTTTTCATAATTGTCATGAGTTTACATTATTTGGTAGAATTTGATTCTATGCATATGTATGTGAATAGTTTGATCCTCATGTATATGATGCATCTTTCTAAGGCTTACATATTAATTTGTGATACTTGAGTAAAATCAAGTTGATGGCTTGGTGGATAGGAATGGGCGCATAATGATAATGATCACCGCGTCTTGGGCCATACCGGTGCACATTTTAAATAGTGTATTTTCTGTGATGGTTTTCTGCTATGCTATTCTTTCATAGAACAGATTTCCCTCAAAATATTAAGTGTACAATGCCCTTCCAATTGCTGCACCTATTGTATTGCAAGTTGGCGGATAAGTTCTTGATAAATCAGGGACGCCGTCTTCTTTCTTGTACAATAGGGTGAGTGTAGCCTAACCCGTACATTCACATGCATAGTGTTGGTTTGCTTATCGGAGTCATTCAAATAGGATTTGGGATTTTGGGACAACAGGGTTGGGAGCCAAGCATATGATGCCACCCCAACTAATAAGAGTCACATACTATGTGATTGGCAAGGAGTTGTCTTACCTATGTTGCGGGTTCAAGTGGTGGTATTGACAAATCATTACCTGAACTGCAGTAACCATGGATCTTGTCCCATCACGAGTCATTAGAGGGAATGTGACTTGAGTGGAAGTATCTTCGCTAAATTATTAAGGGAGGTACACACGTAATCGTAGTTTAATATTTGTTGATATACCTGATGCTTTAATTTTGAGCTATATCTTTGATTAGAGAATCTTGATATATGCATGATGATTAATATTATTTTGAGAATTGTTCTCTAATTATTAAGAATGAATATTTGTTCTAAAGAGTAGTACCTTGATGAACCAGTTGAAATGCAATTTGTATTGTAAGTGTTTATTAGAAATCTGAGCTTTTACAGAAAGATGAAGTCATGGACATCTGCAATATGATTGTGGATTGGAAGGCATGTTTGAGAACCAGACAAGGGCTAGAGGAATTGATCCCTAAGTCATTGTTTGAGTGCAGATTAGCACAAAAAGAAAATTTGATCAGCTGCCATATGTGGTTAATATGATTGATTACATTGGGCACTAGAAAATATGATTTTCCCTTTAGCTAATGGTTAGCTATTGATGTGATTTTCAATTGGTTTTCATCTGATAAATGGCTTAGAGAAATCACAGGCCAAGATGCATATGATGCATGTTAGAATCAGAAAGCATCAAGATCAGCATTAATCATTTGATGACAGTTCGAAAGACTGGCTGACTTATGAATGAGGCCGAGTATTGTGTGAAATGGAAAGGTCAAGTTGGACCTACAATATTAATCTAGACTTGTGAAGTCAAAGGTTGACGCTACGCTGACACCACATGATAGGATTCTAGAATAATGACAAGGTTGTAAAAGTTGTCTCGTTTGACGTTGACACACATTAATGGCCCTACCCGAAAGATTATAGTCGAAATTAAATAATTGTTATTGTATTCCGTGCATAGGCAAATTCGATTTTTCAGTTTTTTTTAAGTGGGAGATTGATTTGTCTTATGGGCATGCTACATTAATAAATGGATGTGTGTTATTAATCTTGAAAACTTGTGATGTAGTATGGTACACTTTAGAAATAATTGTGCTCATTTTAAAGGTTCCATCTAGTCACAATGAAACCACCATATATGATGTGGATCGAAAATTGTTCCGTGCTATTTATCGAAGTCTGGAATATGGGCATGTGTAAGACGTATGATGTCTGACAAGTTCATGATCGATTAAGATAAATATTTCTTTGTGAGTGTACATATAGAAGGGTAAAGAGCTGCAAAATATTTGTTGCTCGAAATGGTTTTATTTTGAATAAATCGTTTCTTCCCAAATATTTAGTGAGAGTACGGTGTGACTCGGAGTTATCCGAGAATCATTGGAAAGTGTTTTAGTTCGTACTAAACTTTTATATTATGAATGAGTTGTTGTACGTTTTATGGAAGAACCAACTCTACATTGGTCATAAAAACCACATTAGTCATCTATATGATAGGAAAGATAACTGTTGTCGGACTATGATGAGCTTAAGACTGATGATGAAGTGTGATGGGCCTATACTCTAAAAGATAAAATTTAGGATGAGCTATATTCGGCAATTAAGTTTTGAACTTGATTGGTTCGCTTGGTGTTATCTAGATTCACCTAACTACTGTTGCATATTCCATATGCTACATGAATATCAAAACGGCTCTCTCTAGTTGAGACCTAATTGAGAATGTGATTTGACACGGCCTCAAGTTTTGATGATCCATAAAGTGCTAGAGTATGCGATTTTTTTTAAACAATTATATCAGAGTTAAATATTTGTTTTGATGTGTAGTCAAATTGTTTGGCTAGTTTATTAAGGCAAGTGTGGATCATATCATTGTTAATCGTATCATAATTTGAACCATTATGATCCTAACATCAGCACATGTATTGATTGATGATCATGTTCCTGTATCATTGATATGAAGGTATCAAATTAATAATGTGGACACATGTTGGAGAATATGGGTAGTTGGACAGACCCACTTCCGAGACGCTGTGAGATTGTTATCTCTTAAAGTGCCATCAGCGTATAGTCTCGAGTGGTACACCTATATGGTCCTTAGACCTGAGATCGTCATGGATGCCGAGTAAGTGGACTTGTATGCTTTGGTATCATCAAACGCTACACAGTAACAGGGTGGTTATAAAGGTGACTACTGGGTATGCCACGAAGCATTGCCAGCGGTGTGATTATCAAGATGGAATTTGTGAGGACCCAAAAATAGAGTCGAGTCCCCTCTATGCTTTCCATGTTCTAGTCCCTAGATCAAGTAGCTAGAACACACAGATATACAGCTCTTGGATCATGACCATTCAACAAATAAACTTTATTGCATCAAAGTGCTTATAAACATGGCAAATAATACATAATTTTGGCTCAACAGCCTTACGAAAGTGGAAGTCTTTAGATATGAACATAGTACAACTGATAAACAGTGAAGACCCAAATAAACTCCACGGGCAAAACTGTAGAGGCGCACTCCTAGACATCTGGATAGCCTTCGTTCTGAACTCCAAAGGTAAAATCGCTCTCTTGAAAATTCATCTTGTCAAACTCCCCTTCTTAATCAAAATTCTTCTGGCTGCAACCTGCTCATTGGAATAAGCAGCCCGCATGAAAGGCGGGGTGAGTACGCGAATACTCAACAAGCTATCGTCCTTAAAATGTAATGCAGGAACAATAGGATAGGGTGATTATTTTTGCCCAGCATAAATTCCTAACTTATTTGTTTTCAAAATTTAAAACAAAGCAGATTCATAAATTATCTAACCCGTGAGATTCATCTACTCCAGAACGAATTTTCATGTCACGAGCTTCACCGCTCGGAATACCCAGAACCACACCTAGCACCACATCGAGCTTCACCACTCATAACACTTAGAACACATTAAGCTTCACCACTCGGAATGCCCCAAAAACCCCGCCGAGCTTCACCACTCAAGTATCACAAAACCACACCAGTTCTCAACAACCCGTTTTAATGAAAACAGTGGGACTACCAGTGTGAGATCCTCCTTGCCGCTCGTAACCGTGAGCACGGCTGTCATGACAGTTTAACTAAACTCTGCAGAGTGTGTACACTTTACCCCTGGAACCGTATTCCCAGTAAACTGGTGAATAGAACAAAGCCACTACCCGGATCCACTAATTTGAGACCGCACACTTGGAGTGACCCACCGACATCGGATTCACCTCACGAGACGTAAATCATCCCTTATGTAGGAAGACGATCCCAAACTAGTTTCTCCGAGCAGCGAACTAGGGCGTTACCATTATCCGCATCCAGGGATGTACATGATCCTTACCTCTTCGTCGCTTTGCTCGGAGAGGAGGGAGGGGCTTGGTCGTCGCCCACTCGGCTGGCCATGCGCGCGCTTGGCTTGCTCGGTGCGCTTCGTTGCCGCGGAGGGCTTCTTTGAGGGCTGGCGGCCGCCATGGCGCGGCGAGCTCCGCGTCGGTTCAGCCGCCACCTTGGGCTTCATGGCCGCCTTGGCCTTGCCCTTCTTTGCTTTCTCCTTCTCCGACCCAGAGAACTCCTCCACGATCCCCCCGAGGATCAGCTGGTCCTCCTATGTGTTTGGGAAGCGGATGTTAGCATTCAACAATAGTGCGAGTCCAGCGACACAAATGAGGGTTCGAGTATCTTACCTCGGCTGTGCGGACAAGCACGTTGCGCGGACAAGTGTAGGCCACCTCGCCGGTGACCTCGCTGTCCTTCTTCGCGGCCTTCAACATGGCGTTGACCCGCTCGGTCACCCATGCGTCGGTCGGTTGCACTGCCCGAACAGAAGAAAACCCTTAAGCGCATGTTCGGATGAAACCATCAAATAGAGGTTGAGTCTTAAAGGCACTTACCCGTGCTCTCCCTTGTGATGTCTTCCCATCCTTCTATCTTGTAGAAGGGATAGGATCTCCTCCGCAGTGGAAAGATCCTATTCGCTGTGAAGTCGCGGATGATCTCCCTGCCCGTGAGCCCGAGGCTCACGAGGAAAGCTATCTTCCGCGTCAGATACCAGTCCTCGCCGGACATCTCCGGCCGAAACAATGGTGTTCCCTTCCCCGAAGCCTGTCAGGTGAAGCTGAGCTTGCTGTCGCCACTCTGCTTGGTGTAGAACCACCTCGTCCACCACGCGCCCATCGAGTCGAGCAGCGGTGGACGGGGGTACGGCGCGTCGTCGGCGGTGGCCCGGAGCTTGAGGTGGTAGCACCCAAGCGCCGAAGCGGTGGAGCTGCTCCTTGTTACTGTGTAGTAATGAAGGAACAACCCCACTGGCGGGTTGATTCCCAGATAGCCCTCGCACAGGTGTGCAAAGACGGCCATCTGGAGGATGGAGTTCGGATTGAGGTTCGTCACCTCCAATCCGCTGATGTTGAAGAAGGCCTCCACGAAGTCGCTCTCGGGAGACCTCAACCCGAACAGTGCGAACTGCTCAAGGTTGACGAACTCGTCCTCGAGCGGCTCCGGAGTTTCCTCCTCTCCGGGCAGCCTCCAGCTACCGGTGTCGATGTGCCCCTCTTCCTCCCAAACCATCAGATCCACCTCGGTCAAGCTAGTGCCAGAGAACTTGGCCATAGCGGTTCCCAGGGCTGGACGAACAGATTTGGTGGTGGAGTTCGGGTGCTTGGTGCTGAGTGCGGTTGGAATTAGGGCTTGGGAAGGAAAGGCGTGAGAGTAGAAGTGGCTAGTCGCGGGCGGCTTGGGTGCTTTTATAGCTCAGATGAGCAGCTCTGCTACGGTTTGTCACAAAACGGCTAGTTTTTACTGCAACGGCTAGGTAAAACGGTCGCCTGTTTTCACTGCGCAGTGACAGGAAGTTACCGTTGGAATCTGCCAACAGCTATTTTTTCCAGTGTCTGCACTGAAGGCTGGGTACTCTGCTCGGACAGATGTTGTTCCCTGTTCGGTGCAACAGAGTTGCTCGGTACTGATCGGGTTTGTTCGGTCCCGAAGAAGTCCTGTTCGGTTCAACCTTAACCTGTTCGGTCATTCGTTCTACGTCTTCGTAGCAGCGAAATTTCCCTCTTCTTGACTTTGAGTCTCAAGAGGAAGGCCCCACTCTAGTGAGTTTTTCCACTTGAGTCTCGGGGGCTAGCTGTTGGGGATAAAATCACAGTCCGTTGCCATGGTCCACTCCTTGACAGCCTAATCGAACAGCCTACCAGGGCCCAGCTCCCTGGAAGGTTCTATTTGGCCCATGTGCATCTTGTCGAACAGCTTCCTGGCTGGCATGATGCGTAACGGCCAAGGTATCGTGTTTGAGTCCGCCTCGAACAGGAGTCCTGCACGGCTACTTGAAGACCCGGACGTTAGTTTCCCGGATTGGAATAGGAGTCGTGATCCCCAAGTTTCGGAGTTTACCTTATCTGCCGTGGGATGTATTTGGCATGGTACGAGTTTGTTACGTATTCGTAGTTAGCCCGGCCCGATTCTCCTCAGGTAGGTCGGTTCATCTACACTATATAAACAGAGCCCCTACGGCGTGTAGAGGGGCCAAGAGTCTTTGCATTATCGCATATTGCTTCCTTGTACACCCATAATCTCGTCGAGACCTGTTCGTCTCGCCGAGTCCCTCTCTTGTAATCCTCTTTGATATAAAGAAAGGCTGGACGTAGGGCTATTATCTCTCCCGAGAAGCCTGAACCAGGATAAAAACTCTTGTCTCCCTGTTCATCGCTGATTGCTGTTCGTGTTGTTCGGCGTGTCTCCTATCTCCCTCTTCAAAGAACCTTAATCGACTTGGGATCGATATCTCAACCGTCGACAGTCGGGTCCTGCCAGGTGGAGATGAACCAGACCCGACCCAAAACTCGAAACTGAATACCTGACCTAAACCCGAAATTAAATATGGGCACAAAACCTAACCCGAACCCGCCGGGTACCCGAAACACGATGGGTGGCCCACGGGTTTGTGTTTTACTGTGAGATTGACTGATTGAAAATGTGACAAAGCAATATAGCATATAGCAGGAAAATTTAAATTCCACTCCACTAGCATAATTGATCATATATTCAATCACAATAAGACATAGACGGATAGACATGAATAAATGATGACACCATCACCAACTGACCAACAAAAATTGCAAAGAAGAAACAATAGTACAACACAATGCACCATCACCATCAATAGTTCAATGCAGTAGCATTCCAACAACAATAGTAGTATAGATATAGTACATCACCATCAAAATATGAATGTATCAGCCACCAGCACCACAAAGGGTCAAAGCCTCAAAGGCACAAATATTACAAGTTTACTAGTTCATAGTTTAACCAAATGTCTAACTGCCATCTAGCGTCCATCAAACAACAAGTATTCAACTAACAACCACCAAATTGAAACAGCAGGTATTCATCAAATGATCCAAAAGAATCAAGAAGAGCCAATAGATCGATTGATCAAGAGGGTAGAGGGTAGGGCACATAAAACCTATGGCTGGCGGTGGACCGAAGGGTGGCGGCGGATCTGGGGCCGGACCGGCTGGCGTTGGACCGACGAGACCTCTCGGGGCTGGTGGTGCAACGGCGGGTGGCGGTGGATCTGGGGCTGGCAATGCACCGGTGGGCGGTGGCGGATCTAACGGTTGTTGCTTGTTGGTGGACAGATGAGCTGCGGCCGGCAGGGCGGGACTGGAGGTGCACTGGCGGTAGGTTGGAAGTGGACTGGCTGTGGACTTAGGGTTTGGGCAGCAGCGTGAGGACTGAGGAGTGAGGTCGTGAGGAGTGGGAAAGGATTAGAGGGGCTGAGCCGCTGAGGGCCTGAGTGTTGGGATATGCCCAATGAAAATTATAAGTCGCATATGATGCGGGCTCACGGTTAGCGTGGGATACATATGATGTGGATGATGTGGACCCAAACCTTATTGGGCCTATAGCGTAGAGGGCCCAGTGGGCGCTATATAAAGTGAGGTGGTGGAGAGGTCGGCATATGCCTATGTGCAAGTTGTCCCTCTCCACTAAACCCTAGCCATCTCTCCCAGGCGTCTGTGTGCCGGTGTTTGCACACTACGCATGGACGGATTCCAATCCCTGTATGTGTGGATACCGTAAAGGCTCTACACCGTGTGGCGCTAATCGATGCGAATCTGAGGAAGAGATGAAATCTGCTCGCGGACATATTCTAGACGCGATCTTATTTTGTCGATTCCTGTTGATCTAGAAGGAGTTTCTGGGCGATATTAGATGCGTTGGAAAGATAATCTCGTTAACTTTCCAACAAGTGGTAGAATGTTGAAAACGGAGTTCGGATGTGGCTGGGGAGTCCGTTTGAAGGTGCGCTGCGCGGGAAGGTCGCGAATCCCGGTGACCGCGCGGAATACGTCAACGACCTTCAGTGGTATCAGAGCCATCCTGTTTAGTTCTTGATCCGGATCGGTCGCATATGTGATATGCGGGGTAGTAGATTGGATCTATTACTGATTCCTCATTGTAGATGCGATCTGCTATAGATGGAATTGATTCACAAGCTTCATGAGATGATCCGATGGTGACGTGGTTTAGTAGATTTGATCTACTGTTTTTAGTCATATGATGAGAAAAGATGGGGTCGGATTGATTTGATCTACTATGCTTTTGGGTGATTATTGAGATTAATCTTAGCTGAGTTAATTAGGTTAGCATAATCAACTGATATGATCAGTTTTGTTATATCCTGATGAGTTCAATCTTAGGCGTGTGATGCTGAACAAGATGGCTGAGGCTGCTGCGTGCTGATGGTGTGCTGCCTGAGAGCCAGGTCGCTGCTCGGCAGTGCTCGGCGCTGCTCTGCGCGGCTAGGTACTGCTCGCATGTATACACTGTTCATGTTTGTGTGCATGAGTCCGCTGCACTGCATCCAGCTTGCATGCGTAGATGCATACGATACTCTAGTACTACTGCATGTGCATGTGGCCGAGTTGACTAGCTAATTAGATTAGTCTAGTCGGCGGCTTGATTAATATGATTAATCTCATTTTGGTTCTGCATGTGAGCATGCGATTTGATCAGTTGGGCTAATATGATTAGAACATCCAAGTGTCAACTAGAGTAACCGGTGGTCTAGCCGATTTGATCGGTTAGATGGTCGCTGAGTCATGGTTACCATGCAATAGTTGCACGTGTTAATGATGATGTCGATCACGATGAAAGACCAAACATTGGTCGTCCTTGCTGCTGGAAATCTTGTAGACATATCGAGCAAATTGTTGCTCGGGATACTGTTCGGAGCTGCTCGCCGACTAGTCAGAATTGCTCACCGGCTGGTCAGGGCTGCTCGCCGACTGGTCAGAGTTGCTCGCCACCTAGTCGCCGCCTGGTCAGAGCTGCTCGCCGCCTGGTTGGGACTGCTCGCTAACTAGTTAGGAGTGCTCGCCGGTTGGTCAATAGTAGCTCGAGTCATTCGCAGGCTGCTCGGCACTGCTCGGTACTACTCGATTCTGCTCGGAGGAGCTCGAGTTGGTCGAAGAGCTAGTCGGAGAGCCCCACCGCATGCTGGGATTTGGATTCGAGCAGCGGTTCAGCCACACTATCGATGGCTCCTGGAGTTGAAGGATAATACCAGCGCCAACTGCCTCGAGCGCTGGTTGTCTGGTAAGCTTCCCTTACTGCCATAATGCCTCGACGGTTTGTAGGGGCCATGGGGCCATTGAGTAGTCTGGTTTTAGATTAATATGATTAATTCAATTGAATTGTTACGGGTAAGATTGTGAATAGGATTCACAGTTCGAACCATGCCAGCTAATTTGTCAGTAAACTGCGTGCTTAATGGAATATTCATTGGGTCAATATGATTGATAAGAAGCGCATTAATGTGATTAATTTGTTGGGATTTTTCATGGGCGAAATTTGTGAGTATGATTCACTGCTGGAAAATTGTTTCCACCGCACGAACTATTTATGTTTCTTTTCATAATTGTTATGAGTTCACATTATTTGGTAGAATTTGATTCGATGCATATGTATGTGAATAGTTTGATCCTTATGTATATGATGCATCTTTCTAAGCTTACATATTAATTTATGATACTTAAGTAAAATCAAGTTGCTGGCTCAGTGGACAGGAATGGTCGCATAATGATAATGATCACCGCGTTTTGGGCCATACCGGTGCACATTTTAAATAGTGTATTTTCTGTGATGGTTTTTCTGCTATGCTATTCTTTCATAGAATAGATTTTCCTCAAAATATTAAGTGTACGATGCCCTTCCAATTGCTGCACATATTGTATTGCAAGTTGGCGAATAAGTTCTTGTAAATCAGGGACGCCGTCTTCTTTCTTGTACAATACGGTCAGTGTAGCCTAACCCGTGCATTCACATGCATAGTGTTGGTTTGCTTATCGGAGTCATCCAAATATGATTTGGGACTTCGGGACATCAGGGTTGGGAGCCAGGCATATGATGCCACCCCAACTAACAAGAGTCACATACGATGTGATTGACAAGGAGTTGTCTTACCTATATTGCGGGTTCAAGTGGTGGTATTGACAAATCATTACCCGAACTGCAGTAACCATGGATCTTGTCCCATCGCGAGTCATTAGAGGGAATGTTACTTAAGTGGGAGTATCCTCGCTAAATTGTTAAAGGAGGTACACACGTAATCGTAGTTTAATATTTGTTGATAATTAGAGAATCTTGATATATGTATGATGATTGATATTATTTTAAGAATTGTTCTCTAATTATTAAGAAGGGATATTTATTCTAAAGAGTAATACCTTGATGAATCAGTTGAAATGCAATCTGTATTGCAAGTGTTTATTAGAAACACTATGATGATTTTCTTAGTGTTGACTGTCTCATTTTTGCCATTATAAAATCTGAGCTTTTACAGAAAGATGAAGTCATGGACATTTGCAATATGATTGTGGATTGGAAGGCATGTTTGAGAACAAGACAAGGGCTAAAGGAATTGATCTCTAAGTCATTGTTTGCGTGCAGATTAGCACAAAAAGAAAATTTGGTCAGCTGTCATATGTGGTCAATATGATTGATTACATTGGGCACTAGAAAATATGATTTTCCCTTTAGCTAATGGTTAGCTATTGATGTGATTTTCAATTGGTTTTCATCTAATGAATGGTTTAGAAATCACAGGCCGAGATGCATATGATGCATGTTAGAATCAGAAAGCATCAAGATCAGCATTAATCATTTGATGACAGTTCGAAAGACTGGCTGACTTATGAATGAGGCCGAGTAATGTGTGAAATAGAAAGGTCAAGTTGGACCTACAGTACTAATCTAGACTTGTGAAGTCAAAGGTTGGCGCTACCCTGATACCACATGATAGGATTCTGGAATAATGACAAGAGTGTAAAAGTTGTCTCATTTGACATTGACAGTTTGACACACTTTAACGGACCAACCCGAAGGATTATAGTCGGAATTAAATAATTGTTATTGTATTCCGTGCATAGGTAAATTTGATTTTTTAGTTTTTTTTAAGTGGGAGATTGATTTGTCTTATGGGTATGCTACATTAATGAATGGATGTGTGTTATTAATCCCGAAGACTTGTGATGTAGTATGGTACACTTTAGAAATAATTGTGCTCATTTTAAAGGTTCTATCTAGTCACAATGAAATCACCATATATGATGTGGATCGAAAATTGTTCCGTGCTATTTATCGAAGTCTGGAATGTGGGGCATCTAGACGTATGACGTCTGATAAATTCATGATTGATTAAGATAAATATTTCTTTGTGAGGTACAAAGTGTTTGTACATATAGAAAGGTAAAGAGCTGCAAAATATTTGTTGCTCGAAATGGTTTTATTTTGAAGAAATCGTTTCTTCCCAAATATTTAATAGGAGCACGGTGTGACTCAGAGTTATCCGAGAATCATTGAAAAGTGTTTCAGTTCGCACTAAACTTTTATATTATGAATGAGTTGTTGTACGATTTATGAAAGAACCAACCCTGCATTGGTCATAAAAGCCACATTAGTCACCTATGTGATAGGAAAGACAATTGTTGTCGGACTATGATGAGCTTAAGACTGATGATGAAGCGTGATGGGCCTATACTCTGAAAGATAAATTTAGGACGAGATATATGCGGCAATTAAGTTTTGAACTTGATTGGTTCGCTTGGTGTTGTCTAGATTCACCTAACTACTGTTGCATATTTAATATGCTATATGAATATCAAAATGGCTCTCTCTAGTTGAGACCTAATTGAGAATGTGTTTTGACACGGCCTCAAGTTTTGATGATCCATAAAGTGCTAGAGTATGCGAGTTTTTTAAACAATCATATCAGAGTTAAATATTTGTTTTGATGTGTAGTCAAATTGTTTGGCTAGTTTATTAAGGCAAGTGTGGATCATATCATTGTTAATAGTATCATAATTTGAATCATTATGATCCTAACATCAGCACATGTATTGGTTGATGATCATGTTCCTGGATCATTGATATGGAGATATCAAATTAATAATGTGGACACATGTTGGAGAATACGGGTAGTTGGACAGACCCACTTCCGAGACGCTGTGAGATTGTTATCTCTTAAAGTGCCATCAGCATATAGCCTCGAGTGGTACACCTATATGGTCCTTAGACTTGAGATCGTCATGGATGCCCAGTATGTGGACTTGTATGCTTTAGTATCATCAAACGCTACACCGTAACAGGGTGGTTATAAATGTAACTACTGGGTATGCCACGAAGCATTGCCAGCGGCGTGATTATCAAGATGGAATTTGCCCCTCCTAGATAACAGGAGAGATACCTCAGGGCCCCTCGGTGTGAATGGATAAGGAAGTGCATGGCTATGCCAATGTGATTAGAGAATTACATTATCTCCGTGTATCCATTATATTGATGAGTGAAATGGTCGAGCTATTAACAAAGGTGGCGTGCATCTCGTCTTGAGCTTGACTGGTATCGCGTGGTAAAGGAATCGGTATGTACGAGTGTATCAAGGTTCAGCCGACGTTACATTATGTGCATTTGGGGGTCAATATGTGTTGCTAGATACCGCTATTTATATGTGAACTGAAAAGTTGTTTCGGATCTACTGCCAACTTGCACATGAATATATAGGGTCACACACTTAAGTTGGTTGGGAATTGTAACTGCATAATTGCTCATTGTGCAAGTAGGAGCTGTTGGGATATGCCCAATGAAAATTATGAGTCGCATATGATGCGGGCTCACGGTTAACGTGAGATACGTATGATGTGGACCCAAACCTATTTGGGCCTATAGCGTAGAGGGCCCAAAAGTGGGTGCTATATAAAGGGAGGTGGTGGAGAGGTCGGCATATGCCTGCTAGCACACCGCACACGGACGGATTTCAATCCCTGTATGTGTGGATACCGTAGAGGCCCTAAACCCTGTGGCGCTAGTCGATGCGAATTTGAGGACGAGATGAAATCTGCTCGCGGACAGATTCTGGAAGCGATCTTATTTCGGCAATTCCCGTTGATCTAGAAAAAGTTTCTGGGCGAGACTAGATGCGTTGGAAAGATAATCTCGTTAGCTTTCCAACGAGTGGTAGAACGTCGAAAATGGAGCTCGGATGTGGCCGAGGCGTCCGTTTGAAGGGGTGCTGCGCGGGAAGGTCGCGAATCCCGGCGAGCGCGCGGAGTACGTCGACGATCTCCACGACGTGGAGATCGGTCGTGGAACACCTCGTGGGACGTTGAGAACCAGCAAAGAGGAGGCGATGGGATCGCCGTGATCGACTACTTCCGTATGACTGCGTGCAGATCGGTGAACCGGATTCATCGACTCGTGTTCCGTTGCACGGCGCGTCGTAAGGTAATCTTGATCTGTGGTCATTTACTTGCAGGGTGTTACTGAGTTTCCGCGGTAGAATTTGATTTGTTGCTAGCGTAGCAATCCCGCGTTTCCCTTTACTGAGGCGGCGGCGTGAAGCAGTGAGGCCGTGTGGGCAGGTGGCCGTGTGGTGAGGTGAGGGCACTGGGCCATTGGCCAGTAATCCATTCGTGACATCATAATTGGCACGCTCTAACACAACACGTAGCAGCTTAACAAATTCCACCGGACCACGTCAGATCAAAACTATTACCTTGCCCAAGCTCAACACAATGGTCCGGTTCCAATTCCACGGCAATTTCCACAAATGCACCATTTAATAATTTTTCAAACACTTCAAATTCCATCTTCTCAACATATATTCATCATTAAACTGGGGTACCCTCCACATGGGTCTCAACACTGTTCATCAAGCATCCTGCATGGCGGTGACCTGAGGTGGCGACGATGCTCCGTGCATTCCGCAAGGTGGTGAAGGTTCAGTTGGCTATAGGCACCTTGCTTTCTGGCCAAGCATCCCTTGTGATGGTGGGGTCTGGAGGTTGCCTTGGGCCTACCTTCGGCTATGTGTCTTCCTTTGTAACGTTCATCGTGCATCCTGTGTGTGGGTAGTATCCGGCGTTGTGGTGGTGGGCGGCCCTTGCATTGCCTAGGTGGTGGCGGTCCGTTTTTCGGCCATGCACCCCTTTTGGTTTTGCTAGTAGCTGTCATTTTCTCTTGGTGTTGTATTATTTATTTCTTCTTAATGAAATGGCAGAGCGTCTGCCCCATTTTTTCAAAAAAACTGAATACAATTTGGTTGAATTCATTTGTTTTTTTATCAGTCCAATAAACCCCATATTAGACGATATAGCTTGCTCATCATAACAAGGTGATGGATTTAACACTTTAATCCCCAACAACCTCACGAAATCATGAAATTCCGCGGACATAAAACAATTCCCTAGTTGGTAATTATTTTATGAGGAATCCTAAATTGATAGATAAATAGATAATAAGTCCATTGAAGAAATCAATGGCTTCAATGGTTGCAGCTCTCTTTGAAGGAAAAATTGGTTTAATAATACATATATAAATTGATATTCGAAAAGTATACCACATCTTTTGGATATTACAGTTTTGAATGTGATTTCCATCATGGGGGTGACTTCCGCCATTGGACAAGGCGGAAGGCCGGCTTCCGCCACCACGGCTAAAGCCAGTGGTTTCCTCTATGGGGGATGGAGAAAGCAACCTGGAGCTGCCACGTGGCAATCAGCTCGGTGCAACGCACATGGCTGTTATTGCTCTGTTCTGGCGCTGATTCCCATGACTAAATGCATAAGTTTCCGTATAGATGACTGAATAAGCTTATGGCCAAATATTAGGCAAAATATTCTAATGAGCCGCCGGTGTGTTCCAGTCTGTGTTTAATAAGTGACTAATTAGAGACTAATAAATGATGTGCTTATGGTAATTTAATGCACAACCATTGGCTATAAAGGGAGGAGATGTCCTTCGTCCGCTGCACACCATTCTCGCTGCCCCGGGTGCTCAGTGAGGCTTCTGCTGTGTATGTTTTCTCACTCTTATCATCGAGTGCTCTGGTGTTTTTGTTTTTCTCATTATTCATGCGTTTAAATGTGAAGGTGTTAGTACCTCGGGTGGAAGACGAAATTATCACAAGGTACACATTTTATTAAATCATCATGAATAGAATTGTAGGATATGCATAGGTTAATGAGTAAGTACAAAATAATTTATGGTAGTGGTAACAAAATATTAAGGCTAAATCGGCATGTGATATTATCCCATACTATGGATATTAATAAAGTCCTTATATTTGATCTTAGTGATAGTGCTTAACATTAATTGTGAAATAGTAAAGGTTTGTTTGTCTGCATGCATGAGCATGAAGAAAAATAGTTTATTATGCTGCATGTTTAACAAAGCCACTTAGTTAATTAGTTTGTTATGTTGCATGCATGCGCACGTAAAAAATAGTGTCATGTGATAGTGCTTAGCATTTCTTTCCATTTTACCCTTGCTAATGGTCTCTACGCATTCACTCGATCTCAACATCTAGTTTCCAATCAACGGATAGTTCAACGGCTATTTTCCAACGAATAGAAATGCAACGACAAGGACCTCTCACCCTTTAAACGACAAAGGATGATAGGGTTCTAGTTTCATCTAATTCCATCACAGGAATATATTTTTGCGTAAATGCTTAAAATAAATATAATGTTCCTAAATATATGCGAGGAGGTAGCCATAAAATGTTACATTGTTGCCTAAGCTCATGAGAATGCAACTTAACAAATTGAAAACATGCAAATATTTTGCCTAAAATCATTAGAATGCAACTTCAGAAATTGAAAACTTGCAAATATTTGGACGGGAAATATGAAAACTTATGCATTCAGTCACGAGAATCAACGTCCGAACAGAGCAGCAACAGCCGTGTGCGCTGCAGCGAGCTGATTGCCACACGACGGCTCCAGGTTGCTTCCTCCATCCCCCATGGAGGAAACCACTGGCTTTAGCCAACCGGGATGGCTAAAGTCATTCGGGGTGGCAGAAGCCAGCCTTCCGCCTTATCCAATGGCGGAAGTCACCCCCCTTGGAGGAAATCACATTCAAAACTACAATATTCAAAAGATGTGTTATACTTTTTGAATTACAATCTATATATGTATTATTAAACCAAATTTTCCCTCTTTGAAAGATTTTTTCAACCCACTTTATAAAATAATCCATATGTTCACAGAAATGTACTTGTGTTTTTGGATAATACAAGACATGTTTAGCTGATTATATCGACTCTCATGCCTCTAAATGGTCATGGATTTACAATTGGATTCATAACCCACGATGAAACATGAAGCCAATTGAACATTTCTATACTTTTGGCATCTGCGGATTGTGACCATAGTTGAGCTCAAGAAGACGTGTCTCATAATAATGAGACCAAATGTATCATATGCGGATTGTGACCATAGTTGAGTTCACGAATAATATATCATAGTTATTGATGCACTGGTAAACCATAGATAAACAAATAAAAGAGGCCGGGAGCCCGGGACGCGCCGACTGCATTCGGTGGTCCGAGGAGTCCATCAAGCTTCCTCCGCTTCTTCTTGCAGCACAAGAACGATTGCAAAACGCGAGCGAGAAAGGACGCATATACCCCCACTCCGACGAGGGCATAGGAGGGTATAACGGGCATTTCGGCAGATATACTCCCTCCCCCCAAAACCCTTCCAGACCCTTCCGCCTCTTCCTCTCCTCTCTCCCGCAGCGAAAAATCTCCTCCTCCTCCTCCTCCACCGCGCCGATTCCGGCCGACGAGCAATAACATGGCGGCGGCGCGTCTCCTCGTGCGGACCTCGAGGCAGGGCGTCGCCTCCGCCGCGGCGCTGGCGGCGGGGCGGCGCCCGGCGCTGCAGCTGGCGCTGGCGGCCCAGCCCTGCGCCGTCTCTGTCCCTTCGATCAAGGTGAGGGTGCGGGCGCGGGCGCTGGGTTTTGTCGGAGGGTCTCCTCGTGATGCTTTTGTGGGCACGTGCTCTGCTTGGTAGATTATTAGGGTTCTAGACCAGTTTGGTCCCGTCAAGGCGGCGTTCTCGACGCCGAATTTTGGGTCTAGTGACGGGCTTTCTTGGTTTCCTGCGTACATAGATTGGGGAAGACTTTGCTTAGCTTCTATGGTTTATTAGTTTTGCCTGCCTTCACCTGCTGTTTTAAAGTTCAGGATGCTGATGAAGATTCTTAGTAGCTTATTGGTTAAATATCTATCTGGGGTTTTGCTAAGCTTAGGATTACCTTTTTTAATGTCATAAATAAATGGGAAGAAATAACAGGGAACCGTTGAGCAATTACCATTCAAAAAATTGTCAAAACTTTGGCACCATTGAGAAATTACCATTAAAAAAACGGTCAATCCTTTGTGAAATAAGGATGATGTCAGGGTAGTATCTTAGCCTTATGTCATGTCAAGTTGACATCTTGCATGGAAACTAGGCAGTCATGTTGGTGCACTGATTCTTAAGGCATTCCAGGAAATTAAGCTCAATAAATGCCATTGTACCATTCTTCTGGCTGAGTTGCTTCTTTCAGCACTTCTGTTTTGCTCTATTTTCCTCTTTGCTGCTGTTAGATAAATTTACTCTTATTTTGCAAGCAGGTATTGCCAGTGTTGAATAGGCCAATGCAGTACACAACATCAACCTTCCAAAGATTTGGCTTTTCATCTTCTGCTCCCCAACAAGATAATAAGGAGGCACATAAACATAGAGATGATGGAATTGATAACAGCACAGGCTCAAAAGCTGAAGCTGGAGATGAGAAAGCACCTGAAGCAGGTTTGCAGGAATCCATGCCCCAGCCTAATAGAAGGAAGAGAGGTACTAAACGAAGTGCATTTTCTGATTCAGATACAGAGGATCTTGACCTATCAAAAGAGGACCTGGTGAAGCTAGTTCTTGAGAAAGAAGAATCATTGAGGTCCAAAGATGAAGAAATTAAAGATATGAAGGATAAGGTTCTACGCAGCTATGCTGAGATGGAGAATGTCATCGCCAGAACAAAGCGTGAATCTGAGAATGCAAAGAAGTTTGCAGTGCAGGTTTATATCTCTTATCTTCTGGCTTGATTTTGTCAATTTTTGTTTTACATGTATTAATGTTTCCTTCTATTAACCCAAGGAACTAGCTCTAACTTGTAATTTTCTACGTGCAGGGCTTTTCTAAAAGCTTGTTAGACGTTGCTGACAATTTATCTAGGGCATCTTCTGTTGTCAAAGAAAGCTTCTCAAAGATAGATGATGCATCTACTGATTCTGCTGAAGCTGTGCGTCTGCTGAAAACCCTACTAGAGGGTGTTGAAATGACTGAGAAGCAACTGGGGGAGGTATTTCATTGCTAGTTCCACATGTATCATAATAACTGTAATCAGATTTATTTCCATGTGTCTTAACAATAAATGTGTCTCCTTCATTTTAAATATCATTATTTTTGCGTACTGTTTGTGATATGCAAACCCTTTCCTCCCTTCTGCATCTCTTTCTTTGGCAGCCTCTTGACACTCTTCTTGTAGCACAAAAACTAACAAGTAGTGTGCACAGGTCTTCAAGAAGTTTGGAGTGGAAAAATTTGATCCTCGGGATGAGAAATTTGATCCAAATAGACACTATGCACTATTCCAAATACCTGATCCTTCTAAACCGGAAGGAACCATTGCGGCTGTTGTAAAGGTACTCTTTTCCAATCGCTTTGATATCCATCTTTTTTGTTCTTTTTCAGAACTCATAGCTTGCTGAAACCTGTTCTATTTAATATTTTAACTCTACCTGGGTTAGATATTGCAGTTATGTTGATATTCATAATTTAGAAGCTTGCGGTAATTATATACTCCTTCGCAAAAACTTGACGTTTTAACCATTGGCACAGTCTTTAAAATGCAACAATGACCATTAATTACCGTTGCAAATCATTTATAAAATCCTCAAAAAATACTAGGATGTTGTTTCTAGTCCTAATAATTCAAAAAAATTGCATAGATAAAGTTCTGAGACTTAGGGCATGTCTTTTGAGCTGATCTGAACTGCTGAATAGCTGAACGACTGAAATGACTGAATTTCAAAAGCTTCTCGAAATAGTATCGAGATTCGGATACATTTCGTTCGACTTTCTTGTAAAGTGTTAGGGCCCACCTTCAAAACAACGAAAAAAAGGACTCAAAAAAACTCAAATCATATGTCTTTGCAAAACGTAGATAAGTCGTTAAGCTGTTAAGCTGAAAAGAACAGGGCCTATAACATCAACTTTTTGTGATATAGAGGGAATATTATATTTGGATGAAGCTTGGCTTACAAGTAACATGTGTACCTGAGTTTAAGAAAATATATAGCATCCTAAAAGCGGAATACATTCATTACTTGAAAAAAATCATTGGGTATGCTGCGTTACGTGGACATTGGTGTCTGATTGCGACATTGGTTCGGGTTCCGACTCGGCAATGTGTAAAAATTAGGATTTGGGGATTCGTCAAATATAAACAGTTTTATTTAAAAATAATAAGTATACATAGGTAATTACTGAACAAGCTACTTACTAGGGTTTAAACAAGCCCAAATGGTCCAGCCCAAGTGCTCAACTCTCTAGAGCCTTAAGGGTGACTTATCTGTCGACTTTTCCACTATCAACCCCAAAAAACCCAACTCTGCCTTACGTAAAGTTGCCAGAGTACGATTAACCTCTGGATTTGAAATCACTCCTTATGTACTAGGTATTAGCCATAATTTACAAGAACATTCTATAGTATTAGTAAGAGGAGGAAGGGTTAAGGATTTCCCTGGCCCTAACCTCCGAGATCCTTCCCCTCAGGCCCTCTCCCCTTTCCTCCCTCTCTGCCTCACATTCCTAGATCCAGCCGCCACTCCCTTTATACTCACCTCCAAGCGCAGCAGCTCTGCCTCTCCCACCAGTCACCACTTCTCCCCTCTCAACACTGGTTCCTCCCCTTCTCCCCTACTTTTGAGCACAGCTGCTTCCTCCATTTTCCTCTCACAGCGCTGCCATCTACTCTGTCGACATGCTGGTTCCCCTTGGGATCGTCGGCATCACTCCATGGCCTGTGCTTGTTCTATTTGAAGTCAATGACGCTTGCTTTCACCGCCATGCTGCTTTCGTTGACACCGACGACATCGCATGGGATGTATGCCTCCAATTCCTAGTAATGCCAGTCCGACACATGTGCCCGGGTAACATAGGCATGTGTGCATTATTACTTCTAGAAGTGCCATATGCACGTCCGACGCGAGTCGACATGCGAATGCGTTTCAATGCGGCAAAACAAGTCCCTAGTTTACACAGGCATGTGTGCATTATTGCTTCTAGACGTATAGTTTGGAGGATGGAAACCACTACTAGTTCAACCTAGTTCAGTTATCAGATTAAAATTGTTTGCTGGGAGGATGGGCTTCAATTTTTCTCTCGTTCTAGACTGTATTAGTAATTTGCTTTTTTAAACCTAAACAATATCAGCTTTTTTCTGCATTGAACTAGAATGCTACAGGTAAAAGTAAGTGAAACGATAGTTTTCAGAGTGCTTCTGTTGATAAATAACAATGAAGAGGAAAATATTGACATAAAGAGGGTTGGAACTACTTCAGAAATCTGAAAATTGATCCCTAAACTGCAGCCTAAGGAATAACATTAGATAATCATCTCTGTTCTAACTTTTAAGTAGGGAAGTTACATTTTAAACTGCAACATCGGAGTAGTATCAGGTGAGTCCATGAACATGAAAAGTGGATATGTGGGTTTCTTAGAGTTGCGTAAAGTTGCTTAAAAGTATGTTTTAAATCGGTCTTGCCTTAGAGCATCCCCAGCAGGGGACGTGTCAGGGCCGCCGGCATCCCTGTGCACACGGGGCGGGAAAAAAATTCAAATTTGCAGGCTGCAGAAGGGAGCACGAGCGCTGTTAGAGGCTTAAGAGCGCTGATGCAGGCTGTCGCTTCCTCTCCTGTTGAGGATGCTCTTACTTAGTATGCTTACATTGCATCCATATGGTGAAGAAATATTGAGTTGCATTATTTTCTTGCCATTATTGAGCAAATGCATGCATGTTTTCAACTTCTAAATTTAGGACTAGGGAAATGCATACAAACCCATGGGACATTTATATATATGGTTTAATTTTACCCTCTCAACTGTTTAAAGATGAAATTTGGGTTATTAATATTCTTAGATATCTGCTGTGTAACGATGCTAACCAGAATAATTCCCAAGTGAGTGGACACAGCCCAGAATGCCATAAAGTACGAAAATCATTTTTTTTCTGAAATATTGTATTTTGCAGGAATATATCTATAACTCTTTACCTTTTTTCAGGTGGGCTACATGCTACATGACCGTGTTCTTCGTCCTGCTGAAGTTGGTGTCACTGACGGCGGTCCAACTGAAGAACCAGAGGAGCAATCTAGCAAGTCTGAGTAAATTAGGTGGCAGCTCATGCTGAGATTTTCTTTTAATATGGACACAAAATGAGTGATCTTGAGTTCTTGACATTACGGTTCTTTGAACTTTCAAGGGAATAGCAAGCAGGAGTTGTGCCTTGGGGCATCTACTGATCAAGGATTCTCCTTTTTTTTTGTGCATTCGATAGACAGATCCCGTAGGTTACCCAAGGGTATTTGTAAAACGAGATGACATTTTTGTTGTGATGGACATGATAAATTTGTCTATTTCACTAGCCCTTATTTCTGTGCTCAACACTGAACAATAAAAAACATGGTAGTACATTTGCATAAAATCTAAAATAATCTTTGTAGTTAAGAATCATCAATTTTGAGCTAATTGTGGCCTTGATGAGTCGTCTCTCTTCACATGAAGGCCTTATTTGTTTAAATTAAATGAAATAATTTTTTTTATTTTTTATAAGCCAAACATATTAAGTGGTCATTATTGTCGGGTTTGAAATAGTTTTTCTTAGAGTTCATAAAATATTTTTTATATTTTTTTTGAACTTTAAGACGTATTTTAAGGTCACAACTTTTTTAATTAAAGTTTTCAGCGACTTCTAACAGAAACAACAATCCCAAAATGTCTTGAGAATTGCACTTTTGCGTTCTGCCGCGTGCTTATTCTATGAAGCCGGATATGTAAACCTGAAGGGATGCGAAGCATAAATTTCGAACATTTCTGATTGCTTCACGACTTATAGTGAGCAATGTTTATGTGAAGAATTATATGCACCGTCACCAGGCCCATTTCACAATGGTACACGTACGGAGAAAAAAAGGCTGCAGAATTTTGCGGCTGTTTTCAAACCGCACCGAATCTATAGTAAGTTTCAAAAACTGAATTATTTGACTTACTGAATCTTAAAGCTAATGGTTTTTTAAAAATTAGAAACTAAATAGGACAACTTTGATTATACACGCACTAAAAAAAATGCCCTATACCGTGGAACTGAACTATTCTTTGGACGCAGAACAATTCATAAAGTATGAAAGTTAACTTGATTCTAGCAACGGAATGCAACCACTTAACTATTGAATGTCCTGTAATGGTGTTTGTAAACTGTCTCTAATAATGTCAGGAAAATCACACAATTGGCCCAAGGAGAAATAAGTAAAGAATCCAAGGAATAAATGGAGCCGGTTACATTCTCATCTCAAGGTCAGGGGTAATTGATTTCCTCTTCGATCTATTTTCTGTTCTCGGGTTCCTGTGCACGTCGTGTTGCTCGCCTGTGTCACCTTCATTGTCACCGTCAGGATCTTTCAAACCTAAGTTTAAATTTAGTTCGGTTCCACCGCCATTTTTACTAGATTCTCGAGCCTCATCTGATGCCTGAAATAGGGAATGCATACTCAAAATATTATTAATTTCACTCTTGTTTTTCGAAAGGAATCTTCAAAGGTGAGAAACATGTGAAATTGCGTTAGCATAACATTTAAATAGGATACAGACAAATGAAAGAAATAAATAAAAGGAGAGGAACTCAAGAAAAGAGGGAAAGCAACCAGCTTGCCTGCAATCAGAACAATAGATTTACATATGGTATGTTTGACATGGGTTGGGACTTGGGAGATGTGCTCTTGGCTATGAAGCTCTGAAAATAAGTTATTTGTATTCACAAAGATTGGGACGTAAAGTATTCAAACAGATGTGTCATATTTTTTTCAGATACCACTTGCAACTGTAAACAAAAGGCAGAAGTGAATTGAGTGATCCACATGCTCAGTGTTATTGGAGTTTATATGGTATCAAATATTGCATAATATTGTAAAATATTTGCACTATAAACAACCCAGACGATTGCTGCTCGACTGCCTGACTAAAGCAATTATCATCTCTGGGATCTGAATGATGGACTCTCCTTTTTATAATGTAAATTGATTAGCCGCAAGAACCATAATGTATAATAAAATAGTGTTCAGATGGTCTATTAGAGATTAGAAGCATTTCCCTGTTTAAGGGAAAAGGTATGGATCAGTGAACTAACGCTACCAATGAATTTGGCATATTAAGCATAACATTATGCAAACTGTTTGTACAAATGCATGTAATATTGCATGTGCAAATAGTCATGATTAGCGCTGGATGTGCTAGAAGGCAGAACTTTCGAAGAATAAACTGCTGGTTGTTTGCCTATGCAAAACTGTGTCAGGGTGAATACAAGCAATTTTTGTATACATCAAGATGTTACCCATCAAGACAATCAAACACACAATGGCAATGGTTGTCAAAACTGTCAAATGGGCTATAGGAGTGGAATGAATAAAACATATCACAGATTATCAAATTACTGAACTACCGCTGAAGGAACATGTTACCTGAGATTCATCCATAGGTATATCATTAATATCAGTTTTTCCATTAGCTGCCTCAGTTTCAGTAGATGAAGGATCTCCATCGTTAGCATTATTTTCATCATCAGATCTGGCAGATTCTTGTCTTTCGTCTTCAACTACAGAAACCTGCAGTATGAACAGATTTCGTAAATATCCATTGATAATATATTCGAAAAAGAGGTAGAAACACCAGCCATCCTTAAAGGTAATATTCTCATTTACAGACAAATATCAATAGATGGACTTTAGTGAGAGACTGAGAGCTTAGATAGTTCTCTGCTTACAATGCCAAAAACTACTCAGTAAAAAATTGGTAACATTAAGGAATCACAAATAAATTGATCACGTGATGAGAATCAGGAAAAAGAAGAAAGAGCATTCTAAGCTGTAAGCCTGCCACTGTACAATAAGTGAATGATCGAAGTATGAAATCGATATGGAATTTGAATGTTGAATCAATAGCCTTTCAGAATTACCCATATCGATGAACAAGGTTGTTTCTGTAATGAAACTAATAGCCACGCAAATATATAGAACCCATGGTGCAGTCAGATGTGCTTAAATTTGCTCAGTACAGGAGTTAACCAATCTAGCAGCATTGCACCATAATGCTTAGCCAACTAAAAATCACCACGGCTAAATCAGATCAAGAGAAACCACTGGAACAATTGAATAATCGCACCCTAATCAAAACGAAGCACCCAAATTCTACAATTACCCAGCTCCTAATAAACAGTTGTCCTATTCTAGGCTTCTAGCAGTCTAAACATATTCACATCCGTCCGATTAAGCCATATGAACCTTAGATTTTCAAATTGACGCGTAGTTCTCATGATCTTAAAGGTCGATGGATATTTCAAAGACTCAAACTCCGCCAAGATCCAAAATTCTCCAATCTTTACGTCGGCGGGCCAACAAAACGGAGCTAGGCATCCAACCCGGACACCAAAGCCGAGCTCTTTCGTGGCCAATAGATCGACCGACCCAACCCCAAGAATCAACTCAAGAATCCTCACCGGCACGTACCGCCGCCTCCTGGTGGCCGCCTCCTCCGCCTGCTCCCCGTCCCCTCCCCCTCCACCACCGTTGGCGCCGTTCTTCGGGGTCCACTTGAACAGTACCAGGCTGTTCCCTCTGGACGCGCCGCCGGATCCGGCCCCGGTGGAGGATGCGGCGGTGGCGGCGGCGACGGGGACCCACTCCTTCCGCCACTTCCTGACGGGCCCGGTGAACGTCGTGGCGGGGCCGTAGCGGGCCGAGGTGCGTCCGAGACGCGCGCCCACGCCCTCCATGGCCAGAGAATTCCTGTGACGGCGGCGGCGGCGGCGAGGCGGGTATGAGCGCGAGTAAGCGTGGGGTTGCGTAATTCGTCGGGTGAACCCCGAGAGGAGGGAGAGATCTAACGCGGAAGGTGGGTGTCAATGACAGGTGGGACCTCTTTGCTGGCACGTGGGCCCAGCACGGGACTGGGCCGTGCGGGATCTCATCCCTCCGTTTGCCGGCGGACGGCGCGGATTTACAGAGAGGAGGGAGCATACCACCAAAGTTTTTACCGCGCTGATTCACTTCACGCGATTTCACGCTGCAGCTGATGCCGTCTGCAGCGACAGCGAGTTGTCTTTTTTTTTTTTGTTCTCTATAGATGCTTAGCTGAGTATATTTCAAAAAAGTGTTTTAGTTAAAATAGCCCGGTGATGGAACTAAAGTTGTTTATTCTCGGTTTCTCATACAAGTTTCATCCCATGATTGACATGATGTGTTGTATATTGAGATTGATATGTCTTATGATGTAGAGATCAGAACAAAGTTCAATTTTAAAAAACTTAAACCTAATGGAGTTGAAAAAAAAAGGAAATCATCAGTATTAGGAGATCGTTTGGTTTCCATGAGAAACTGATCGTTTGGTTCATACGAAAATTGCCCCGTTTGTTTTTTTTTGAAAAAATAGCTACGTTTTTAAAAAAAGTCGTCTAGTTTTAATGAAATCTTTCATTGTGGAAAATAGCTACGTTTTACAAAAAATCGTCCTGTTTTAACAAAAATTGGTCATCATTTTTCCAAATTTAAATTTTTTCGTATTATCTAACTTATCTAATTTATCTTTCATTCTATAGGTGTAAAAATAATGATAAGTTAATTAGATAATTTAAATTAGATAAGGAAAAAAGAACGAGGTGTATAGTAGAGTCTCTAAAATGGAATATTGTTCTTTTATATTTAGATATTTTTAATTTCTATATCACTCTAATATAGTTTGTATATCAATTCCTAAATTTATAAATTCTCTATTTGAGTTGATATTAGATATAGGCACCATGGTACGCACTATCCATACACCTAACATCTATCTGAAATCTCATATTTTAGAATGCATATGAACACCCATGGGGATCTTCATCACGTCTAGGCTAACTCCAAACCTTGATGTTGATCCCAACGCCTCTCCTAGAGTTTGGATTGTGATCTTCCTTGTACTTTGTCATCAACACAGTTAAGAAGGCAATGTTGTTCCGTTATCATCCCAGACACAAAGTCCATGTGAAGAAGGGTCTGGTACTCCATAATTAACCAAATAAGCTTGATGAGGGGCCCAATTCTTCGTAACGACAGCTGGCGCCAACCATGGGAAACGACAATAATCCTTCAGAGCGACGATCCTCGGTGATGGCTAACTCGCATGACGAAGAGGTGTCCCGTCCAACACCGGTGAGAGCATCGTTGAGCTTCGCATCCCCACTGGTTTGCGACCTCTCCGCGCAGTCTACCTTCAAGCGAACACCCAAGCCACATATAGACTCCACTATCGATGTTCTACCACTTTACGAAAAGCTTTGGAGACAAGCTTTTCAATGGATGCTCCCACATAAATATTCCTTATAGATCAACAGGAATCAACGAAACAAAGTCATGTCCAGAATTTGGTCGCAAGTGTCAACAACATTTGTAAGTTTCTGTCTTTTTTATTTTCTTAATGTTGTTTTCCTCAAAACATGTTCCTCAGGTTCTATATTTTGATCTTTAGCAACCTAGGGCTGTTGTAGCACATTTCCTGCGCACGAGCACGTCTCCTTGTCTGAGCAAGAGCCTATACAACACGGTCAAGCCAAATGGTGCACCACCAGCGGAGTCTTGCCCATCGTAAGCCGATTCTCATCGTAACAGGCACTCTCAACGTCGGTTCAACATTTGCTGAGGTGAAACTAACTCTGCACATGACTATGCCCGCATAAGATTCTGTCTCGCGGGTTTTGCATATGACTAAGGCCACGTTAGCAACCTAGGTCCATGGCCTTAACCACAACGAAGGCTACACTTGTCCATGCAGGAGTCCTTTTTATCTACGTTGCATCTTTCGTAGAGACTCAATAAATAAGATATTCATAAAAAATTATACGACACACAAACCAGCGACTCAAAAAATAAGAGTGGCTTAGTAATTGAGAGGAGAACGAGATGAGTATAAGTTCCTAGTTTTAAATCCTATTAATTCAGTTAGCTTGAGCTAGCAATTGCAAAGTTATTTAAATGTTTAAGTTCACTTCAGAGCTCGAAATATCCACTACTACCCGCTATCAGTTAAGAACTCCGGATAGTTATGGTTATCTCCAATTGGGCTCTATTGATCTGATCTAGATGTGGTGGAATACAACGGGATAGGCAAGGTTGTCACCACCTTACTACCTACTACACAACCCGTGGGGCCTAGGTTTAAGTGAGTCAGCACTAACCCCACACATCTCATCTACGATTAAAACCAATAACTTCCTTTGGAAACCTCGGGGAAGCACGCAGACTTAGATAGCAAAGTTGGCTAAGTTCGAACTTGGTTCCCGTGAACTTAAGCAGGGCTCTCTCTCTTTCTCTCTTAATTACACACTCATAAAGTAATGAGGAAATAAATGCTCAAGTAAAGTAAGTAAACAAAGACTTGTATATTATAAACATAAGAGTACAGGAAAGTAAAGAAATAAGAGCTTTATCGGAATCCCAAGGATTCCTCCGAAACTCCGAGGCAAAGCTCAACTCGACTCTAACTCAGAAGAATCCTCATCGGCACGTACCACCTCCTCCTGGTGGCCACACCCTCCGCCTGCTCCCCATCCCCTCCTGAAGGATCGAGATGTAGCCTAGAGGGGGTGAATAGGCTTTACAAATTTTAGCAAAAACAACAGCACAGTGGAAAGGCAATATCGGATATTCCATCGGATAGTCCGATATGGATCGGACTATCTAATATGGAATCAGACTATCCAAAATTACTAAAACTAGGGTTTAACAAACTAAGGTAAAACAAAAATATCACTTGCACCAAATAGGTTTAGAGAGTTAACAACAAGTGAAGTAGGGAAAGTAAAACCAAATCCACAAGGAGACTCGAAGAAGTTGTTCCCGAAGTTCGGATCTTAGAGGAGATCCTACGTCTCCGTTGAGGCTGCTCGGTCACACTTGAGCCGGGGTCCCACTTGACCCTTAACCTCCCGGGTTGCACCAAGCACTCCCGGTTTCACTCTTTGGATCCTTCCCATACGGAGGCGAATCCGGCCTTCACAAACTCTCCCCGGCCAACACACCAAGTACCAATGGCTCTAGGGCGACTCCTAGCCGTCTAGGAGCCCTCAAACTCCAAGAGTAACAAATCCGGCGGAAAACCAACTTGGAGATCGAACTAAGTGCTCAAGATTGAAGCTTGACCAACACAAAGCCTCTAGATCTAGCTTCTTCACCCTCATAAAGATGCAATCATTGGGATTTGAGTTGGAGTGAAGATGGAAGGTGAGGAGCTAGGGTTTGCAATAAGTGCTCAGCTAAATTGAATGTGAAAGGCAACCTTAGCCCGTGGGGGGGGAGGGGAGGAAGGGAATAAATACTCCTACCCACTAACTAGCCGTTTGCTACTAACAGACATCGGATACTCCGATATGAAAATGAGCAAAACCCAACGCAAAGGCTATCTTTGTATTCCTGGAATGATTTTGAGAATATTCAAATAAGGATCAATCAAACAGGAAGCAATTTATATCGGATAGTCCGATATTATCATCGGATAGTTCCGATATTTTTGGAGCTGGAGACAGAGAGGGGTTAATCGGACCTATCATTGGATAGTCCGATACATATTGAAACATTCCGAAGAAAACATTGGATAATCCGATATTTTTGGAACTGGAGACAGAGAGGGGTTAATCGGACATATCATCGGATAGTCCGATACATATCGGAACATTCCGGAGGAAACATTGGATAGTGTTTTGTGACTACAAGACAGAGAGGGGTCAATCGGACCAACGATTGGATATTCCGATAACCATTGGATATTCCGGTTCAACATCGGATAGTCCGATATGTTTATAAGCAAAAACTTCCTCAAATTTGATTGCTAGATCGAATATGTCATCTAAAAGTGGTTTTCCTGTCACATCCCTCTTAATAGTATGGCATATCCTTAGACTCAATTCAAAATCAAACATCTAAGTTTATTTAAAAGACACACCATCTTCTCCTTTTAGCTTTAATGTCTCTATTTGTCTTCAAAATCCATTTCATGAGATTAAAATCTGTCCATGACTCCATAAACATATTAGTTCTTTAATTTGCCTATCATCTATCACCAAAACCCACATAGGGGCGTAGATGCACTTTCACCTCCCCCTCCACCACCGTTGGCGCGGTGGCGTCGTCCTTCTTCCCCAAGCGCTGCAACCAGCCTTCTTCCCCAGCCGTCTTCCCTGCCGCCTTCGTCCTCCGCAGCCGTCGTCGTGCTCCCCCATCAACCTCGCCTTCGCCTCCTCCTCCGCCTCCTCGAAGCCCACTCCCTTGAAGCACCTTTTTGAACGCTCAGATCTGGTGTGACCTGATGCTGCGCTGTGGTAGAATCAATAGTATTGAAATGCTTCTTTGCAATTGGATTTGCATATTATCAGTTCTGTTTGGTGTGCTATATGCAGTTTGTATCAATTGCTTGTTCAGGAAGAGATTGATGGTGTGATTTTGATTACTTGGATTGATTTAGGAACATAGTCTAACTGGATTTAATTTGTTTTTGGAGTTAATCCCTTGTTAACTCAATCAGTATAATATATATAGTTTAGTCAGTTACTCGGTTTTTCCGTCCCAAAGTATGATTGGCATGCTATATATACATGGATTCATTTGTAGTGGAGATCAGTTAATCTTGTTTGTCGCTAGATGTACCTTGCGAGACATCTGATTATTAGCTAATTATTTATGTGATAGGTAACTATAAATTTCTCAATGATTTTAGAATATGCCTACAAGATGTGCTAAACAATTTGAACTTCATGCAGCTAAACAATCATCAAAAGACGAGGCAAATAAAGCTTTTCTCCGAGTATCGAAGTATCCATCTGGGGCAGTACTTGAGGTTTGTTTTCTCCGAGTATTGAAGTATCCATCAAAAGAAGAAGAACAAGACATGGCGTATGTGTGTCGATTACACTGACCTCAACAAAGCTTGTCCCAAGGATCCTTTCGGGCTCCCCCACATTGATCAAGTGGTGGATTCCACTGCGGGGTGTGAGCTCTTAAGTTTTTTGGACGCTTATTCAGGCTATCATCATATCAGCCTAAAGAAGGAGGATTGCATCAAGACATTGTTTATCACGCATTTTGTTGCTTTCTGCTACATCACAATGCCGTTCGGGCTATCAACGCACCATACAGCGGTGTTTTCACACTCAACTCGGCCGCAAAGTGGAGGTTTATGTCGATGACGTCATCGTGAAAACTCGAACCAAACCTGACCTCATCACGGATTTTGCCGAGACATTCGAGAACCTAAGAACATATTGGATGAAACTAAATCCCGAGAAGTGCGTTTTCGGGGTTCTGTATGGTAAATTGCTCGAATTCATCATATCTGATTAGGGAATTGAGGCTAATCCAGAGAAAATCATCGCGATCATAAAGATGAAGCCCCCGACCAATCTGAAGGATGTACAGAAGCTCACAGGATGCATTGTGGCACTTAGTCTATTCGTTTCTCGACTTGGGGAATGCCGAGCGCTGATTCTCGGCACTCGGGGGCTAGACCAGTCAGCAAAAAAGTTACAAGAAAACAAGGATAAATCAAGTACTCGGATAAACGGCATCAGAAGTATCGAGGACCAATAACTGAATATATTACAGAACTGTCTATATGGAGATTAAGTATCAACAAATCTAAGTTATTTACTAAAGTGGCGGAGGACTCCTTGGCTTTCTCCATAAGAGTGGAGGCTTCCTCCTCAGAGCAAGCGAATCCCTCCCGCACGGCGTCAAAGTCTATGTCAAGGTAGTGATGGCTAGAGCTTGGCTCGTACAAGTCATCGCCGCCTCTTTTGCAAAGGCCTTAAGCTGTGCAGGAGCTTCTTCAAGTCGCGCTATTACAACGTTGGCATTGGATGGCAACTCTTCTTCGGGGTAAAAATACTGGAGCATTGGAGCGACTGCCCTCAGAGTTCGGTTGCGTAGTTCGATGGCGGACTTCACCTTCTCATCTAAGACTTTGGAACTGGGCCTTGGTCTTCAATTGGTAGGCTACAAAATCAGTCAGTCAAAATATTCCGATCAGGCCATCGGCAGGACCGAGTCAGGGAGAGCCTAAGTTTGAGAGTTCACCCTTCAGCTCCTTAGCCGACTTCTCAGCTTGGGTGTTGGCCAGGAAAACTTCTCCCTCCATAGTCTTCTGCCTCGCCTCTAGTACTTTCTGGTTCTCCTTCAGAGCTTTATACAGAAAGGATTGTTCATGAGGAGTATTCAAGATTAATATCGAGTTCGACACCACTCGGATAGTTTCTTACCCGGATGGTGTTGGCCTTCTCTACGTGGCGGAGCCGTAGTTCGGTCACTTCCTTGTGGAGCTCCTTGATTTCGCCATGGAACTGCGACTTCTGTGCATAAAGCGTGTTGTCAAATTCATCCCTGGACTTCAGCTGGCCGATGGCCTTTTGGAGGCACCGGGTCATCTGCGCCGCCCTCTTGCTCATGCGCTGGGCGGAGGCAAGAATAGCGATCAGACATGTTTTGATTAAGATAAAAGTTCAAGATATGAAGATGGTCTACTACGAGCATGTTGACGCTGAACTTCACCACGTTCTGTAGCGTCTCCCACTGTTTGGTCTCCAATTCATCATCAACTTCGTAGCCTTCCACCTCCTTTCTCCATTTTACATGGAGCGGAGGGGCGTTGGCAGTGGCAGCAGGGCGAAAAATCTCCTCGATTTCCGGTTCCGAGCTCTCTGGAGCCAGGGCTGGGATTTCCCATTTAGCCTTCGAAGGTTGATGAGCGTCTTGGGGGTGGCAGAGCAGTAGGTCGAGGCGCTGCGCGTTGGGCCAACTCCCTGATTGGAGTAGGCTCCGCTTGAGGACTTGGTGGCAGAGGAGCATAATAAGGAGCAGGAGTGAATGACGGGAAAAACGCGCTTTACTTCATTTTAAAAGCGGTATTTGAATTTAATAGGATTTATCCCAACTCCACATCATTATATACAAATTTATTATTTTAAAGTGTTTATAGAAATTCAAGAGATGTGAGTACCAAACTTCCAGAATTCATATATTTTTATATAAATTATGTTAATTACATCTCACACGGAGAATACCCCTGATTAAGAATTTCAACATAAATATTACATCAATTGCAACATAAAGAAAAAGAAAATAAACAGTCTTACATGTCTTCAGGGCGTCGCTATCACATGTTTTGTCGGAGTCCTTTTAATTTGATTTGATCTTACTAACGTCATGCATGGCCAGTAACTTGGGATGCTTTTATGAGGGCATCTAGTTTGCATTTTATGCTACTTTGGTTAGCACAATGTATGATGCTAATATTTTGGAATGCTTTGATGAGTGCATCCTAATTTGATATGTATAACAATTTTCCCATCGTAATAATAATGGCAAATTTTATATTGTTGCATTAAGCAACATTTTTTATGCGCGCATATTTTAGGCATGTATATATTTAGCCTATGCACATGCATATAGACTTATGATTTGACCTTTTCTTTTCGGTCGGGATGCAACCTTATTTATCCTTCATGAGAATTTATTTTAGTCATACACAAAAATATATATACTCTATATAGAGCTAGGTATGAGAATTTACTTTAGCCACACACGCATGAATATACACTATACGTTGAGTTGTGCACGAGCATTTATTTTGATCATGCACGTACGTTCTATATATGGAACTATGCATGCAAAATTATTTTAGCCATGCATATGTGAATGTTAGATGCCAATGCATATGCGCATGCTTAATTTTAAGATAACCAATCAGCCTGATTTTTCATAGAAGCGTGTGCTAACCTCTAGTTGATGAGGAGCTTAGCAATATATACAGCCATGCAGGAATGGTTAACCGAATACTAACATGTGTTTTATTTATGCATGATAGTGTATGCATGCATGATACGTCCATGCACAGATTGATGTCAATACAGTTGGGTGACACATATATGGCACGTCTTGCATTTTTCTTGGTCATGATTTTAAGACTAGCATGCTTAAGCAATTCACATGTTTATGTAACGCGCTAAATTGCCTAAACATGCCATTTTTATCAATATTATGTGCATAGCAGATCATTGTACGCTCATGTATATACAGGTGCATAAAGTTAACCATATCTTTCTTTTATTATGACGTGATTAACTAATGCATGTGCACGTGCCACTACAGAAAAAGCTCTAAGTGTGGGCGGCCAGAAAATTAAGTGTCGGCGGCCAAATGCCGCTAACAGATCAATATTGGGGGCCCAAACAAAGCTGCCGACACAGACCGCATTAGTTTCGGCGGCCAGCCTTAAGCCGCCGACACATCTCAGCCACCTCCCGCCCGCCGGATGAATTTCAAAATTTTGCTCCCGCCAATTATGCAGTGTCGGCGGCATGACCTTAGCCGCCGACATTGTTCCCTCCAGAGACGGACGGATAACGGGTGGACGTTTATGTGGACCCACGTGTCAGTCAGGCGAGGTCGCTAACAAGCGGGACCAAACTGTAGCCTGGGGAGGCATTTGTGTCGGCGGCATAAACTTAGCCGCCGACATAGATTAGATAAAAAAATCAAGGGGCGCGGCGGGGCTCGAACCAGCGACCTGCAGCACAACTCGCGCCGCGCCGCGCGCTGATGACCAAGTGAGAAGAAGAATTTATTCCACATAAATAGATTGTACAGAGTTTTGTATGTTTTGCGAAAGCGTCAATATTGGTGGCATCCTTTCAGACCGCCGACATAGGCCCATCTGTGTCGGCGGCTTTTCTCTAGACCGCCGACACTGCCCTGCCCCCACGCCTGCCCTCTCGCCTTAGCTCCCCCGGGCCCACGAGGCCTTCGCTAGGTCCCCGAGGAGTTCCTAGGACCATGCCATGGCCATTAGGCCACATTGGACCTGGGACCTAGGAGCGACGTCTCGGCTGGAACCTCCGCCGCGCCGCCTCTCCACGCGCTGGCGCCTGCCCGCGCCGCCGCGCCTCTCCCCGCGCCACCACCTGCCCATGCCGCCGCTCCTCTCCCCACGCCGCTGCGCCGCCGCCGCCTAACCCCCCTACTCCCTGCCCCCTTCTCCTCCCCTCTCCTCCTTCCTCCCCGAGCCCCCGAAACTCTCCCTCCTTGCCGAGCCCTCCTTCTCCCCGAGCCCTCCCACCCCCGGTCCTTCTCCTTCCTCCTCCTCCACCCATCGGCATCCGAGGTTCTCCCGCGCCATGTACTTTTTTTTTGTGTAGTAGCTATGTCGTCGGCATTTTGTGTGCCGACGACATTAGTGCATGTTAATTACTGTTGTTAATTAGGATTGTTAATTAGTAATGTAAATTAATAATAAATTAGTACGGCTACTTGGTGATTCACTGCTAATTATTGATTGTTACTGTGCTATTGTTAATTAGTCATTTCTAATTTATTAATGTTAATTAGTTAGTGTTAATTAAACATTGTGGACTATTTTGTGTTATTTAAACATTACTGATTATTTTTTTAGTGAGTTATTGTTAAACAGGGCATGTACGATAGTTAGGCTTATGAAATTAGTTAAAAATTAATTTTGACGTTGTATCATGTACGAAGCCATAGTCAAACCCGTTCGGGGGTGCAACACATTTTCTTAAGGAATATGGACGGTGATTCGTTGTGTTCCATTTACGAAATACGTTGTGCTCCCGAGCTGTCCATGTTTTGGACAGCTCACGGATGTTGGTATGAGTACGGGCTCATGGCCATGGGAGGTGCACGGGTCGGAATTCTGGCGGTATAACTCTGTCGTCCTTCTAATGCATAACATAAGCGGTACGCCGTACCCGTCGTTGCACTGGGGGGACTGCGGGGTTATGCTGCCGGAATTCCGACCCGTGCACCTCCCGTGGCCATGAGCCCGTACTCATACCAACATCCGTGGGTGGGTATGCCCTCCTATTTAGCTAGAAATGGACCTATAGATAGTAACGTCGATATATGACCTAGAATTTAAAAACATGTTTGATTGTACATATAGTAATTGTGCGATGGAAGATTGGCTGTGTATGTACGATGGATGGAAGAGGTCTGAGCAGCACACAGACGAGTGGTTTGACAATGCGGAAGCATTCGTCGAAGAAGCTTTTCGAAGATTCCCCAACCCTAGCGTAGCAAAGGTGCCTTGTCCTTGCGCGGTGTGTTCGAACACGCTGAAGAGGTCGAAGAGGGAAATCAGTGAGCAAATCTATAGGCATGGCAAACTATTTTGTATGGGTATATCATGAAGAGAGGAAGCATCCGGCGCCGGAGCCTAGCCCTGTGGATTTTGAGGAGGGCTACAATGAGGTTGAGGTCAACAGGTTCGACGAGCTAAGGCATGATGTGGAACGGGTTTTCGATCTCTCCCCCGAAGAAGAGTCCGAACCACTTGCACAGAAATTCGAGGAACCCTTAAGTCTGCCAAAGAGCCGCTCCATGAGCGAACCGACGTGACTGTGTTCTCGGCGGTGTCGCGTCTAATGGCGGTTAAGATGAAATACAACCTCTCAGCCAATTGCTTTAACGACATGTGCAAACTGTTGGACAGCTTACTTCCAGCTGGACACAAGATGACTCCAAATCTATACGAGTCGAAGAAGCTTCTAAGCGTGTTAGGCATGCCATGCGAGAGGATAGACTACTGTCGAAAGTTTTTTATGCTTTACCGGAAGGCCGATTCTGAGCTGACTCACTGCAAGCATTGTGGGGAGAGTCGGTACGTGCTAGTTAAAAGACGAGATGGTGTAGAGAGACAGTCGACAGTTGCTCAGAAAACCTTTCGTTTCTTTCCCATCTCTCAGCGGCTGCAACGTCTGTACATGTCCAAGTCCACGGCTAGGCAAATGAGGTGGCACAAAGAGGAAAAACGTAGAAAGGAGGGTGTGATGATTCATCCGTCAGATGGAGAAGCGTGGAAGCATTTTGACCAGTAGCACCCTGAATTTGCAGCCGAACCCAGGAATGTGCGCATTGGTCTATCCACCGATGGGTTTACACCATTCAATATGACCTCACACCAGTACTCATGCTGGCTAGTATTTGCAATCCCTTACAACCTTCCACCAGGACTTTGTCTGAAGGAAGAGTACATGTTTCTCTCTGTTATCATACCTAAGTCTCATGGAAAAAATTTGGACTTATTTATGCGACCACTTGTAGAAGAGCTGAGTGACCTGTGGACCAATGGTATCTTGACACATGATAGCTACAAGGGCCAGAACTTTAGGATACGAGATGCCTACCTTTGGTCAATTCATGACTTTCCGGCCTATGGTATGTTTTCCGGCTGGAGTACACATGGACCTTTGTCGCGCCCTAAATACTATGTTGACACTGATTCATTCAAATTAAAAAAAGGGGGGCAAGTTTTCATGGTTTGACTGTCACCGTCGATTTCTTCCGCCCAATCACCCATTTAGGAGGGAAGAAAACGTTTCGTAAAGGAAATTAAAGACTATTAGAACCAAACAACCATCAAAACATTTATAAGTGGAGGATATCATCAAATGGCATGAACATTTGACAAAAAAGAGTTACAATGACGAAGACTATGGGAAGATGCACCATTGGACTCATAACTGCAACATCTATAACCTTCTCTACGCAACAGACCTCAAGAAGCCTCACAACCTCGACCTGATGCACCAGAAGAAGAATATGTGTGAGGCCTTAGTCAACACGAACTGTGACATCCAACATAGGACTAAAGATAACACAAAAGCTCGGTTAGATTGCGCTGTGATATGCGATCGACCAGAGATGAACTCCTGGAAAATGGGATGAAACCTAGGGCAAAATACTTCCTAACACATACCGAAGTAAGGGAGTTCCTAGTCTGGATGAAGGAAAGGGTGAAATTTCCAGATGGTTATGCTACGAGCCTTCGTCATACGGTTAGTATGGACCAATGCAAGTTAAATGGAATGAAGGTCCCGCGACTACAAAGTCTTAATAGAGGGTTTATTCCCCGCCGTATGGCGTGGATATGTTGACGACTCTATTTGGAGAACTTTGTCGGAGCTCAGTTTCTTCTATAGAGAGTTGTGCGCTAAAGAGATATCCGCCTCGAGGATAGAGGAATTGGAGAAGGAGATCGTTGTTATTGTCGCAAAGCTGGAGAAGATATATGTCCCTGATTTTTTCAATTGCATGCAACATCAATTGGTGCATTTGCCATACGAAGCAAAACTAGGGGGTCTGCACAGTACAGGTGGATGTATCCTGTTGAACGGATGATGAAAAATCTCCGTTTGAAAGTGAAGAACAAAGCACGAGTCGAAGGAAGTATTGCCAAGCTTGGCTGACCTAGGAGATCGCATACTTCACGGATAAGTACTTTGCGACAAAGAATAAGGTCCATGTGCCGCAAGCGAGGTATAAGAAGGCACGTCGTATAAGTACTTCCGACCTTGACGTGTTCAACGACCAAGCTGGACGTAGCGTTGGCAAAAGCTCAACATGTCAATGGGTGAAGATGAAAAACTTATGATCCAGCTGTATGTGTACGATAGCATGGATGAAATGACCGTGTACATCGAGTAAGTGAAGACATTTCTCATTCAAATCATAAACTTATAATTATATTTCAAATGAGCTAATGAAACACGTACTCTTGTAGTCAATTTATTCAAGAAGAGTGGAAAAAACCAGGTGAATCCTCGTCGAAACAAATTGACAATCTCAAACGACGAGGGTGTGGACAAGACCATCCTAACTTTCTTACATGGTTCTTTTACCACGTAAGTTGTGCATCTAATAACACACCATACAATTACCTTACCCAACAGTATATTTTATATTGAATCTTTTTGTGCATGCTTGTCCTACAGTGTCAAAGACATTCTAGCGTGCACACTGATCTCCATCAAATATCACATGGATGCAATCCTACAATCAAGGTTCATAGATGCTATGATTTCCATGGGTATCGATATCGGTCCGAAGCGGCGGAGTCAGCCCGTCCAAATGCAACCACGGTGAATAGCGGCATCGTCAGTTATGTCACAAACCCCTTAGGTGGTCCAGACGTTGAGTACTATGGTGTCATCGAGGAGATCCTCGAAATATGTTATGAAGGCGGCAAGAACCAACTTTCGATCGTGTTGTTTCGGTGCAGATGGTTCGATCCGGAGAGTGGGGTACGGCGTACCCTTGAACTAGGACTAGTTGAAATCAATCATAAGCACATTTATCAAAAGCCCGACGTGTTCATTCTCCCCAAATAAGTTGAGCTAGTGTTCTATCTGCCGTACGCCCACCCCAAATATAAAAATTGGTGGATTGTCCATAAATATCATCTAGTTGGCGGATTGGATGCCCTCACGGAAGAAGACTACGAGCCAAACCTAGACATCGGACCATTCTAAGAACACGAATTAACAGGGGAGTTAGTTGTTGATATTGGGGATGTGCTAATAGAAGAGGAAATACAAGAAAAAGAAGAGGACAATAAGAAAGAGGAAGAAATAGAAGAGGACAATGAGGAAGAGGAAGAAATCGATGAGGAGGAGGAGGAGGAAGAGGAAGAGGAAGAAGCCGAAGATTTTTGAGGGATTCAATTTTATAGGTGGATCATTTATATATAGTATTACAAATTTATATCCTTGTACATTTCAAAATTTGTAGACTTATATCATTGTCATTTATTTTATTACCTAGTCTCATATATATATATCTTTGTCATTTGCAGGATGTCAGGTCGTTTGAAGAAGGCTTTGGAGACG
>SPJY01012519.1:1225170-1274832 GCA_005191435.1 Raddia distichophylla | reverse complement strand
TTTGTAAGAACTATGTGGTTTGTGAGAACTATGTGAACTATTTGAGCTTATTTATCAAATATTTTGTGTTTACCAATGATCTGTTTGTATTTGGGCTTGAAATCGTTGTGGCGAGCTTTGTGATATGTGAGGATGTCATTGTGTGAATGGCAAAGTGATTATATGTGGTGAATTCTGTTATTTTGCAGGTTGAAGTGAATGGTTTAAAAAACGGGCAAAATTTTTTTGCTGCTGCTATATATCAATGTCGGCGGTATTATCCAATGCCGCCGACACAGATTGCTGATAACTCGGCGGTATTCTCTTTGGCCGCCGACATATACTAGGCCCAACTGTGGCATGACCATAAATCACCCAGTTAGTGTCGGCGGTATTCCCTTTAGCCGCCGACATCTCCTGCGCCATGACCATAAATCGCCAGGTTATTATCGGCGGCATATTTCTAGCCGCCGATATTACTGGTGCTCGAGAGGGTCCTCTCGTTGGACACGTGTCGGTATCTCGAGGGTGAGATGGACCCCACCAGTCAGGTTGCCGTGACGGGCTCGGCCCCGTTTGACAAGTTCTATGTCGGCGGCTACGTAGGCCGCCGAAATAGATCTTTCGCACGGTAGCCCTCCCCTTTGTGCATCAGTGTCGGGGGCGCCGCCGACATTGATTCTCTGTGTCGACCGCTCTGGGTCGGCAGGCAGTGTCGGCGGCTGGCCGCCGACATAGACCAATGTCAGCGGTTTTGGGAGTCTATGTCGGCGGTTTTGGCCCTCGACATATGCATGTGAATGCAGCCTAACTTTTTGTTAACATTTGATCCATGGAACTGCGACACAGGCTGGATTCCTTTTCAGTCCGATGCGTTTGAGCAGTAGTCGTTCCCATCCTCTACCGAACTTTTTATACATGTGGTTAGCGCATATTTCTGATGATAGATATGTCCAGACCATAGCCGTATATTGCATCATGAACAAGCGTTTTTTTTTCATATATATACATATATACTTGTGTAGTAGTATGCGTCAGATATATGTACTGCGCGTATACAAACTTTTCCGTTTATGCATGTTAACGTTAACCCTTATGAATCCTGAGACGTTGCACTTAACATGTATATATGATTTTGAGTATATGCGCTCTAGCCATGCAGCCTTATATGCAGCAATACATGCAGCTTATATTTTTATTTATTGGCTAAGCGTACTAGCGTTTAATACGAACTTATCAAGATTAACTAGTTTTCTGTAGTACTTAGTTTATCTCATGCTACATGCATAGCAAAACTTGGGCAGCATGACACATTTCGCCTTCTACATGCATGCGCGTGCCGTGCTAATGAACAAAGGCTAATCTTTTAATGCATGATTAACCACTTTTTTTTTACCATGCAGCATGTACATGCTCCGTCAATTTTTCTAGCCAGATGTGTATATATGCACATGCATTTACGGCTCATTTTGCTAGCCGGATGAGTATGCATTTGAGCAATTTAGCTCTTATACTCCCTTGATTCATCAACAGATGAATCAAACGCACAAGGGATGGATGTTATGTATGGATTTTATCCTCATACCCCCTTGATTTGTCAACGGATCAATCAAGCGCATGAAGATGAAGACTATTATTTTGACTCATACCCCCTCGATTCATCAACGGATCAATCGAGCGCACAAGGGATGCTTTGTCGAATGCATTTTTATGGGTATTTTACCCTCACACTCCCTTGATTCGTCAACGGACCAATCAAGCGCATGAAGATGAAGGCTATGCTTTCTGACGCATTTGACCCTTGTACCCCCTCGATTCATCAACGGATCAATCGAGCGCACAAGGGATGCTTTTTGTATGCAGTTAATTTTATTTTCAAGACCGACTGTATGCATCATGCTTTGATAAGGCTTTTATAGGGATTTATCCTTTCCATGGCCTTTGATATGATGATGATTTGCTCATGTATTTTACCCTCCCATTGCCCTTGATGTGAACCAAAAGAGGCACATCAAGCTTAGGAGAGATGGGAGATGCAAAGAAGATGAAGGAAGGGAGGAGCAGGGATGCAAGATCACATTTTCTCACCGTCTCACCTCTTGCGTTGTGTGGACGGGGCACCCAGCGGCCGGCAGCACTCCGGCGAACTGGCTGCAGACGTCGCCCAACCTTTGAGAACGCTCGGTCCAGAGAACTGACGCTCCCGCTCTCTGGCTCTATCAAGTCAGGCAATGGCTACGGCGTCCGAACTCCGATCGAAAGCCTTCGCTCTTTTTTTCCTCGGGAACTTCTCCTCCCAACCATTTTTTTCCTCTCCGCGCCTCTCTCCAATTTATAGAATCGCAGGCCGCAGTTGCTCACGCTGCACGCCGTGCCGTGTACGTGCGAGCGTACGTGCTCGTGGCGGTTAATTGCGTGTACGCTATTTAAGTTTTCAATCTCTAATTGTCTGTTCCCGCCTTACTTCACCGGCAGCTGAATTGATGCACGCTGCCATGCATGCGTTGGACCAAGCACTAGCAAGTGAGCCTCGTTTCTATTTCCTTTATTTGGATTTAATTAATGGGCTAATTAATTACTTTGCTAATTAGCCAGCTAATCAAGCATGTAACCATATAAAAAACACCATGCACATATGTTTTTTTTCCTTTTACGCCATATGTTTATTCGGCATATTTGATCTATTATATTTTATAGACATTTCTAATGTCTCGTAATTTTTATTTTGTAATAGAAATTTATCCATTATCATAATTTTATTGATTTATTTTATTTTGACAAAATTAGTGTCAACAAGGAGTCGAAGCCTTGGCGCTGGGTTTGCTTCTGGAGGTACCCGAGGTGGGATTCCTATTAGTGACGAAAGATATCAAGAAGGTGACTTTCCTACAGATAATTGAAAGAAGAATTTGCGAGGGAAAACCTTTGTGATATTGTGAATTTAACTCCCATGCCTTTCCGGGTGGTTTGACCACTCGGGGTGGAACCGGAGGGCCCTCTTGGCCCTGATGCAGCCTCCGGGCTGATAACTGGGGGAGATGGAGGGCTCGGGGCTCGCTTAGCGGGAGCAGGGCTAGGCACTGGGTTTTGACGACGTCGGTGTAGGAATGGGACGTCATCTTTGTCTTCGTCCTCGTCCGAGTCTTTAAAGACGATTCCCTTGCCCTTTTTGGCTGGAGGAGCACCAGCCGAGTCCTCTCTAAGATGCTTGAGCGGTGCCTCCTTATGGCTGGGGGCTTCGGGGACTGGATGGATGGAGAAGAATGTGGTGCGTTCCTACGAAGGAGTCAAGCTTGGTCAGTCATAATGGGATTTCTTATTATTAGTCAAAGTTGAAGAGAAGATATTCCTTGCTACCGCATGAGGTGGGTTCGACAAACGATATGGACCTGGGCAGTCTTCATTTTCTATGAATGTGCCCGAGGCGAAGAGATCGGCCACTCGGTCGATCAGGGATTTCCGGGAGATCTGGTCTTCGCTCTCCCGAGTGGCATCCTTGGACCCCGAATATTCAAATCCAAGGTGTACTCTTTCTTTGATGGGCAGGACACGATGGAAGTTGTAGTTTATAACTACGCCGATGCTGGTTAACCCCTTAGCCTTCAAATCCCCAAGGAGGGGAAGCAGTTCTCTAACCTGCCTATCTTCGCTCTCGGCGAGAGGGGAGGACCAGGAAGTGCGGACTGTGGGACAATCTCCCGTAAACGATGGAAGGACTGGAGGAAGGTTGGCACAATAGAACCACTCAGAATGCGAGCCCTTGCTTAAAGATTTCATTGGAAGATCGAAGTGAAACTTCTTGGCTCCTTCCCGCAATTGGAAGCCAGCGCCACCCACGGCCCTGGGGGCTGTTTTGCTAGGGAAGGGCTTGCGAAGAAAAAGAGATATAAAGTGGTCAAAATGTGGCGCAATCCCAAGATATGCACAAACATGAATAAAGACGGCGATTTGGAAGACAGAATTGGGGTTGAGATGTGTCAGTTCAATCCCATAAAAATGCAGAAGCCCCCTGAAAAAGAGAGAGCAAGGAAGACCGAAGCCGCGGAGGAAGAAAGACTCGAATACCACTACCTCATCAGAACGAGGGATGGGGGAGGATTCACCTGCGGCGGCGCGCCATGAGATCAGTTCTTCCGACGGGAGCACGTCGCAGACACAAGCCTCTACAGCCGCTGATCCGTGGTGATGGATTTCATCCAATCTTTGGAGCTCTTGACTGCCTTCGAGGCGGCGAGAGATGGAGGAGCCATTGTCGGATCGGGATCGGTGGAGGTGGAGAGTGCGAAGGAAGGAAACCCTAGTGGCGGAGTTTGCTAAAGCAGATGAAACTGCTAGTGCGAAAAATGGGCGTGGTGGAGCAATTCATTCCCCTGTCCGCCAAATTTAAGGGGTCACAGAGCGTATTTTGGTTGGCCCTTATTTGACGCTGAAGTACGGCTTTTCCGGTGGGCGCACGATAAACCATTCGGGTTTCCCGAGTGATGTTCCCCGAGAAGTTCGTTGAGGTGTTGGGTGCTCATTCGAGACACGTGTCGATCTAACTACTCGGATGAAGACAATATCAGTCAGAAAATTCGAGGTTTAATGATTGCAAGGAAAAATCAAAGAGGAGACTAGTGAAGTTTTCCCAAAAGATTTTCATTATGGTTCTTATACCAAATTACAGGGTAACTTTGCAGTGCAGCACAATGAGCTAGGGCTCGTCGCTGGCTTGCAAAAGGATAATAGAAAATGAAAAGGATCACTCTTCCTGGCGAGGTGGAGGACGGCACTTCTAGTACTATCCTTCCGCTAATAGAGTGGCAACCAGTGCGTCCTTCAGTTGGATGCGCACCTGATACAGTTGCGGAAACCCGCGGATTAGAACCCTAATGGATTCTTCCGCGCGGATCTCCACGGTTGCCTCGTGGAAGTGCCTCCAGATTTCATCCATGGAAGCTTGGGCGGTGGCATTGGCGATGGCTTGTTCAGCGGCGGCCGCAGCCCATTCGTCGATCAGCTCTCCTTGGCCTTCCATCGCAAGAGGAAAAAGGGGAGAAGAGGTTTGGAGTTTTTCAAAAAAAAGGAGAAGAAGGCTTGAAGACTGGATGCGGAGCAATACATTGAATCTGGGTTGTTTTATATATACACGAAGAAGCTCAAGAGACGCGCCTCGCGACCCGTTCTAAACACAGTGAAACCATCATGGCGATGGGACGGGAGTGGGTGCGGTTGCGCTTCCCGGCGGAAGCACGTGACGCTTCGGCTGGACAAGAAAGGCGCAAAAACTCTTCGCCTTCCCCTAAAATGGGCTTGGGCCAAATCCAATTAAGCAAAGGGCAACCCCCTTAATAAGCTTTCTTAACAACACACCACCAACGGTGGTGATATGTTAACATCGAGCCTAATTCGGCCTCGGTACACCCTTGACGGCATATGACCGGAAGTGCCACACAATGAAAAATATTTCATGACATACCCCATGCTGGGCCACTAGCCGACTTTGCATGCTCAAGGTTCGGTGTTGATGAGACTTGGATATTGTTTCGTAAGTATGCCTTTTATAGGTCGCCAGTTGTATACCGCAGCCCGGATACAAATACCTCGGCTAAACTTTATCCAATCGGTACGCCATAAAATGGGTCACTAGCTGATCCCTTCTCTGGTTGGGACAGGTACCACTCGGCTAAAAGGTGTGCCCCATGCTGGGCCAAGTGTTGGATTCTGCAAGACAGGGCCAGTTGTCTGATGCTGTATACGCTTTTGAATGCATAACACATAGTATGCTGCAAGACAGAAGTTGTGGTTGCGTGGCTTAAGGCACGCTACATGATGAGCTAATTACTATTTTCACAATGTGAAGATGGGTGCCAAGTAGCCAAATACAATAGTTGAAGTAACATGCCAAATAGGCCGAAAGCCGGAATTTCAGTATTGCCAAGTCGAGCATTGCTCTCAGCACAGAAACTTAGGATTTCTTGAGTTCTTTACAATCTATTTTTAGATTACAAGAGCCATCATCAAATCAGTCAGCCGGACATCTGACTCGATCGCAAAGTACTCGAGGGCTACTGTGGACTACATGGGCTCCGGGTATCCTCTAGAAGGCCCATGAGGTAACAAATGGGGGCGATCCAAGCTGGCTGGATAAGGATGAAGATGACACGGGCTACAGATAACTTGGTCAATAAGGATGTTCCTAAGGATAGAGTTTGGATCCATGTAATTAGGAGATTCATAGTTGTAAATGACGGTGCATATCATGTGCTGATATAACAGAATCTGGTATCTTGTACTGGATAGAGCCATGTAACCTTATCCCCCTACACTATATAAAGGGAGGGGTAGGGGTCAAAGAATCATCTTCAGCATCTAAATCTTCATCTGCAAATTCACGTAGACATATAATCCCAGAGCACAGGACTAAGGCATTACCTTTGAGTTGAGGGCCCCAACCTGTATAAATCCTTGTCTTGTCTTACCATCTAGTTTGGTTCTAGCGCATAGCCCCGCAACAAATTCATTGCCGACAGTGACCCCCGATTAGCCACCAGTCGACACTAACATTTGAAAAATAAAGTTGTACTCAATTTATTATTCCGATGTGTTTAATTAAGTCTCATGAATTTGGGAGCTTCACGCTAGAGTGATATGAGAATTTTAAGTTAAAACACAGGGGAGAATGAGATAGAATAGTGCAGGCTACTGTACAAATACAATGGTTGATGCAAACTTCAGATGCATGAATCCACTTTTAGTTGTAGAGAATAAAGATTGTTTTCATTTTATTTTATTTTAGTTCCTAGAATTTCTAGGAGACTGAAGGGGAAAATGTGGGGATCCGGGTTACCTCCCGATAGTGCTTGTTTAAGGTGAAAATCTCGACAAAGGGAACTCTTCATATTGTAGCTAGCGTGGCGATTTGGCTCCCTCCAACACCAGCTTCTGATAAGTCATGTACATCTAGATGCAAGATTTGTTCAAAAAATGACTATGAGATCTTCAATATTTATGGTAAACAAAAGCATCTAACCATCCTTTTGATGTGGTTTTGGCTTAAGAACATAAGATGGTTGCAGCCTTTTTATGCGGTAGCATCTTATTTATGGAGCCAGAAGGTATGTCTAGTGAGAATAGAGCTTGGGATTCTTCAAGGATGAAACTTCCATGCTGATTGATAAAACCTCATTTATCGCGCTCTAAGTTTGGTGCCTCAAGAGCGTCCATAGGCCAAATGCATTTAACCTTATATCTTTGTCTATGACATTCTAGAGGTGCATGTATGTCCTCAAAATTGCCCATGCCCTCTTGTGCACTCCCTTTCTCGACATAAATTTATTCAGACTTGTCAGAGTCGAGATGAAGAGATCCTTCCTCCTAGACGGAATGAAAGTACTAGTCTCGATTGTTCTTGAAGCTCGGAGAAATGGGAGAATTAAGGTCATCTTTGACTGGGGTAAAAAGAATTTTAGGATATGGATCAAGGGAAGATGAATCATGCTTTACGTTCTTCTCTTCGACAAAGAAGTCTTTAGGCCATAATTGGCCTAAATTCCAATCTGGTTCACCGTAGTCAAAGAGAAGAGGTACTTCCATCGTGAGGGGTTTAGAAGATCACAAAATAGTACAAGGGTCCCCCTCATAAAGGCCCGAGGCCCAAATTTCTTGCTAGCGGGGGCAAAAGTAATCATGATATTTTTCGTCGAAAACTTGGGCTAGAGTGCAGCAAGGATCAGGGTCTAAAAAGTGAAGATCCAAATGTTTGAAGGTTTCTTCGGGTTTGGGAAATTTGGGATCTTCTCAGAAGAACTCCAAATTTAATGAGCAGAATGGTTTGGGAATTCTTATTTCGGGTCGACATGGAGGATCAAGGGTTTCTAATGATCTGTCCTGGGAAGAAGCTTGAATGCCTTCTGTGGATTTAGGTGATTCCTCATAAATACCTATGAACACAGTATTACTAAGGACTTTGTCGAGAATTTCTCTGCCCTCCTCCACTGTTTTGAAAACAAAGGATCCTCCCGAAGCCGCATTGAGGAATTTAGCACTACCAAGGTGAGACCCGTAATAAAGTGTTGTATGAGCATGGTTTCCGGTATAGCTAGATCGAGGCCTGAGAAGGAAAGATTGAGATATCGGGCCCAGACTACTCCCAAGGTGTCTTCTCATTTTGCTTAAAGTTGATGACTTGTTTGTGGTGATCGACAATCTTGAAGAGAGTGAAGAAGGTGAGGCAGAATTTGTTCTTCAGGGCTTCTCAACTTCTTTCTATGCCACCTACTTTCTAGGCATGCCACGTCTAGGCTAATCCCGTTAAAGAGAACGGAAAAGGCTTCCATTTCAGAATCTCTTGGGACATTTTCGAGATAGCGATGATGTAACAGATTAGCTCAAATTCCCGGAGGCAGTGGTATGGATTTTCATCCATGATCCCAATGAATGATTGTCCCCGAGTATTTGGCTGACCTCATGGCCTCGTGTATCAATGGGGGTGTGAAGATGGTGGGGGGCTCTAGGTACTTGCACTTCGGAGCCGGGTATTGATATATAGGAGTGGAGTCCATGTGGTACATGGATGAAAAATGCTCGAGACTAGTACAACTACCGTTCCCCGGCAACGACGCTAAAAAAGTTGTTGGTGGTCCTTAGCCTAACAGAAATAATTCGCAAGTATACAGATAACGATGTAGCTTTCACCCAGGAGTATGTTACTACGGAGTAGTATTATGCGGTCGTTGTAATAGGTTACACCAGGGCTGCCTCCCTTTATATAGTGGTGGCCGGCTAGAGTCCGATTCCTACTCTAAACCAACTATACCTATACTGTTAGAATTATTGGGCCCTGGCCCATGTAATTGACAAATAATTACTGAAAATCTCAAAAGCCCATGTATGGCATGAGGCATGTGAACTCCCTTTAGTACCATATTGCTAGCTGGGAGTGGCATTCATTAGTTTATATAATGGAGTGCATCTCATGCTAGCAAGTGTGTGTGAGAGAAAGAGAAGTCCACATGTGTGTGCTCGCTCTCCTCACCGGGCTTGGGCTCGGGCGGGGCTGGCACACAACACCTGTGTGAATGGTCCGTCGAAATTGGGCTCTTATGCTTGCGCAGACTCAGGCTCCTTTTCCAGTTCTTTTGCTCCCCGAATTTTGATACGAGATATGGAAATCGTGTTGGACTCGGTCATGGCCCGTTTCGCGGCCCGTTTGCCTCACACGTTTTCCCCTATATAAGTCCACCGTCGCCGCTAGAGACGTATCAGATCATGCCGCCGTTTGGTTTACCCCATCCCATGCGTTAGTGTGCACCGATGAGCAAGAGAGTAGGTTTCCAAAAACTGCTCACCCAAGAGCTCCTACACCGGCTAAGGAGAATTAGGTTTTTGGGAAGCGCACACACAACGCGACTGCTTACTCTGTCCGCTTCGGGAGGTCTTGCTCCGTTGTGCCTCTCTGATCTGCGTCGCTACACCTTCGTCAAAATGGCGAGGGAAAATCATCTCTTTCCTCACATACCATTGTTTCTATGTTTTTCTCCCCTAGTGTCCCTGCCGTCAACGGTGTTACTCAAGTGGCATGCGAGGGAAGAAAAAAAAATGGAAACAGCGGCATGAGAGGAAAGAAAAAAATGAAAACAATTGTATGAGAGGGAAGAAAAAAATGGAAACAGTGGCATGCGAGGGAAGAAAAAAATGCAACTGTTACCCTAGATATAATACCGTTGACGGTAGGGGCACTGGGGGGAGAAAAATATAAACAGTGGTATGCGAGGCAAAGATGATTTTGAGTGATAGATAGGGCAGGGAATTCTCTCTTTCAATTATGTTGTTTGTGAGCCTGTTGCTTGTGAGTATATCAGAGAGATATACGTGTTGTTTTACTGCATGCATGTGTTTCTGTGATATGCTCCTGTGATGATTACATGTTAGTATCTATTTGTCAGATGTGTTGTGCATGATTTATCTCTAGAATAAAATAAATCTGAAACTCAGAATCTGAATACAATTAAAACTCAGAATCCAAATCTTTCTTGTACACATATTTGACACAAAACCTAACATACTTCCATCGCAAATTTACACGTCCGACGAGTCACAAACATGGAATAATTCTGATAAAAAAAACAAACATGGAATAATACAGGTGTTACACTGGTACATACGATGGACGGATCGAGCTCAGCATGCACAAATGCGAGTTACAGGGATGCATTATTGTTCATAACAAATAACAAGAGCAGCATATATGGTGACAATCACGTGCGCGGTACGGTACGATCCCTCGTGCATGGCGGGCTCACTCTGTTGGTTCGATCGATCGACTGAGCCTCACACCGTTATATGCACGTTCTGGTGCAGTGGCCGACGCACTGAGCCTGAGCGGGAGACAAGTCGGAAACATGGTTTATTATGCACTCCTCGATGCATTCCTGGCTGCATCTAGGAAATGTTTTGCACTTGAGGGTGAAGCAAAAGCCGGTGCAGGCCTCGGGTCGAGCGTCGGAGGCGCACCCGTCGGCGCATTCCTGGCGGCAGCTAGCAAAGGTTGCCGCGCAGCTGCGAAGCTGCCCCGTGGACGAGAGCAGCAGCACGATGCACACGGCCATCTTAGCCGCCGTACCCGCAGCGCTGCTGGCTCCAGCCATATATGCAGAATGCCACACTAGCTAGCTAGCTCCTCAGGTACGTACGTACACGGCGTAGATGGAAGAAGGCTCAAGGCTAGGCTATAGCTATGAACTAGTACTGGATCTCGATGTGGCACGAAATGGCGACAGGCCGGGGTGGACCTATTTATAGAGAGGTGCCTACAGAAATGGAGTACTCCGTATTATTATTGAGCTAATGACCAGGCCCGATGGACTGGCTACAGGCTAAGCGGCTAGCCACAACACCGCCCACATGTTACATTAAAGAAAGGACGAGCGAGATCGCCAGCAGCACTGCGTACCGGTGCATCGACGCGCGCATAACTTAATTATATAAGAGCGCGCGTGCACACACGTATACTCGTGTTTCGCGATGGATTAAAATTAAATGTTATACGATGTCAACGCTGTTGTGGAACCACCGGGCAGGTGGGCCCCACCTGGCTGGGGCCAGCGCACTGCAACTACAGGAATCTCCATTAGTCCCGAGAGCTTAAAACCCTCGCTACAAAGACAGTAACCCTCGCGATTAACTATTCACGAGGGCTAGCCTTCACGAAAAGGTGCTCGCATTTGCTCCCCGCAAATAACAAAGAAACACGAGGGCTGGACCTTCGTAAATAACTAAAAGCGAGGGCTACCCGGCAACCCTCGCATATACCTGCAGTCGCGGCTTTATGACGAGGGCCAAGCAGCCTTCTCGTAAATAGGTGGGCCCCGTATCGCGTGGCGTGGGGCGGCCCCTTACTCGCGAGGGCTACGAAGCCCTCGTGAATCATTGACCGTCTGTTTTATTGCGAGGGTTGCATAGCCTTCGCGAATATTAGGCCCTGGGTTTATTTGTTGCGAGGGCCTCTGCGGCCCTTGGGATATATTTAAATCAGAAAAAACATTTTAAATTCCAATTTCCTTAATTTTTCAAAACAGAAAACACACATATATATATCCAAATTCAGTTCCACATCGCACATTCATATAACACATCCAACATGTCACATAGCACATACATATCGCACAAACCCATCGTTCCATATCGCACAAGTACTTAACATATACATCCACATCGACATATGTACATATTCACATTCATACATCCATCCGTCCGTCACGGAGCTCTATCTGGGTCAGGAAAGATAGAAGGAGTACCATCAGTTGGAGGGAAGGTCGAAGGAGCGCTGTCCGGTGCAGGAAAGAGCAAAGGGGTGGTAGTTAGTAGGTTTAGAAACCCGTCAGTCCCTGCATCCGCCCACTCGTGCTGAGCATCCTGGTCAACTCCATGAGCCTGACTTGAAGGAGCAGAGCCCTGCAATCACTTAGAATATGACATTTGATTCAAAATATGCTTTACCTCAGTTAATGATAAAACACCAACTCTTACCGCATCTTGAGGCTGAACAATGGGCTGTGGTACCACATAAGGTGCGTAACCAACGCCACCTTCAACAACATGCCTGCTCGACCCACCCTGCACATTCATGAGCAATGTAGTGTTAATGCAAATAAACGAGGGTATGGATTGTGTTTATCGAATACCTGCTCGAAGTTGCCCCCTGAATGGCGGCTTGTGAACTCTATCCACCTTTGTATTTGTTCTCTTTCCCACCGTTCCTGAGCCGCTCTTTGGGTCATTTCCATCTGTATCCTTAAGTCTTGGAGCTCTTTCCTGTGTCGCTCCTCTATCTCCTTTTCCCTTTGCTCCGCTCTCTCCCTCTCCCTCTACAGCTCCCTCTCAGCAACCCTTACCCTAGCGGCACGGCGGGACCTTGCATCACGCATTAATCCACCAGACCTGCAACAGAAAAGTGCATTAGTATGGAGGAGTTGGGTAACGTGACGGTCGAAGACATGGAACAAATAAAGAGCAAAGTCGATCACCTGATGTGATCCGGGCCCATCCCGTAGCGACCGTGTGACTTAAGCCCCATGTGGGTGTAGATGACCTCAGGGTCTAGCTCCTTCTCCGCGTATGGGTCACTATCCGGACCGTGCGTCTCCTTGTACGCTTTCACGTACCGTTCCTGCATTCAAGCCGAGTGATATTAGAATGGTAAGTAGGGATAAATAATATAGGAATGATGTAAGTTGCACTTACAATCTTCCTTTGTGCGTGTGGCGCCATGGCTGTCTCGGAAGCTTGTCGTTGTGCCTTCGGTGTCATTGCCCTCCTGTATGCTTTTAAGACACCTGTGTCTTCCCCATCCTTCTCGGACTGCATCACAATGTGGGAAATTCAGAAAAGAGTTAATAAGTTAAATGAAAAGAGAAGTTTTTACCCCTTTCTTTCTGAAGAATGGCAGGGACCACTTTCCAATGTACTTGACGACTCTTTGCGCCGCCCTGTTCAGCTTGGACTGTTGTGACTTGGTCCTGAACTCTGGACTATTCCAATAATGCCCAAGTCCCTCCCAAGCTTCCGGACAGTTTTCAACCTAGTCCGGACGCACCTGGGTGTACTGCTGAGGGGTCAAGTACTTGTCTGAAGCCTCGGTGTCAGTAAGCTCCTCGTTATGCTCTCTCCTGCACCCATTTTGATGCTTGTATTAATCAACATTGTTAGCATTTTCAAGAATATTTGTGGATAAACTTACTTGTACCACTGCTTGCTTGCCTCGACACGCGAACGCTGCAGGTGGTCCCAGAAAAGATTCTTCGCTTTGTTATCAATCACTTCATGGAAGTCTGAAAGGGTGAGGCCTTCACGAGGTCGATAATGTTTCTAAAAAGGAACGAAACAAACATCCTATTAGCGTGAGGAAAGATGAGAGTAATTTCAGGTGTTGAGAGGCTTACCCAGAATTCGTCGACGCACTCTGCGGCAGCCGAGTCCTGACCTTCTTCTTGTATAAGCTTATAGTCTTCCCAAGTGATTGCTGGACGGGTGCGACCGTCCTCTTCCACCATCCCAGGGTAGTGCATCATGATTAGCCCTGACAGTACGGAAGCAGGCTGCTTCGTGATGCTCGTGTCGACCGTAGCCATGTTCCTATAAAAAAGGAAAAGAGCTAGCCCTCGCGAACATCTAAACACTAGGGCTATCGAGGCAGCCCTCGTGAAAAATACCCAATATACACTAGGGCCATGTTGACCCTCGTGTATAATATATATATCCGAGGGTTTTCTTATAAACCCTCGCTACTAATATAATTTCTCCTATTATCCCAACTTTCAAATATTTTTAAATAATTCCAAATGTTATTTTAAAATTACTTTGAAGCACTAGGAATCAATTATGTAACAATCTTGGCCATGCAAAAAATTTTAAAAAATAAATCGGACACATGCAATATTATACCTTTCAAAACTAGCTACATCTATTTATCGATACAGTATGCGTATGAGTAAACATATTGAAATTTCCACATTTCATCATATATCATATATTATTCATGTATTAAGTTTATAATCGTGATTCCACGTTACACTCTAATACACATTACACACAAAATCAGTATTCTCTGTTGAATGAATATGACTCTGACAATTGTACTAATATGTAGCAACAAAATAATTCTATGACATGTGGGGTTGGAGGGTAAAAAAGAGTCTTGCTGTGGATTATACTCGGGAGGGCTCACTGTGGGCCCTCGCAAGAATTTGCTGTGCCAGTTTACTCGCGAGGGCTTTATTGAAAGCCCTCGGTAAAAACAACCACGTGCCAATTATTGTGGTCATTAGTGACGAGGGCTAGTTTTTAGCCCTCGCGAGTAGGTGGCGTCTAGCATTTGTTGCGAGGGCCTTGATTTAGCCCTCGTGAGTGAATAGTTTATTACGAGGGCTGCAGGAAACCCTCGTGTGTTAAGATACAAAACGAGGGTTGTGTTTCTGCCCTCGCGTTTATTTTCTGGCCCTCGCGATTTCCAAAAATTCTAGTAGTGAGCAGACAAGTGGCTAGGCCAACCAACGGCAGCCACCAAGTGCGTTCCACTCTAGACCTATCCAAAACCCTATATGCAGTACCATTGAATAAGAGGCGGAGCCTCCGTATCATGTACATTATCAGAAATTAATAAAGAGAAGCTCCACCCTATATCCCTATTTTCTTGTTCTCTTCGTATTTGTTCACGTACATTATACCTTGAACTATACCCAATAGTAAGGTTCTACAATACGTTATCAACACGCTCGCTCCCCGATGTGCATCAATCCTTCCTCACGTCGGCTTTCACTCGAATTGTCAAAACAGTCTTATAGACTTCTGCGCAAAGCGACATGCTATGGACTCGTTAAGGACCAAGAAGGTATTGATTTCTCGTAAAAATTGAATTCTAAATTGGAATCAAGCATGAAATTTGTAGCAAATTGGTAAATCTCAGCCTATTTTTCCTAGAAGATTGGAAATTTTGCATGAATTTTGTAGTAGATTGAACCCTAATCGACGCTGCACATCGCGTGCGCGATGCCGGAGCATACCACATGAGCTACCATGCGCTGCTCGCTGCCACCACAGCCTGCCAGCGCGCTGCCCGTCCACCGCCACTCGCTGCGCGCGGCACGCACTGGCCGTGCTCGCCGCCGCTAGAAGCCTCGTCGCATGCCACCCCGCAGCCGCACCCATGCTCGTTCCCCGCCAGTGTACCACCCGCATGCCCTGCCGACGCTTGGCGAGTGCGCACCACGACCGTACCACCATCGGCGCTAAACGCCACCGCCCCCTGGACACCGCTGTCGCCGCGCACGCCGCGCCTTTTGAGATTCATGAGAAGTATACCCCGGTGTTGTGATGAATATATGTGACGGTGTATTACTTTGGTGAGATTTTGAAGTACTTTGGTAGAGCATTTGTTGAAACATGAACGAAATTTGAAACAGTGTTCCGTGGTCATCGGACCGTGTCCGACGAACTCGTGCATGACAATTCTTGTGAGTAATTGTTTTTTGATGATATTGATGAACTTGATTCTCGATGATGATGATGATGTTTTGTGAAGCTAACCTTGTAGGAGAAGGTAAGTGTTTGGTTTGGATTCATCTATGTGATGCAGGTGCCAGTGGGTATGTGGCTAACGGCGTTCCGCGAAGGTGAACTGGAGGTTCGGGTATCTGGGGGCGTGCTGGTGACCGGATTCGATACCTGTTAGTCACATGAGATGGTGTGGATAAAAAGTTTCAGTACAACAAGGATCCGAGACTGGCTAGTGGGCCTAGGCGCGGGCTGGTGACCAGGATGCGACGAGGAAGGTGCGAGGATGTTTTCGGAGGAATATGGCACATATATTCCTTGTCGGGAATGAGTTATAAGGTGTGTGTTGTACACCGTTGATTCTCAGATCAAGGGTGGAGGCAATCCCTAGGGTTTGGGGGTCTCACCCCCGAGGCTATAAATAAAGGGGGAGGGGAGCACCACCTCCTCACCGCTTGAGCTAGAAACTTCAGATTTGTGATAAGGGTGTGTGTGGGAGAGAGAGGGTGGTACCTGTGAGTGCTTGTGGTCACGAGTGCAGCCTGTTGACATAATATAATAGGCACTAAATGGGTTTTCAAGAACAAGCAGAGTGAGGATAGGGTTATTGGTCAGGAATAAGGCTAGGATGATTTCTCAATGTTTCACTCAAAATCGATGGGATAGATTTTACTCCTGTTGCTAGACATGACTACATTAGGATTCTTGCTACATTCATGGCACACAACAATTTCAAACTGTTTCAAATGAATATCAGAAGTGCTTTCTTAAATAGATATATTAAGGAGGAACTGTATGTTAATCAACCTCCCGGGTTTGAGAATTCAACTTATCCTAATCATGTATACAAGCTTGATAAGGCTCTATATGGGCTAAAACAAACACCCAAGGCCTGGTATAAGTGACTGAAAACTTACTTGATGAGTAACGGGTTTGTGATGGGTAAGATAGATCAGACATTGTTTACCCGTACGATTGGTGCTGATTTTCATCTTGATGCAAGTCTCTTTGGATGATATAATCTTTGGTGGTTACTCCACTCCTCTTGTTTCTGAGTTCTTAGAGCTGATGAGCTCGAAATTTGAGATGAGCATGACGGGGAACTCAATTTTTTCTTGGGCTTCCATTTTATACAGACACCGGAGGGCACTTTCCTTCAGCAAAGCAAATACACCAAATACCTGCTAAGTTGATTGGCGATGTCTGATTGGAAGCCAGTCTCTACTCCGATGGCGACCATCACAGCCTTAGGGGCTGATGAAAATGATGAACCGATCGACTAAAACAAGTATCATAGCATGATCGGCTCCTTGCTCTACCTCACCTCTTCCGGCTGGACATACAATTTTTTGTGTCTTTGTGCCCGCTTCAGGCTTCACCTAAAGTCTCATCTTCAGGCGGTGAAGCGAATCCTCCACTATCTCCGTACGACTACAGACTTTGGCCTTTGGTTCTCTGCTGTCTCTTGTCTATCTCTCAGAGCTTTCTTAGATGCGGTCTTTGATGTCTGTACGATAGATAGAAAGAGCACTTCTGACAGTTGCCAATTTCTTGACACTTCTCTTTCTTGGTTCTCTAGCAAGCAGTCGAGTGTAGCACAATCTACTGCTGAGGCTGAGTACATCGCCGCTGCTTGCTATTGCAGTCTGGTGATTATGTGCTCTACTTTGAAGAACTTTGGGTTGGTTCAAGTATGTGTGCCACTCCTTTGTAACAATACGCCTGCAATCAAAATTACCAAAAACCCAGTGCGACACTTTAGGACAAAATACATTGATCCGAGATATCACTTCCTTAGAGACCATGTGGAGAAGGGTGGTATAGTCTTGCAGTTTGCGGATACTGATCACTAGCTTGCTGATATTTTCACCAAGCCGCTGGACAAGGCTAGGTTTGAGGCTTTTCGGGGAGAGCTCAGGGTGGTGAGCTTAGCAAGCCAATCATGACGGGGAGCAAGCTACTATACTATATGTAATATACCTTTACTACTTTCTCTTCATTGCATCTGGGGTGCATTTTAGGCTTGATTAGTCTGTATTATGCTGTCAGCACAAGTTAACAAAACCATCAGCTACATGTTACTTGAGTTTATTGTTTAAGGTATCTATGAGTTTCTCTCTTTATTACTCTCTCTGTCTCTCTAGTATGAATATAGCTGATGACAATGTCTAATGTTAAATTAATCTGATCATTGGAATATGAAAAGGAGAGGAAAACCAAAAGCAGTGACCAGGAGTAGAAATGCCAAAAGCAATGACTAATGTTAAACCAACGATGCTCCTCAATATAATGACTAATGTTAAACCAACGATGCTAAAAGCATAGAAGTTTATATCCTGCTTCAATGCAATACAAAAGCATCTACACTAATGGACAAAAAGACACAAAGGCTCAAGTCTTCTTCCTAGGGTCATCTTTTTCTTGTTTTGAGTCTTCTTAGGAATTGTTTTGTTTTGAGTTTTCTTAAGAATACTTTGGCTGGAGGTGGCAATGTTGGACATCTGAGATGGTTGTGAAGATGCAGCTTCATGGTTAGCTGACTGGTTCAGTCCTAAAAGCATGCTTAAGCTGCTGCATTGTTTAGGAAATTTGCATTAGAGAATGACATTTGCAGCAACTTAGCTGACTGGTTCAGTCCTAAAAGCATGTTTAAGCTGTTGCATTGTTTAGGAAATTTGCATTAGAGAATGAAATTAAACATGCATTTCATCCACCTCAATGGATGCCATCTTTTCAAGTACTCCAAGGCTTGGGGCATTGAGCTACAATTTCTTCCATGTGTTTGTTAAACACATCAACTTTGTAGGCCCTTGCTGCAGGGTACATTCCACCAAAAGTGCCACCATGGAACTTTTTGATGAAGTTGTGCATGAGATGCCTAAAACACCCCCTTGTTCTGCATGAGGGAATACCTTGCTAGCTACATTTTCTAACCCTTTGCAAGCATCTGTACATTTGGACAATACAGGGAGGTATCCTAATGCCTTGTGTAGTTGAGTCATGAACCATACCCAATTATCCTCGGTTTCAGAATCAAAGAATCCAAAAGCCACTGGATACATCCAATTATGGCCATCCAAAGCTGTAGCAGTAGCCAAGTGTCCATTCCATCTTCCATTGAGTGCAGTGCTATCAATGATGAGGTATGGTCCACATCCCCTTACAAAACCCTAAATGCATGGACTTAGTGCACAAAAAAAACCTATGAAAATAAACTTTTCCATCTACACTTCTAGTGTCAATCTCCACAACACTTCCTGGTGACCTCTGCCTTCCATCTATAAAGCACTTGGAAGCTCTATTCCCAGCTACCATACATCCCCCGAAGAGCTCTTTGGTGTCCCTTCCATATAGTGTCATAGGATAAGGGTAACTTGTGATGACCTTCTAGTTTTAACTGTAACTTTGTGGCGCCAATATTTGGATTTTTTCTAAGAATAGGGAACGCCTTATCTGCAACCCATGCTTGAGTTGCAGTAATACTACTCACTCTACTACTTGATGTGCATGTGTGCTGCCCTTGCAATACTGAGACCTGCAAAAACATATATACAAAGCAGCAGTATAAAGTTTTTTAGACATGCAACAACACATAAACAGGACTTAAAGAACATTGATTAGATGAGCACACAACCTTTATGGTTTTCATATCACTTCTCCTACGCAAAATGATCCTCCAAGGACAACCTTCAGCTTTGCAATAATACCCTCTAAATCTTCTAGGATCACTCTTTTTGGTGCCCGACTCAAACTCCTCGTTGATAGCAAACAGCCTAATAACAAGCCTAAAATCTTGCATGGAGGGATACAAGGTGCCTAGTTCCATTGAGGGGTGATCCTTGTCATAATCAATACAAATTTCTTCTAGATCGGCATCATCAACAATAATATCAGCCTCTTTAGTATCATCAACACTTATAGGCTGTTTGGTTGCTTGTATCCAAGAAGTTTTGCATCTACAGATACAAAACTAGGGTGTTTGGTTGTCTTCTCACCCATCTGAATCAGGCTCTCCAGATGCAATTAACCCCTCCGGACCAGGTTCTGGAGATACGACCAAATTGGGCGTTTCCCCAGGCTCCGCGGATGCAGCAACAACCACGTGCGCGACACATCTGATTCTTTTATTTGCTATAACTTTTTATTAGTATTTTCGATTACCAAACCGATTTCAAAAATGGGTTATTTATTTTTTTTTTTGAACAAAACGAGACCACACTTGCCATATAAATTTAAAAGTTTAAAATTTCCATTTTTGAATTTATTTATTTATGAGACTTTCTTTTGAATTTTTTATTTTAGTAATTGATTTTTTGTTATTTTGATTTTCTAGAATTTGTTTTTTAAAATGTTTCATCCCTCTTTTGAATTTCTCCATGCCATTCTCTCCTTAGTGCAGTCAACCAAACAACATCTCTACGCAGCCGGTACAATCTAATACGCCTAACCAAACAACAATTATTTGCATCATCCCAGCCTGGCTCCAACCACCCTGGCTCAGCGCATACAGCCTAGTTCAACTGAGAAGGCAACCAAACAGCCTATTAACCTCTCACCATTCCTTGTACTGTCAGCATAGCCTCTCCTTTCATCCTCATCCCTTAACCCCATAAGAACATACATTTGTTCAATTCTACCTTCCTCATCTTGTGTTTCTTCAATCCTTATGTTATCCCAATCAACTGCATGCATTATAGGTTGGTTTGATACTAAACTGTCCATTGTATGCAAAACTTGAGTGCCCTCAAAAAGGGGTCTAAAGCGGCTGAAAAACAATTAAAAATAGTTTTAAGATCTTCGATATGAACACTAAAAGTCTTAAAAAATTGTTACAAATTATTACAGCATATAAGCTATATAAAAATAACAAATTTTGGTACAGTAAAACTCAACTCAACTTTACGCTGAAAAGAACAAGGCCTAATATGTCTTTTATGTGGTCAAAACCTTCCTAATATATGAACATGCTGACATAGAAAATAAAATAAATGAATAAAAAGTATTTTGTTTATTCATAGCTTCACAAAATATGAAATTGTTAAAATTTACTTTTTATTGATTCATAGCTTGATAGAATATGAAATTGCTAAAATAGGAAAGCAAACTAAATTAATGGAAACTATTATTGCGAAATTTGGCCATTAGATAGATGTGTTGGTTGGTCTTTGATGGGTGACGGTCATTCACCACCGCTCATCACAATTTCCTTTTTAATGGGTAATGCTACGAATCGGATGTCCGATCTGTAATAAAAAAATCAGACGCTTTTCCGACATGCATTTTTTGAAATATAAATATTGCCGGTGTTCTAAACCAGACAGATTTGTCTCATGGGAGATTCGTAGTTCGGTATGGGGGAATTTTTGCCACTAGATCGCTCAAGCTCACGTTTGCAGGAAGAAACCAGATTTACCCAGGTTCGGACCCCCAATGCGGGTAATGGTCCTACTCCTGCGAGGTTGGTATTTTCTAGGATTAGGAATGCTCTTACAGTAGTGTATGTGAAAAAGCTAGGAATCCAACCCCCTCTCCCTCTGCCCCCGCTCCCTTTTATACGGGAAGGGGCGGACAGATGGTCAAAGAGAGAGAGAGAGAGAGAGAGAGAGAGACGGAGACATTCCATTGGCTAGACTCTGGTCACCGCACACCCCACTTGCCCCTGCTGACGTTTACATCTTAAATGGCCTCCTCCGATCGCCGGGCCTGACGGGACGTGGGGGCGCCTGACACAAGCGCCACTTTGCTTCTGCCACTGCACAGTGATGGAATGACCGCTACAGTGCGCCGGACAGGCTAATGTGCAGGCTGTCGGGGATAAAATCACGGCTCATTACCATGGCCCACTCCCTGACGGCCCAATCGAACAGCCTCCTAGGGCCCAGCTCCCTAGAAGGTTCAATCAGGCCCATGTGCATCCTGCTGAACAGCTTCCTGATTGGCATGATGCGTAACGGCCTAAGCTTCGTATTCGAGTCCGACTCGAACAAGAGTTCTGCACGGCTACGTGAAGACCTGGACGTGGTTTCCCGGATTGGAGCAGATGTCGTGATCCCCAAGAATTGGAGTATACCTTATCTACCTCGGGATGTATTTGGCATGTATATGAGTTCATTACGATCTCGTAGTTAGTCCGGCCCGATTGTCTCTCGGGAGGTCGGTTGTTCAACACTATATAAACCGAGCCCCTACGGCGTGTAGAGGGCACCAGAAGATACGTAAGAAGAGCCATCAGATCACAAGGACAACCTTCAGCTTTGCAATACCCTCTAAATCTGCTAGGATCACTCTTTTCGGTGCCCAACTCAAACTCCTCGTTGATAGCAAACAGCCTGATAGCAAGCCTGAAACCTTGCATGGAGGGATACAGGGTGCCTAGTTCCATTGAGGGGTGATCCTTGTCATAATCAATACAAATTTCTTCTTGATCGGCATCATGTACAATAATATCAGCCTCTTCAGTATCATCAACACTTAACCTCTCACCATTCCTTGTACTATCAGCATAGCTTGTCCTTTCATCCTCATCCCTTAACCCCAAAAGAACATACATTTGTTCCTCCCTCATTTATTCAATTCTATCTTCCTCGTCTTGTGTTTCTTCAATCCTTATGTTATCCCAATCAACTGCCTGCATTACAGGTTGGTTTGATACTACACTGTCCATTGTATGCAAAACTTGAGTGCCCTAAAAAAAAGGCTAAAAAAATAATTTAAAAATATTTTTAAGATCTTCGATATGAACACTAAAAGTCTTAAAAAATCGTTACAAATTATTACAACATATAAGCTATATAAAAATAACAAATTTTGGTACAGTAAAACTCAACTCAACTTTATGCTGAAAAGAACAAGGCCTAATATGTCTTTTATGTGATCAAAACCTTCCTAATATATGAACGTGCTAACATAGAAAAGAAAATAACTGAATAAAAAGTATTTTGTTGATTCATAGCTTCACAAAATATGAAATTGCTAAAATAGGAAAGCAAACTAAATTAATGGAAACTATTATTGTGAATTTTGGCCATTAGTTACATGTGTTGGTTGATCTTAGATGGGAGACGGTCATTCACCACCACTCATCACAATTCCCTTTTTAATGGGTAATGCTACGGATCGGACGTCCGATCTGTAATAAAAAATCGAACGCTTTTCCGACATGCATTTTTTGAAATATAAATATGACACTGATGTCAATAGTGTTAGAAACAAAAGGTTTGTTCAGCAAAACATCGAAACATAACGAAACATGCTAAAACATGAGACCAATATATGGTAAAAACATGGTAAAAAAACTGATGAAACATGTCTTGTTTCCGAATGTTTCATGGTGTTTCCGAAGAAATTACACAACAAAACGCAAAAAATACGGAAAAACCCACCGCCTTCTTTCCCAAATCCAGCGAGCTCCTGCGTTGTCCTCGCTGGATTCGGTCACAAAGTCATCTTCCACTCACCAGATGAAGCCCATGGGGGATTAGAAATTGGGAGTGGATAGAGGAAGAGGAGAGAGAGAGAGAGAAGGGGAGAAAGATGGAGAGAGGCGACTCTGCAATCGGGGATAGCTCCGACGGGTCATCGGTGCCGGCCGGTCGGCAAAGAGGGACCTCAAGCGTCCCAGTCGCCTGCACAACGAGCAGGGACTGCAACAAGAAGAAACGGACCTGAAAAGCGATGAAGAGTAGGTGTTTCATGTGGCCGGCGTCTGATTTTTGTGTCGCTTGTGGGTTGGGTCTTGCGCTGCGTGTCTTTAGGTTGCTCCCCTGCGTGCAAGAGCATCGAGAAAGCGAGTCACATGAGGCGCACGGACACGCACACGCGTTGAAGCGATGAAAAAAGGCCAGGGCGTCCGATCCCATCAGGCGTCCGATCAGAAGCGCTTTCGTTACTTTATTTCTTTCTTTGGGTGACGCTTGCGTGACAATTTGTTTTTCATATTGTTTTTTGTTCTTTGCCTTTGAATTATAATAACTGTTTGATTTGTGGTTTCATAATGACCATATGCATCCGTAAAATCAGTCCAAGTGCCGGAAGTTCACTTTCACCTTTTTTTTAAAAAAAAAAGTAGTGCCGACCATATCACAGTGATCAATGAAGGTTACAAGAGCGAGGATAATGAACTGCTTTCAATTTTCACGATTTGCGCCCTTAACGGTGAATTAATGCTATTTTTGTTTATTCAAGTTTTGTCGTGAACAAACTTTCAAATAACTCCTATCACTGGTGTCCATTAACAATGAAAAGGAATGGGAGTACCACCACCTTCCACCACTAGAACAGTAGAGAATAAGTTGCTTTAAAAAATAGGAGTACACACTAACGTGGGCTCTACCGTTGCTCCCTCTGCAGCTCGCCCCTTCCCGGACTAGCTTAGCACGGATGATGTGAATTTAAATTTGGATGTATATTCTGTGCAATTATCGTGCAATCGAACTATTAAAAGTCGTAAAAAATTCTAAAAAATTATAAGGTGATTAATCGTATCAAATTAGTGGGTCTTAAACGCGCACTCTACAAGCAGTTTCCTTCCCACGTAGTACTATAGCCACACCCACCTCACGGCCGGCAGCTTGTTCCAAGAAACCCACTTGACAACTAAAATATCTCATAATTACCAGTATAATTTCTTGTCCCACCAGACACGCAAATCAATTGTGAACGTGCTTCTCAGAAATAAGAATCAAACGTGAACAATTTTCTCCCGTGCTCACGAATCGTGGCTCCCAATATTCACGTCTGTTGCCTGTTGGCTATTGCGATGGGTGCCACCGTGCCATTATAGAAAAGATATTGCCGGCTTTGGTTAAACATCTTTAGATTTGGGACCGTGCGTATTAATCCCATCTCTCCCAATTTTCTTTCCTTTTTACCAAAAAAAAAATTATTTCCTTCCGGTCCATTAACTGATCAACTCTTTAACTCATCATATGTCGCTCTTTTAAGCTTGCCTAAAAGACCCCCAAAAAAACTTTAAGAAAATTAAACCATATCTTTATGCAAGGGTCCATAAAAAATATGTATCCTTAAAAATTATGAAAGTTTCCTAAATTTTTGAATTAACAAATCAACTTCCAAAAAATGGAATTATGGAACCATAGTTACATGATATTTATAAAAGTTTTTAGAAAATTTAATTAACAAATCAACTTAAAAATGAAACCATAGTTTCATGGAAAGAAGGGTCCATGAAAAAGTTTAGGTATTTCCAGAATTTTTTAAATATTTCCAAAATTTTGAATCAACAAATAAACTTCGGACATAGAACCATAGTTTTATGACAATGGTTCACAAAACTTTTTAGGTTTTCAATATTCTCACAAATTTCACGAAATTTTGAAATTAACAAATCAACTTCAAAAAAATGGAACCATAGCCCAAAATTTAGAATTAACAAGTCAACTTAAAAAACTGGAAGTATGGAACCATAGTTTCATGGCAAGGGTACATAAAAAAATTAGTCATGAATCAATAATTACATGGCAAGGGTTAATAAAAAAAGGAAAGTATTTATAAAATTTATAACAAAATTGAATAAACAAATCAACTAAAAAAATCAAACCATAGCTTCATGGCAGGAAAGGTCCATAAAAAAGTTTAGCTATTTTTGAAATTTTCCAAAATTACCATAATTTTGAATTAGCAAATGAGCTTTAAAAAGTGGAACCATACTTTCATGGAAAGGGTTTGTAAAACTTTAGGTATTTATAAAAGTCCAAAAAATTACCCTAAATATTGAATTAACAAATCATATAAAATTTAAAACTACAGAAATTGAGCCTTATTTTTTCCTGTCCACAAAAAATTGAAAATTTTCAAAAAATTGAAAATTTAAATAGTCATGAGAATGAGAAAATATTTTAAAATCATTTTTGGTGACATGTACAGTTTGGAAAAAATTAATGTTTTTGTGCAATCCAATTTTTTAGGCTTTCCTAATATTTGTTTTTTACTTCGGGCTGTGTTATTTACCCCCATGTTCTCATGATTGTATATTTCTACTACCTGCAATATAGTTTTCTCTAGTATTTTATGATTACCTCACTTTACTTAATTTTGTTATATATATATATATAGATTGACAAAAATCCCTCCCTTTTCATGTAAGCCTTTGAAAGCTTGAAAACTATAAAGGGGCATTTATAAAATAATTATATAGGTCTATCAATTTATAGTTTATTTTACTTGAATGATTGCAAAAATTAAAATTGCTAAGTGATGCACATCAAAATAAAAACGGTTCTATTATAAGTTTGGAAACAAAGAGAAACAAGCATACTCTTTCTCCTCATTACTTTATGTTGTTCCTAGCATAGAAATCATTCCTAAACGATAAAACAAACATACTCTTTCTCCTCATTAACTATTGTCCACCTCATTGATCCAACATATGAGTACCAGCTATTTCTAAAGTTAATACCATTGCGTTTATGAGTGCCCATAGGCATATGGCACGGACGACATTGAGTTTCCTCCAAAGTTTCCACTACCAAGTTACCACAATCGATTTTCTAGGCTTATGGCATGCGCTATACATGGAATTTTTTCTGAATATCTTGTTACATTATAATTTATTGTAGTCTGTATATCTGTGAGAATTGTGTAAAATAAAAATTCAATATATTTATCAATAAATTATCTAATTAGTTATGTATATTGTTAATACCTCCTCTATCATCAATTATTATCATGGATTTCTGGTATCTAAAGAGAAACAATAGATTATAATATAAAAAGGTTGAGTCGAGGAGCTTTATAAAAAACACTAAAAGCCCTAAAAATGTCTACAAAGTGTGGTATAGCGTTTGATTTCAACAAAGATTACAAAATTGCACTTGTAGCTTTTCGTTTTTTTATTTAAGCCTAAAAGAACAAGCTTTTGCAAAAGTTTTAATTTACTATCCTTCCATTCACTTGGGTCCTAAGCCTCCGTGACAAAACTTTCAAATCCTCTATAATCCCTAATTCTGTCATTTTTCTATATTTGCACTCATGGTCAATAGTTTAATTTGCAAAAGACTCGTGCTGGTTTATTTGCCATAACACCATCACACAGTATATGCCACGTGTTGTGAATTGGAATACAAAGGTTGCATTCAAATACGTGCTGTTTTTTACAAGGTGAAATTTAAATGGTATGAAATAACCCGCAAAAAAACATAATTAAATCGATCAGTGATGCAAGATTTCGTCTTGAATATAAAGATGTTATTTAAGTTCTAATCCCTGTCCCTGAGCTAGTCCTTGTATTCACTTGCATCATAAGCCACTGTCACAATCGAACTTTGAACTTCTCTCCCTTTATTATTTAGTCAAATGTCTTTCTATATTTGCATTTACGCTTACCTTTGTAGTTCAATTTGCAAAACGCTCCCGCTGTCCTTTTTTTTTGTATGACACCATTACACACAATATAAGATGAGTTGCGAATTCAAAAACTAATATTGCATTGAAGTCATTATGGTGTGAAATCCGATAAAAAAAAGTTCTGATTTTGATTTTCAGGATTACATTTTCGCCAAATACTATTTCTAGATGCTTATTGTTAATAGCACATCTTTTGAGGTGGGTACAGGAACAGCGGGAGGTAAAATAATCACCCCTTCTGAACTGTATATTGAACTAAAACTACATATCTAATTTCCACATGTTCATGGTAAGCCTTAATACGATATGGCTCTACATTTTATCATGTGTAAATATGTGTAAATCCATATTCTACGAAGTGGAAACCTGTAAAAGCGACCATTTATTCATACTTAATAGGATCACGTCTTCAGAGCAATCTTTTTTTTTTTTTGAAAAAAAATGAAGACAAGCTGACATGGTCACAAGATAGATGGTGGTGCTCTTCCATAAAAGCCAAATCTCAGCTTCCCCCTTCTCGAAAGCTGTACGAAAGCAGCTGCCGTTGACAAGAACCTCAAAGGATAATCTTCTGAAAAAATCAGAGAGAGAGAGAGAGAGAGGGAGGGAGGATGCAGCATTATGTCGTCTTGGTGATTGGATTGGAGCTCCCAATCCAGCTTTGATCAGAGCCACTAGACCTCCCAAAATAGGGCAGAAGAGGAAGAGGAGCGCACAGCTCTTCCATTTTTAGCCGTTGCTGCAGCTCGTCATCGCTGTTGCTGCGCCCAATCTAAGGTTGTCGGTGTTAGCTTCGCCTCTTGGGTTCTTGCAGGTTCTCGAGCCAATATCCGCAAGAGCAGCACCGGCCAATCCGCTCCCCTTCTTGGTAACTTGCGCAAGAAATCAGCTTCCGAGAAAGATCCTTGCGGATTCTTTCAATCGTCAGGTTATTTGGTCTCTGCTCGCCTAGTTTTGTCTCTTTTTCTTTTTTTAACTTGTTGCGCCTGACTGCTTGTTGATTGATGCAAAATGCCATAAACTTGTCGTTCTTGAAATTGCTTTAGGGGTCAAGGATTAGAAAGGAAACCTCAATAAAGCAATTTCGACAAAAGGAAGGAGGAGAGATTAGGGCTGAAGGATTAGAAAGGAAACCTCAAGAAAGGAAAGGGGGAGAGATTTTAGGAGTAGATTGATAAATAGGTATATTGGCAAATAGATTTGGATTGGTTCACAAGAATATGTTTGGGAGCCAAACCGAGGCGGCAGATGATTTCAACCCGAGGAGGAGGTGGACATTGTGGAACACGCCGCCTGCATCCATGCCCACCACCGCCCACATCGTCAGACACGCCATAGGCAGGAAGGGCCATGCCAATGCGCACCACTTGTCGGTGAAATTTGAGGATCTCTATGGATTCATGGTGGAGGGCAATGTGGACGATGTCAATGTGCTGAACGAGGTGAGGGAGAGGATAAGGGGGCAAGGGAGGGTGTGGTGGGCACTGGAGGCGAGCAAGGGTGCAAACTGGTACCTCCAGCCAAGGATCTCCTCCAATGGTGGTGAGGGGGTAATTAGCGTCACCTCGCTCAAACTATCGGTGCTCACCAACACAATCACACTGAGGAGGCTGATCAGGAAGGGAGTGCCGCCGGTGCTGAGGCCAAAGGTCTGGTTGTCGGTGTCGGGGGCGGCCAAGAAGCGGTCAACGGTGCCGGAGACATACTATGATGAGCTGATCCGGGCCACCGAGGGGAAGACCACACCAGCCACGCGCCAAATTGACCATGTGAGTTTAGATAAGCTGCTATTCATTTGATCTGTATATGTTGAGGCCATCTTGTTGCTTAAAGAACCATGCTTTCTTATCGTGGAGGAAGGTGAATGATTATATGAACTTTTGGAATATTCAAGTAGAAACTAAGGGTGGGTTTATGATCATTTTCAATTGATCAACAGTGTGTTATCCTTCTAGAACTTATTGTTCTTTATGCGGATAGCTTTATAATCAGATTAAGCCAGTTTTTCTTTCTCAAATTTCTGACATTATCTTGTAAATTTGGTTCTACGCACCAGGAACGAATAAAGTGAAAAAAAATCTTATTTCGGAAAATAAGTATAGGGAAGTAGATACCTTGTTAAAGTTATACTTCGCCTGTCATGCTTAATTTCTTCACATATATATATTTGAAATGGTACGTTTCATATTTATTGTCAACTTGAAGAGCTCTTCTTGCAGTTAATTTAGTTCCCCTATTTTAATTTAGAGCTTTAGAAGGTTCTATTTAGATTGTTGTCATTAATTATCAACATATATTATGCTTTATGTTCAGTAATTTGGTAGATCTGTGAAGTAAAATATGAATGATTTATCATTTCAGGATCTTCCTCGCACCTTTCCCTGCCATCCTTGGTTGAATAGTGAGGATGGTCAGGCATCTCTTCGACGTGTACTTGTCGGATACTCATTCCGTGATTCAGAAGTTGGATATTGCCAGGTTACCATGTTGCTGAGTGCTAGTTCGCTAGATGTACTTAACTCGTAGATTACCTCGGTTACTAACAATGTGTACTGCAGGGTTTAAATTATGTGGCTGCACTGTTATTGCTCGTTATGAAGACAGAGGAAGATGCATTCTGGATGCTTGCTGTGCTCTTGGAAAATGTTCTCGTCAGCGATTGTTATACTGATAATCTTTCTGGATGCCATGTTGAGCAGCGAGTGTTCAAAGATCTTCTAGCTAAAAAATGCCCCAGGTATTATTTTCCCATTTTTGTTTATGCTATAATTTTGAAGCAACAAAAAAAATTTCAATTAGAAAACAATATGCTATAGTTGTGAAGAAAATTGTGTTGGCCAAACAATGCAGGATTGCCGCACATCTTGAAGCAATGGGTTTTGATGTTTCACTTGTTGCTACAGAATGGTTCTTGTGCCTATTCTCCAAGAGCTTGCCTTCAGAGGTTAGTTGAGTTAGTATCAGCTTTTGATTAGTCCATCTTTGGTATGTCACTGACATTCTATTAAACTGACAATTTTTATTGTTGTAAACAGACAACCCTCCGTGTATGGGATGTTTTATTTAATGAAGGAGCAAAGGTCTTGTTCCATGTTGCTCTGGCAATTTTCAAGGTCTGTAATTGGGAAATCTTATTTTCTGCATGATTTTCTGTGGGTGTTTGGATTCCTCGCCCATATAGATTTTTTTTTAATTACAGACAACACAAAAAATGCCGATTAATGGTCAATCCTTTGATTGGTCATGACTATTCATCGGCAAGGCCATTGAGGGCCATGAACCAAACATGTCCTACATTGTTTTCATAAGTTCGGACTATTTGCAGATGAGAGAAGATGATCTACTGCGCATCCAACATATTGGTGATGTAATTGATGTTTTGCAAACGACTGCTCATCATCTATACGACCCTGATGAACTCCTCACGGTAAACATTAACTTTTCATACTAGTATTACTTGAAGTGGCGACTGATACATAATATTATTAGCATGCATCTTGCCATGGTACTTCAAAGAAAAGTTGGGTTGTTGAGGGACTGCAGTGTAGTGAAAGTCCTTGAGAAATATCTTGTGTGGTTTATCAAGTATATGTTGCTTGCCTTAAAAGTGTTCATTGCCAAACATTGGAGTCTGATTGTTATTTTATTGTTCCTTTTTCTAGTTTGCATTTGATAAGATTGGCTCCATGACGGCAAACACAATCACGAAGGAGAGGAAAAAGCAGGAGACAGTTGTTATGGCTGAGCTTGATCAAAGAATCAGACGGTTGAGTTCACTCAAGATGGATGGGTAGTGTCTAAATATATATGCTGGGATGTATTAGCCATGTAGGTTTTTGAAAGGGTGAAATGACGCAGTGACTCGTTACTTGACTCCTGGTCATACTGCACTTCGACGAGTAGTCCACTGAAAATGTGGGAAGATGAAAACTGCAATGTGGGTTTGTTTTTGACTTCATATTGTGTGTTTTTGTGAGTGCTTCATATCCCTCTACTCGTATTTGCGAGATGTGTCATGATGCAATGGGAGAAAATGTCTGCTCATGATTGAAACTGTATAGTGTTTGATGTCTGTAGAAATTCTTTTTGCAATGGACGCAAAAGGTACTTTTGAAAAGTACCTGTGGCATTTTCTTTACTGGTAAATTGCTGCCTAAACAGACAGAATAATGTTTGTGTTGGGCCAGTCCGGCGTGATAAATGATCTGCACCGGACTGGTCTGATGTGAACAAGATTTTGTCTACGTTATCTAGTGTCAAAAGGAAAACGGCTAGGCCATAAAGAATGCGTGCAACAGACTGGTCCGGCGTGAACAAAGATCTCCAAGCATATTGTCTGGCAATAACCAGAAAGTCACTAATAAATCAAACCAGACAAAGAAAAGGAGATTAAGGATGTGTTCGGTGTCAACGAGGTTGGCTGGTTAAGAAAAAATTGACTTGTCATGGAAAATAATTTACTTATGAGAGAGAAAGGGATCCTAATCCAAAATAAGATTGTCTTGGTTAAGAAAAATGGACTTGTCATGGAAAATAATTTACTCATAAGAAAGAAAGGGATCCTAATCCAAAATAGGGAAGAGGTAGAAACCCTTTGATAGTACGACTCAAAAGAAAGAGAATGAACCTAGCTAGCGGCTTGAATTGACTTCCAAGGCAAAGAAATTAGCAAACAAAGTCCTTAATCTTGTCTTGAAAGCTTGATGCCGCACTTGAAGAGGATGCCCAAAAGGAGCCTTAAATGCTTAGAAGGGCCAACTAAAATTTTTTTTACTCCTTCGTTAATACAAAACTCCATAAAAGAATAATAAGCCAGAAGAATCATTGAATTAGGGAGGCCTAGATCCTTACAATCTCCCTCAGTTTGATGATTGATGACAAAACAAGTTTTTCACATCTGCAAAACGAAGTTGGCTTCCAAAAACATAAATAGCATAAGCATATGAAGAAAGTTATAGAATAAACTCCTCTTAGAGTAATGCAATCAGCAGGTAAATGAATCTAGACACTAAAATCTTCACCTTCCCCCCTTTTGGCATCAAGCTCCAAAGAGTTTACTTCTTGCGCTTGGAGAGAGAGATTTTGAGAGCTATGGCCAACTTGGTCATATTACTTGTTCTAGCAGTGGAACATGACCTTGTGCTAGATCTTGCCGATGAAGTGGTTGATAGAAAGTGGGGTCTATCAATGCTATCGGATTCTTACACAACATATCGGGAACTTTTTGGAAGATTTTTTATGCCTGTCGGAACATTTGTTAGGCATGTTGGAACTTGATATTGATATGCAAGATCATGGTAAAAAATTGTTGGAACATGCCAATCAAATTGATGGAACATGGCAAAAAAAAATGTTATAACATGTCAAATGAATTGATAGAACATGCAAACAAATGGTGGGGGCATCATGTTCCAAAGTGCTTTATGCATCTCATACAACACAAGATGCTCCAACAAGCAAAATTGGATGTTAAAACATACCAGGCCATGTTCCAAAAAGTGGAACACCCAAATTCATCTTTGTCCTTAACCACCCCATGGGAGAGAGAGGGGTGGAGGGAGTCAGTGGGTAAGAGCGAGAGAGACCTAGAAAGATCTGATGGAGAGAGAAACCTCAACTACACCGCACTTCAGCTCAGTCAAGAACCATAACCAGCTATCATAGTTCTCGCTTTCAACGAAAGCAAATGCAACAGGTAATAACTGATCATTAGAATCCATGGCAATAGCTGTCATAATTGTACCTCTATACTTTCCGGTCAAAAATGTACCATCACAACATAACACCGGTCGACAATGCTTGAATGCCTGAACACAACAGCCAAATGCGAAGAAAACACGCTTGAGGACTTTAAACCCAGAATGGTCATCATCTAGATGGTCTTGAATATTGAAATACATGCTGTGATTTCTTGTCTTCAGGACCTGCAGCATACGAGGTAGGTTGTCGTACGACGCCTCGTAGCTACCATAATGAGATACTAATGCCTTCTGTTTAGCCCTCCATGCTTTTCCATAATCTATCTTATATTTATATCTTGTTTCACATGCATTCATAATAAACTGTACTGCTATATCCTGCTTCTGAATTATCTCTTGCTTCAACATAGCAGCAATCCAGGTTGAACTCATGTTGCGGTGTTCCTGCAACATGCCACTTAAGGTACATGTGTGTGGGTGCACGCTTGAAATCTGCCACTTCAAAGCAAATTTAGACTTACTCGCGTGCACCCTAAAGTCGCAATTATCATGTATGCATCGAACTGTGTACCTACTCTTGTCAGATTTGTCCACCATGAACTCCCGTTGCATATGTATGGACCACATCTTTACAGCATTTTGCACAGCCGTCTTTGAACTATATATTTGTCCTTCACGCACCTCACTCGCCCCAACGACAGTTGACGATCCATGACCATCGTCTACATGAAGCTCATTTGAATTGCCTCTATCCCATTCTTCCGGAATAGCTCTATCTTCCTCATCACTTGAACTATCATCTGTTTGCAGCTATTCCTCCTCCATTGCCTGTGCATCATCATTATTCATATCATCCACAATTGCTTCGTTAATCTCTCCCATATCAGCTACATATTGTTCATCTCCATCTTGTTCGTCCACAGCATGTTCTTTCCCACCTACTCTTTCAGAAACATATTGTTCTGCTACAATACCTCCTGTTTCGTGGGCGTACGTGTCAGCATAGCCTCCCTGTATTGCCGTCCCACTGCCTTGTCCAGCTTCGCCAACGTTTTGTGCTATAGGGATAGTCGGCCTCAGGGTAGCTTGCACCAACACAACAGCCCAACAATTTCTCCTCCGACACCCCTGTATAAATCTCAATAGTCCATTCTCCGTGTCCAGAGCAGTTAGCTTATAACATGGGGTTTCTACAGACTTGGACCATAAAGCCTGTATTCAAACTATATGGTTCTCCAGTGACCATCCAAATAATTGACATATCCATATTTGCAGTCTATTAAGTGTTACGTTGTTAACATCTGGATAAATTGTCTGCATGTAAGCGAATTGACTAAGGTCTACCCCATTCAGACCTTCCATGATATTGCCAGGACCATAATGTATGATAAACGGTAACGTATCCATTTTCTGAAATTAAAAAAAAATTAAGTATTTCATTATTAATAACTATTATGTTTAAATAAACTGCTACTTATTATCCTCCTAAATAGCCGTTATAGTACCTACTTATTACCTTAAAATCTAAGAGGTTAAATAGCCGTATAGTACTAAATTAACTACTATATACTATTAGTAATATAATAATAGAATGACTATCCTACCATGGTTTTAAGCATAAAACAAAAAATATTACTATCATTACACTAATTTTCTCACTTACCCGCAGAAGAAGAAAACTCTGCACTGAGTGAGCTCTCCACTGTTAGTGAGAATCTTAGAAGGGTGAGTGTTCTCCTCTGTTTGGGCTCTCTTCTGTTTGCTGGAAAGGAATGGCTTCGGTGAGAAATGAGTCTGGGGTGAGAGCGACCGTCTGAAGCTGAGACTTATATACGGGGCGGTCCCCCCTAGGCGCTCTAGCCGGGAGCGCCGAGCCCCGCCTGCCACGCGGGCCCACCAGCGGCTAGGCGCCCTGGGCGGTGGCGCCTTCCACGTTGGCGCGCTGGGTGGGGGCGCCGAGGCGGGGGCCCACTCGTGGCTAGGCGCCCTGGGCGGTGGCGCCTTCCCCTTTGGCGCGCTGGGCCAGGGCGCCGAGGCCCGTTGGCGCGCTGGGCGGGGGCGCTGAGGTCTTGGCGCTCTGGGGATGGGCGTCTTCAGCGTTGGCGCCATCCGCTCGGGCGCTTTACTCGCTGATGCCGCCCTGCGTTAGAGCGCCGAGGGGCATTTTTACAATTGCTTCTAAACCTTGGGCATTTTTTCATTTGCGCGAGTTTTTATGGGCAAACAGTAAAAAATTTCCGGATTTCCGGTGCTCATTCCCAATCCCCATCTGTCCATCTCCGCGTGCGGGTGTACCGGGCGTGGCGAGGTGAGCATGGGCATGGCGTCCTCGTGCGCGGCTGCGCGATGGCGTTGGCCCGGCCGCCGCGCTGGTCCATATCGTCGGAACGGCTGCTACTACCCGGCGCCACGCAAGTCGAGACGTGTCAGGGGCATCCGGGCCGAGCTGCGGCTGCGAGCCAGCTCGGATGGCGGCACTCCCGCCACGACTGCCTCTGGCATAGCCATCTCCGTGCCTGACGCGGGGGAGGCTGCCGATTCTGCGATGGGGGTCGACGCGGTGATTGCCCCACCCGGCGTGCGTCCGGCGGACGGCACGGGACGGGCGGGTGGCGAGGCGGCTGCCGGAGTAGGTCCGCGGACGGCGAGGCCAGGGCTGGCGTAGAGCCTGCTGGCGGCGAGGAAGGGCCGGCGTTGGTGGCATGGATGGCCAACAAGGGGAGAGAAGTGCAGAGAATTTGTTATTTGCCACTTTCAATAAGTGGCTTCGAAAAATGCCACTATACTCCACTGTTATGGACACATATGGTCCCGTATATCATACAACCAAGTGGTATAATTAGCGAACTACATATGTTGAGAGTGAGGAGAAGTGAGAGGAGAGACTTGCAATGGGCCCCACATTTTATTTTATTTTTATTTGCGCCACATAGGCAAAACCACCCTCAAAATCATCGCGGGGGTTATTCGCACCTTTTTCTCGGTTTCACGGGTAGGATACCTAATTTCGTAGTTCAGGGGGTATGTAGACGAAGGGGCATAGTTCAGGGTGTAATATAGACTTTTTTCAAAGGAAAATGAATAGGCCAAAAAGAATGCGTGCGATAGATTGGTTCGACGCAACCGGGAGAAAAACAGGACACAAAATGAATACACGCCGGACAAGTCCGGCGTGACCGATGCTGTTAAGATAAAGAGCACCGGACTGGTCCAGCGTGAACAAAGATCTCCAAGCATGTTGTCTGGCAATAACCTGAAAGTCACTAAATCAAACCAAACAAAGAAAAGGAGATTAAGGATGTGTCCGGTGTCAACGATGTTGGCTGGTTAAGAAAAAATTGACTTGTCATGGAAAATAATTTACTTATGAGAGAGAAAGGGATCCTAATCCAAAATAAGATTGTCTTGGTTAAGAAAAATGGACTTGTCATGGAAAATAATTTACTCCTAAGAAAGAAAGGGATCCTAATCCAAAATAGGGAAGAGGTAGAAACCCCTTGATAGTATGACTCAAAAGAAAGAGAAGGAACCTAGCTAGTGGCTTGAATTGACTTCCAAGGCAAAGAAATTAGCAAACAAAGTCCTTAATCTTGTCTTGAAAGCTTGATGCCGCACTTGAAGAGGATGCCCAAAAGGAGCCTTAAATGCTTAGAAGGGCCAACTAAAATTTTTTTTACTCCTTCGTTAATACAAAACTCCATAAAAGAATAATAAGCCAGAAGAATCATTGAATTAGGGAGGCCTAGATCCTTACAATCTCCCTCAGTTTGATGATTGATGACAAAACAAGTTTTTCACATCTGCAAAACGAAGTTGGCTTCCAAAAACATAAATAGCATAAGCATATGAAGAAAGTTATAGAATAAACTCCTCTTAGAGTAATGCAATCAGCAGGTAAATGAATCTAGACACTAAAATCTTCACCTTCCCCCCTTTTGGCATCAAGCTCCAAAGAGTTTACTTCTTGCGCTTGGAGAGAGAGATTTTGAGAGCTATGGCCAACTTGGTCATATTACTTGTTCTAGCAGTGGAACATGACCTTGTGCTAGATCTTGCCGATGAAGTGGTTGATAGAAAGTGGGGTCTATCAATGCTATCGGATTCTTACACAACATATCGGGAACTTTTTGGAAGATTTTTTATGCCTGTCGGAACATTTGTTAGGCATGTTGGAACTTGATATTGATATGCAAGATCATGGTAAAAAATTGTTGGAACATGCCAATCAAATTGATGGAACATGGCAAAAAAAAATGTTATAACATGTCAAATGAATTGATAGAACATGCAAACAAATGGTGGGGGCATCATGTTCCAAAGTGCTTTATCCATCTCATACAACACAAGATGCTCCAACCAGCAAAATCGGATGTTAAATACATAATATCAGGCCATGCTCCAAAAAATGGAACACCCAAATGCATCTTTGTCCTTAACCACCCCATGGGAGAGAGAGGGATGGAGGGAGTCAGTGGGTAAGAGCGAGAGAGACCTAGAAAGATCTGATGGAGAGAGAAACCATTGGAGAGAGGAAACGGGATGAGAGAGGCCACATAGTTTGAGAGAGTAGGGAGTCGGATGTAGGGGTGGGAATGGGCTGGGTTGAAGTAGGGTTTAGAGGTTGGGTTCCTAACAGGTTATATGTGGATGGGGGATAACGAGTGGTAGGGTCGGGTCGGGTACTAGGCATTATTAGCAGGTTAGGGTGGGTTGGGATGGGGTGTAATTTTCAGATTGAATTGGGTCGAAACCCACGGGTTCAAATGGGGTCATGCAACAATCCTCTCCCCATTCGGCCATTTCCGATCAGTTAGGGTTCTCCACCGTCGTCCCCAGGCCGATCGCGGCGGCGCTGCCCCTGCCCCCACCGGTGACCGTCCGATCCACCGCCGTCGCCTCCGCACCTTCCCCCACCAGACCTAGATCTTCAGGGCAACTCGCGGCCAAACCGGAAGCACGACAAGGTGATCCTCGCCATGCCGCGTGCGTCCACTGAGCGGCACGTGGTAGCCAAGGAGCTCAAGGCCGAGCGGGTTCCAGTCATCGTCTTTGAGAAGGAGAACGCCCAGGAGGGCGGCTACAAGCGGCTCATCCCGTGCGGGCCAAGCAGATTCGCAAGCTCGTCGACCACATTGGCCGGTCCTTCTTCCTCTCGTACCTCGGCCTATTTCACCTCCAGGTCTAGTCCAACCAAGCCGACTAGGGAAAGCTCATCGATAGCGTCCGCATCCTTCTAGGCAAGGTAATGGCGAACAAGTGAGCATCTTATTTTCTTACCAGTGTGGAGCTGTTGAAGTTTAATGATTTTGTGTGCTGGTGTTGTATTGCGCATGATTTGGCATTGTCTGATGCCGCACCGATAGTAATAGGTGTTTGGGATTTACTTTTCTGTTGTAGCATTAATGTTACTCCTTGTAGGCCAACTGAAGTAGCTAATATTCTATGCAGTAGCTAGTGTTTTTGCTGTTCATTCATTATAAAGAAACAATATGCTCATTCATACCTTTATGAGCTCCAGGGTTTATTTAATCTATGTTCCTACCATTGCTTCAACAACCAGTAGCACCTTACACAAAAAGATGTAGTTTAAACTTTATTTGTTTTGTTTGTGCAGCAACATTATGATGTATTGAGGTAGATTCTTGTTTGCTTAAGTATGTCCGTAAACACATCAGAAGGAGACTCCATAGAGGAGATTTTAGCAATAACTCCACATAGCCATAACAATAGGAGATCAAAAGTTTGGGCATACTTTCAACAGAATTTACCTGCTAGAGGATGGTGTTACCAAAGCCATGTGCAAATATTGCCAACTGATGCTGATATCCAATGCAAAATCAGGAACAAATAGACTTTGGACTCACATTGCTAAATATTGCCCGTCAATTGAGGATGTTGATAGGAATAGGTTTAGATCAACTTGAAAAAACTACCATTTCAAAAATTCGAAGACACATACTTTAAAGATTTGCTAATGTCCATGCAACCATCCCTTAAAACTATTGGTCGATAGATAGTTCGCAATGATTGCTTAAGTTTATACGAGCAAATAAAGTAAGACTTATGTGCTGAGTTGAAAAACCTTGATTTTCATATTTGCCTCACGTCAGATATGTAGACCTCAGTTCAAAACTTTTGGTATATGTGTGTTACTGCACATTTCATTGATGATGACTTCACTCATAGGAAGAAAATTATAGCTTTTAAGGATCCACACACAAGTTTAGCCATTGAAGAGGCTATTACCGTCTCACAAAGTGGGGTATAAAGGGCAAGCTTTTCATTCTAACTCTAGACAATGCTAGCAACAATAATGCAACATGCATATTGTTGAGGGAGCACCAAGAACATGACCTGATGTTCAGTGGTGAGCACTTTCATGTTAAATGTTATGCGCACATACTAAACCTTGTGGTACAAGATGGAATGTGTCGAATTCATATGGAGATTGAAAAGATATGCCATTTGCTTAGAAATATTGATTCCTCCCCATCAAGAATTCAGTATTTTAATATGATTGCTGATAGGATGGGACTTTCTACAAAATCTAGTTTTACACTGGATATTCCAAATCGTTGGAACTCCACGTTTAAAATGATTGGACAAGCTCTAGAGTACAAAGTAGTTCTTAATAGATATGCAGAAGAAAAATTTGAACCATCACCGACCGAGCAAGATTGGACAAATGCTGAGGCGATATGGGAATTTCTCAAAGCATTTGAAGAAGCTACAAAAACAGTATCAGGTGATAGAAAACCCACTTCTCATTTGTTCTTGAGCCGGCCCAACCAGAAACTAGAGTTGTGTGCATTATATGCACCGAAAGCAATCGACCTAGATCATTAAATACAACAGTATGAACACGATACCAAGGCAAACCCATGGAAATACCCCTTTAGCAAAGAAAAATAGACACAACGTTGATTTATTTTATCGATAAGAAAAGACTATCCATATCCAATGGATCTAACCCCTCTAGGGGATTCTGTGTCAGAAACCGTAAATATTTATTTCATTCCATTAAAAATAAAATAAGAAGCCAATTCTGTTGGTAAGAAGAAAGAGAAGCAGATCTATTCTATACTCGATAAGTGCCGAAGTGCAATGGGTAGTTTGGCCTATTTGGAAAAAACAAAGAATAGATCCTATCCCTCTTTTCTTTGTTTATCATTCCAATCACTGATTCTTTTTTCTTTATTCAATCTGTCTTACCTTCTTTATAGGTACAACCTTTTGCTCGCCTAAGAATGTACTAACATAATCCCTACTATGGTTTCCCGAACGATCTAGCTGCTAAGAGGGTCCGAGCCATAACGGATTAATGTGACCGTAGCGACGACTGGAATCAATCTGAATGAGGCTGTTATGGGACTTTTCTTATCTAACAATATATATAGAGGAAGACCAACCATCCACACCTGATTAGCTACTGTGCACTTCACCATAACATGGTCGATGTCCTCCACTACCCCTTCACAAACATCAATAAAACACTGAGACAATGGGAGCAAATTCCTTGAGACAAGAAGTTCGTTCTCTACGCAGAAGTTTATTCCAATACTTCATCGAACAATTTCCGATTCCGTTATTTCAACAACACCAAATGATATTTCGAATTGGTCAAGACTCTCCAGTTTATGGCCCCTTCTATTCTAGATGGTACCTTTTTTTGTTTCATTGAATCTGCTTCATTACGATTCCACATCGTGCTTTGTATCAGTCATACTTTTGCAGACCAGAACTGGCAAATCAGTGATTCATTAAAAGCACTGGCTAATGCTAGCACACAAAACTTGTTATGTATTGGGAGAACAACTTCAACATTGCTCTTGTCATTGCCACTATATTGGACCCTTAAAAAAAACTAGATTACATGGAATTCTTTTATGGGAGAGTATGTCAAAATGTAGATGAAATTGATAGCAATGTGGAACAATCTAAAAATTGGATGAAAAACTATTTCAAAAAATATGAGCTGATTGTAAAAAGGCATAATGTACACTCAGTCTAGTGCTAGTGATGCTAGTCGTAGTTTTGGTTCCCCAGTTCTTGGTAAGAGGAAACTCGAGGAAGGCTTGAGCCCAAATCAGAGCTTGACATGTATTTAGAGGAAGAGTTTGAAAAAGACTAATATTTGATACTTTGATGTGGTGGAAGCAGCACACCGAGAAGTATCCTATATTATCTATGATGGCTCGAGCTTTTCTTGCAATACCACTATCCACCGTATCATTTGAATCAGCCTTTAGTTGTGGTGGTAGGATTCTTGGGGATACTCGAAGCACATTGTCACCGAAGATGCTTGAAGCATTAGTGTGTGCAAAAAGATTGGCTTACGAGAATTCCAAATGGTGAAGGTATGCTAGCTATTGCTATGTAAATATTCTAACCAATTCAAATTTCTATTAATAATTTAGTATTGACTTGTGCAATTGAAAATGAAGAGTGATTAAGGTCATGAAACTGAATGTGCAGATCAAATAGTGAAGTGTACTCTCTATGTGATTCCATGCTATCCATTTGAATAGTAAATCATAATATAATGTGGTCAACCAGGGACTGTATCCCTATAAATTTTGTATTTCCAACACCAACTTGGGGAGTATACTAGTATTGTACTCTACATCTCTCTAAGAAGCTATTCTCGAATCACTTCCACTTTCCAAGCCTTTGCTAATTTTGCTTCAAAATCCTTTCATTTAAGCAGCCAGCCCACACACAGTCTCTTTCTATGCTTTGATTTCTGAGGTCTGACTTAACTTGTATACCCCTTTTAATTGAATTTATGTTTTTAGAAATGGGATTTGCCGAATTTTTCATGACTCCGAGGCCCAACCCAATCCATTCCATTTTTTCTTTCTTTTTTCTTTCCTATACTTAAATAAACCTACTAAAGCACCAAACCATAGAGAACTTAGCACGGGTGCTACAGAGAGATATGTTTTTATATCCTGCATTGAAAGTCCTCGAAAATCCTCCTTCCTTATTGGAATACATATATGAATCATAGAGAATAGAGGGAAGCTGACGAAAAATCCCATCGGGCCTAGATTCGACGAGAAGCTCCGAGAAATGGAGGAAACGAGGCATTCCAAGTTCGCAGAATTGAAAGACCTTGAAAGAAAAACCAAACAAGACTAGATGTTCCCTATTGTTATCGGGAACGAGACTAATTAGGTCCTGTTCTTTTGAGCTGACCTGAACGGTTGAAATGACTGAATTTCAATAGCTTATCGAGGCAGTCTCGAGATTCGGATCCATTTCGTTTGGCTTGCTTTTAAAAGTGTTAGCACCCACCTTCAAAACAGCGAAAAAACGGACTTAAAAAACTCAAAGCATATTTCTATTCAAACCTTAGATAAATCGTTAAGATGTTAAGCCATTAAGCTGATAAGCTGAAAAGAACTGGAACTTAAATGTTCGGCCTTAATGAGATGGACATTGATTCCTCTCCGGGTAGGAAAAGATGTGGCTCCTCTTTGTTCTACTACCTTCATCCTCGGGTGAAGCCGGTTGGCTCACCAAACAAGAGGCCATACTATTAAATCATTGGCAAACCATGCCTAACGGTCAGTCATCTAAGCTATCGGCCAAGGCAAGTGAGAGCTGTTCAAGAGTTGGGGGAATGTCTTCAACTCGAGCAGCATCCTCTCCCGAAATGTGAGTGAAGCTTTAAACAAAGAAGAGAAAGAAAGGAGCTCGAGCAGCATCCGCTCCCGAAATGTGAGTGAAGCTTTAAACAAAGAAGAGAAAGATAGGAGAACGGAACTTTGTATTTGGTAACTCTCCTGTAGTTGTGTTTTAAACTTGAATGCGATTTAAAAATTCGACAGCAATAGTCCCTCGAACTCGAAAAGTAATAACGAAAATGGCTAATCCAATAGCAAATTCCGCAGCAGCCACTGTTGGAACTAATGAAGCAAATGATTGACCCATCATATCATCCAAAGAAACGGAAAATACCAAAAAGTTAAAATTGACAGCTAATAACATTGATTCAATTGACATTGACATAATAAGAATATTGTGTCTGTTAAGGAGGATTCCCCGAATACCTAAAATAGAGATGATCATAGAGAAAGTGAAATATTTTATAGAGCTGTTAATACCTATCATAAACCTAGATTTATGACAAGGATAAAGGTAGGAGATAGGTAAACTACAGACTAGAACAGGGTTTATTTTTTTCTTGCTTGCTAGATTGATGGAAAGTGCTTCACTGGGCGGCGAGGCCCATGGTCCTGCACCCACCACCAGAATGTCCTTGATTTGTTTAAAGATGTGCGCAAGCCTCTCTTTTATAACTAATGTATTCAATGTATTTGTCTGCAAGAAGTCTCAAATATTATTGGAGGAAAGAGAACAGTACGGCAAGGTTTTTTACAGCTGTAATTATTCGAAACCCCAAAAGCTGCTTTGTTAGAATTGTATTATCCTATCTGTTCAAGTCTTGGCCTGTTTGGATGAGAAGTGTTTGGTTGGGGTTTGGTTCAAATCCAGTACTCTGGCCAAATAGTACCCCGCATTCCAGCTAAATACTCCTTTTTTTTTACCAACTTGGGCAGTATACTAGTATTGTACTATTGTAATATACATATGGAGGCTTCCTGGACTATGCATGGCAGTGTAATTGAAAGGCTGCAAATATGCAATTAGTTTGTTTTTCCTTTGCTTTGGCATATATACTAGTACTCTATTAACCAAGGTTTTTGAAGACCCGAGCTAGGCGGCTAGAGGGGGTGAATAGACGCTACCGATTTCACCAAACTCCGAACATCTTGACAACTATGTGTACCCATTACTTGTTTGAATGAGAACCATGTAATAAGTGAGAATTTTGAAATCACAATCCTGATTGTCAAGTGTCCAAACAAAGAGAAATCAATTCAAAATTGATTTTAAAAAAGAGATCAAGCCAAAACATCAAAGTTACTTTCTGAAAAATAAAAACTAATTACATATTATTTGTCTTGCAAAAGGAAAGTGGTACCTGCTGTTAGAAGACTCCAGGAATTTTTGAACTTTTCTACACCTATGTGGGTGAGTCGTGATGGTCTCCTACAAATTTCAGCATCAAACTCCATGTACAGAAAATAAGAAAAATCATGCACTAAGAACTGTTAGGAACTCGAGCTGCAAGTTTGGGGCTCGGTATTCACCTCATAGCTCCCAAACGGTGAAACCAGTGGACTTAAATTTTTTTACCATAGATGGTTATGTGAGTCACGAATCTTTTCCAACTGGAATCATCACAAAATGATTTTTCTAGATTTTTCTAAAAATCTTTACTAACTGTTGCGCGGAGGAAAGTTTCTGGACAGATTTACAACAAATCAAGAACTTTATCTCTTGCCTCTCATATAATTGTAAAGAGTGTGGCAAATAATATTAGAAACCTTAAGACATCATATATTATCAAGAATCAGCAAGAAATGACCAAGATTCATCTCCAAACAAGAGCTCCAAAAAGAAAAACAAAAGTATGAAGAAATAGAAGTAAATCAACATAAGATGTTAATGCAGAAGAGGGATTTCATTGTATAGAAGTTGGGGGATTACAAGTCACACTCCTTGTGGCCACAATTACTCTAAGTGCCACCCAAAACACACCCAACTCACCCTTTATATTTCTAAAACTTTCAGCTCTAAGGGATGTAGGGAAGGGCTACCCCTTCCCCTCCTTACATAGCCCAAGGGTGAGATGTCTGAAACCTTAGAGCATGTGTCCGCCCTTCATTTAAGGATGAGTGGTGCACAACTCACATACTACAAAACACACTCACGAGAGAGAATATTCTCCACATATTCATTTGGAAAATAGTTTCGCAGCTTCATCGGCCGCCAGCCCAAGCTTGGGGCCACCGGTCAGATCAACTTCGCCAACAAGTAACCAACTCACCAGCCTCCAGCTGTCCTGGACTCCTTGCCATGGCGAAGCTTCTCAAGTACACCACCTCATGTGACCGCCAGATCATCGAACCCGGTCGCCTGCACGCCTCCGGACGCACCAGCCTCCAGCTGTCCCTGCGAAGCGTTAACCACGTACCCGCCGATATATGCATCACTAAGGTGAAGATACACAAAACCAACACAACTTACCTTTCCTGCAAAGGTTAGTCTATCACAAAATTAACAACATTATAATTCATTTGTGACACCACACAATTAGCAAGCCCTAACACACCACGTGTCAGCTTAACAAATTCCACCGGACCATGTCGGTTCAAAACTATTACCTAGCCCAAGCTCAGCATAATGGTCCAGTTACAATTCCATAGCAATTCACACAAATACATCATTAAAAATTCTTCAAAACACTTCAAATTTCATCTTGTCACATATATTGTTGCTGACTTCTAATGTTAAGTTTCTTCACTGCATTTGACTTGATATCTTTTGTTGTCATCTTATCTTAGTTTGTACTATCCTGATACCTTCTATACAGGATTTTACATGCTTTGCTGTTTCAAGATGCTGTGCAGATTCTGGAACGTTTGATCTAGCATGCTTAGGAATTTCCTGTTAGTTCATGGATGCATTTTATGGTAAAGCCTAGGATCAACATGAAATTTCTTGGCACTAGAATGGCTCCATCAGCTAGTCAAAACCGAAGAAACCTATTTAACATTTTGTTGGACACAAGATTACTTTATCATTACACATTAAGTTATTTAGAAAAGTTTTTAGCATGTCGCTTGTTATTTACTTGCTATTATGTGTCACGAAGATTCAGTTTGCTGTGATACTCGCGTTCCATAATGCTTATCGTTTTATATTTGTCCTAAGTCAAAGTTTTAAAACTTTATCTATAAAAATCTTTTAAACTATTTGGATTGTGTACATAAAAACCATACATATAAATTTGTTTTGAAAAATGCTTTCACAATATCATATTTTCATGGATTCATTAAATATATTTTATTTCTAATTAATGGTCAAAGTTGCATTTCGAAAACCATGTCAATGTTCACAACGATAAGTGTTATGAAACTGGAGTGAGTAATATGTAGATATATCTTAATACGTGATCCTGTTTTCCTTTACCTTTTATTTTCTCAATTTTTTGATTTTTTCCATTTTTCAAGAATTATTTGAGAAATTTAATGTTTATGTGATTTTGTTTTTAGTTAGTTTTGAATGGTTTTAGACTTGTACATCCTGGAGTTTAGGACTTGTTCTTTTCAGCGTAAAGTTGCATTGGTGTATTACTGTAGCAAATTTGAGAGCCCTTGGAAAAAGGTCTAAAGATTTAAAAAATAATTAAAAATAGTTTTAGGCCCTGTTTGTTTTAGCATCTAGCCAGCTTTTAGCCTCAGAAGCCAGAAGCTCAAACAAACAGCCAGCTTTTGGAACCCCTTCAAAGAAGCCAAAAGCCACCAAAAGCTCAATTTGTACTGTGATATGAGCTTTTACCATAAGCTAGTTTTTTGCGGCTTTTCCCAGAAGCAGCTTTTAGAGAAGCCGCAGCTCAAACAAACAGGGCCTTAGAATCTTTGGAAGGACTATTAAAAGCCACGAAAAAATCGTTACAAATTATCATAACATATACGCTATATAAAAATAACAAAAATTGCTACCGTAATACGTAATGGTACGTAAAGCTGGAAAGAACTAGGCCTTAGAATGGGTTTAGAATATGGTATCCGTACTCAACATAAATAAGTATCCTATACAGGGAAATGGGTTTAGAATCTGGTATATGTACTCAACGTATACAAGTCCTGTACAGGGAAATGGGTTTAGAATGGGTTGGAAATGGGTTGAAACCCATGCAACGGAGGTGGGTGGGGTGGTTTGGGTGGAAAAGTCAAATAGGGTGGGTTGGGTTTGGTTCCTAGGGATAGTTATATGGTGTTGGCTGGGGTGGGGATTTTTGTACTATAATTTTGGTTTTGGGTGGAAACGGGGTGGGGTTGTGCCCATTAGCAGGCTTAGTCGAAGTGGAAGAGGGAGAAAAACCAATCGAGAGAGAAGTAGGGAGCCGAAGGGAAGGGAGAGAGATCGGGAGGAGAGAGATGTAGGGAGAGGGCTATGGAAGGAGAGAGAGGGGAATGAGGGAGCTGCTGTGGATGAGGAGAAAGAAAACAGGTGAGAGCAGTAGCCATATGGGAGAGAGAGAAGCTAGAGGTGAGACCGTGTCATTTTTATGTACAGCACTACGCATGACATACGCCCATTTTTTTTTTTTGAAGTGGTGTCCAATTTTATGTATTTCCAATTTTTTTGTGCATGTGGGTCCCAACTGGCATAGGCTAGGCTTGCTATGTGCATGAACAGTACCACTCGGTATTGTAATGGTGTGTATGGTACCCATAGCACTGTAGCACATGAGCCCACATCGATATCGAGTTATCTTTTGATTTTTTTTAGGGGATTTGATCGTATCATTTTTTAGTCTTTCTTAGGGTCAATGAATTAAACTGATTGATCTAATGACCAACCGCGCCAGGGCTTATCCCCACGCGACACTCAGCACCCCTGGCTACCAACAAGATCCCCTCATAGAATCCTCTTGCCTTCTAGATCTGACGAAAAGCACTTGATCCAGCAATTCCTTATTTACTAAAGAAATGGTCAATTTTGATTTATAGCAGTGTCGTGCTGTAGTGCTGTCAGCCCTCATTTTTATACTTACCAGAGAGCCGTTGTTCACATGCACTAGTCTCTGTATCAGTACACTAGTGCGTGTAATACATAGCCGAGTATCATACATACATACGTTTCATCGTTAGGAGTATTACATACCTGGTTGCATGTCACCGGCTTAATATTAAATATACCAAGAGACCATACAACTAGTATACGGAAATCATTAGAGTCCGTGGTGTGAAATATATAAAAATCATCCAAAGAATCCTCCAACGGCTATGCATTCCTGCAGGCGACCGGAGCAAACCCTAAACCGCATCATGACCATTGTAACCCGAATCATCTCCTTCATGACACTCGAACAAATCATTCTCCTTAACTTTCATCTAAAAGAGTGGAGGTATGCGAGGTCAACGTCATCCAAACGCTGGCTAGTTAACACTCCCTTTAATGCACTTAATGATAGGAGGTTTCGATTGGGGGAAGAGATTCTTTTATTTGCGTTAAGCCAGTTTTTAACATGAGTTTAAATTACCCTATCTAGCTCAATGTTTAATATTCCTTTTAAGTCAACAAGGAGTTCAACACCGTAACAAACACAACCAAAGCACCAACCGACAAACCTTATCAACCAACCTTAAGATGATCAACCCAAACTCAATAAACATACTTGACCTTGACCTCAACCAAACCGAACTTCATTTTGCCCCATCTTATTTCCAAAACCCGCCATCCTTCCGGGATTGGCAATCCCGTTGTGGACCACACTTTCCATAGCCTGCCCGCCTCGGCCTAGGAGGATTGCCAATGCACTCTAGTCTAGCGTCATCCTAAGGAAGTGTGGCCTCCATCACCAGCGGTGATGACAAATGCCGATCCCTATCGAGAGTGGTCTGCGCGATGGCCACATATTGCGTTGGAACCATCCTTTTGATGGAAACGACCCTCCGCTACGCGTGTTTTTTCGCGCTCCTCCTGGGTAAGCTCAGGCTAAACCCAACACAAGGCATCTCATGGCTTAATCATCCATACTCAAGATGTCATCCATGGGGCAGCTCTCCAACTTGCTTATCCCTACTTTAACAATCCATGACATTACCACACACGAGCTATCCCGACCAACCGACCAAACATGACCGATAAACCACACAGCTATGACCACAAACAGCATCCAGCCCATCACTCATCTATTAGCCCTAACTATCACATGTCACATCTTTTTGAATGAATGAATGAATAACCAGTGAATATCTGAAAGGACCGAGATGACGCCTAGAGGGGGGGTGAATAGGCGTGACACCAAATTCAATCTTCAACTGCGCTGCGGAAGTAGGTTCGGACAGTCCGTGACACCCCTCGGACAGTCCGAGGTCAACTGAGAAGATTTTGTCCCCAAATCTCCGGAAGCGTCCTGCACCACTCAAATACCACAAGCAATATCACAAGGACACAATATGATTCACAAGCAAGTATACGTGCCAAAGTATCTCACAAGATAAGACAATCAATCTAATAGCTCACTAATCAAATAAACCAAGCTTGAGAGTGAGAGTAGATAAAACCGGTAAGAAGATGGAGGCTCAATGATTTGTTTTCCGAAGTTCGGATCCTTGAGGGGATCCTACTCTCCGTTGAGGTAGGCTCCAACACCTTTGAGCCCGAGTCCCACTTGACTCTTTCCCTCTCGGATTTGTGCCAACGCACGCACCGACTTTGCTTCTTGATTCCTTCCCTTGCGGAGGCGGAATCGTACCTTCACAAACTTGCGGTGGCCAACCACACCTCGTCGGTGGCTCACCGGTGACGCCTAGCCGTCTAGGAGTCCTCAACCTCCAAGGGTAATAGATGCTCAACGAAGAACGAACCCGGAGATGTACTCAAGTGCTCAACAATCAAATCTTGCTTGCTTGGATTCACACTTTCTTCACCAATCTTCTCTCCCACTAGATGAATCACAAAGATTCAATCCTTCTTCCCAACACTCCTCACAAGGGGAATCACTAAGATTTAACCCTAATCCCTTCCCAACTCTTCTTTCAAAGAGGATCACTAAGATCTAGGGTTTAGGAGGTGTGGGAGGCTCAAGAACAAGAGGATAGGTCAATAAACTTGTGATCTAGCCGTTATGTGCAAGTGGGGAGTGAGGGGCTTTAAATAGATGGCTTGGAAAACTAGCCGTTGGAGTTCAGAGCTCGCAGACTTCGGACAGTCCGGAGCTTTATTCGGACAGTCCGGTAAATCAGATAAATCAAGACAGAGAGCTCGTCTGGAGGGTGGCTCGGACAGTCCGAACCTTCGGACAGTCCATGAACTGGCTCGGACAGTCCGAGACTGCATCACAGCATCGACGAAAACATGCATAACTTTTTACTCCGAACTCCGTTTTAGGTGATCTTGGGCTCTACGGAAAGCTGAGAACAAGGGCTATCTAATCCACAAGGTATCACCACCTAAAACCCAAGTGAGTGATGCATAGATCAAGAAAACCAAAGGCAACTCG
>SPJY01012519.1:1143073-1225087 GCA_005191435.1 Raddia distichophylla | reverse complement strand
GGTATCGAAAAAAGATATCATATATGACAAACAAAAAAGTTTCGATTTCGATGGTATCAGGTTGTTGGTATCGTCGAGTTTCGGTATCGAAAAAAGATATCATATATGACAAACAAAAAAGTTTCGATTTCGATGGTATCAGGTTGTTGGTATCGTCGAGTTTCGGTATCGAAAAAAGATATCATATATGACAAACAAAAAAGTTTCGATTTCGATGGTATCAGGTTGTTGGTATCGTCGAGTTTCGGTATCGAAAAAAGATATCATATATGACAAACAAAAAAGTTTCGATTTCGATGGTATCAGGTTGTTGGTATCGTCGAGTTTCGGTATCGAAAAAAGATATCATATATGACAAACAAAAAAGTTTCGATTTCGATGGTATCAGGTTGTTGGTATCGTCGAGTTTCGGTATCGAAAAAGGTATCATATATCACAAACAAAAAAGTATCGGTATCGATGGTATTAGGTTGGTGGTATCGTCGTGTTTCATGGTATCAATGAGGTATCGTATCATATATTACAAACAAAAATATCGGGTTCTAGGTGTCGAGTATCGGTGGTATCACGTTGGTGGTATTGTCGAGTTTTGGTATAAAAAAAGATATCATAAAGAGGAGTATGGTAGCATGAAGAATGAGTATCAACATGAAGTATAAAAAAAACTATCACATTGTGGTATCGTATTTATGGTACCAAGACCCAACCAAAATTAAGTATCATGATTAATGAGTTTCAGGTTGGTGGTATCGTCGAGTTTCATGGTATCATCGAGGTATCTAAAAAAAGTATCATAAGAGTATCATATATTACATGTAAAAAGTATCGGGTCTGGGTGTCGAGTATCGATAGTATCAGGTTTGTGGTATCGTTGAGTTTCATGGTATCATTGAGCTATCGGAAAAAAATTATCATATATCACAAACAAAAGTACCGTTTTATCGGTGGTATCAGGTTTGTAGAATCGTCGAGTGTCAGTATCGGGAAAGGTATCATGAGGGTTCGGGTGTCGAGGTTTGTGGTATCGTCGAGTTTCAGTATCAATGAGGTATAAGAAAAAAAGGTATCATAAGGGTATTATATATATCAGAAAAACAATATCCGATCTAGGTGTCGAGTATCGGTGGTATTAGGTTGGTGGGTATCGTCGAGATTCAGTATCAATGAGGTATAAAACAAGGTATCATAAGGGTATCATATACATCAGAAAAATAGTATCCGATCTAGGTGTCGAGTATCGGTGGTATTAGATTGGTGGTATCGTCAAGTTTCATGGTATCATTGAAATATCGGTAAAAAGAATCATAAGAGTATCATAAATGACAAACAAAAGTATCGTCATTGGTGGTATCAGGTTGGTGGTATCGTCGAGTGTCGGTATAAGAAAAAGGTATCATAAGGGTTTGGGTGTCGAGTATCAGTGGTATCAGGTTTGTGGTATCATCAGGTTTCGGTAAGAATAAGATATAAAAAAAGGTGTCATAACTCGTAAGGGTATCATATATTAGAAAAATAGTATCCGGTCTGGGTGTCGAGTATCGGTGGTATCAGGTTAGTGGTATCGTTGAGTTTTATGGTATCATTGAGGTATCAGAAAAAGGAATCATATAACACAACAACGTATCGGGTCTGGGTGTCGAGTATAGGTGCTACCAGGTTGGTGGTATCGTCGAATTTCACGGTATAATTGAGGTATTAGAAAGGTGTCATAAGGGGTATCAGAAATCACAAACAAAGTATCGGGTCCGGTGTCGAGTATTGGTAGTATCAGGCTGGTGGTATCAGAATATGGGTGTCGTCAAGGTTCACGGTATAACTAAGGTATCATAAGGGGTATTAGATATAACAAACAAGCATGAAAAATTAAAGGGAAAAACCTCGGTACCATCAAATAAAATTCATAATAAAAAAGAAATAAAATTGTAAGGTTAAAATACACAAGAAAATAACGTACACACTACGTCAAGTAGCTAGCTAAAATGCATAATCACGTGTCACGTCAGTACATGCATCGCTGCATGCGCAGCAGAAGCCACGAAGCACACGCGAGTCGCCACATCAAGCGAGATTTTTCATTTTCTATCCCCACATTGGGCACCTACGCCATGATCTGTACAGATCGAACGGTTTGGAGCTGTCCCGTTCGGATGACCGTGGAACGGGATCCCGTTCATAAGGTTTTCTGTAAAATTATGAGTAGCAGGAACATAAAATCAAGGAATTTCAACTGTTAAAACAGGAGATAATCCCTTATATGCACCGAGAAAGTTTGAATTTTTCAACTATGCCGTTAAGAATATCTCTTTCTTTCCATGCCACTTGTTCATATTAACACTCTCTTTAGTACCACTGTCGTTAGGTCAGAAAGTTTTAGCCGATAGAAAAGCTTATTAATGTCTAAAGTATCCCTTAACAAATTCTGTGTTCAAAACTTTGATTTTAATTCCAAATTGAGTAATTCAACCTCTAAATTTATGTAAAATCACATTCTACTACTCGTTCAAACTGTCAGAAGGCACTATTGCTTAGTGGTGAGAATGCGAGTGAGAGAATTGGACCTGTTGCTTTATTGCCTTTTGAAAGTACAAATGAACAGTGTACACTTAAAGTTACACAGGGCTCTGCCCTTTATATAGTAGTACATAGCAACTGTACATGGCAGTTGCTCCCTTTTGGAGCGCAGAAACAGTTTCTTCCTTTAGTGTGGATCCACCGTTAATCCTATGATTAATGATTAAGTTAATCATGAGATTAACTTATATTGTTTATTTGTCCATACTATTTATTTCTTAACACTCCCCCTTTGACAAATAATTTGTACAAAGATTTCTAAAAAAACTTCTTATGAAAACCATGTGGGAAAAATAGACGAAGAAAATCATATTATGTGATCTTATAATTGTATCCCCTTAATATATCACATGTCTCATTAAAAACTCATTCCAAAAACCCAATACAACAAAAATGGATGAAGAAAACAGTGCATTATACTTTGGCTTGTATTCATATTACCTGATTAAATTAAAAACCTTTATATGAGAAACCTTTTAGAAAAAATCATACATGGAAAAAAGTGCAATATCTTGATTATTTCTGACAGGTTTGTTCAGTAGGATTCTCCCCCTGAACCTTGCAACTCACAAAGTTTCTCATACCAATTCCATGCACACATTTCCAAAATGTGGACTTTAGTAGAGATTTAGTGAATAAATCCACTAAGTTATCACAAGACTTTGTTTGCAAAATTTCTATCTCTCTATTTTTCTGGAGTTCATGAGGATAGAATAATTTAGGAACAATATGCTTCGATATATTACTCTTAATATAACTTGTTTGCATTTGCATAACACAGGCTGCATTATCTTCATAGATAATGGTTGGGGATCCATCTAAATTGATACCACATGACCTTTCAACGTGGTTAATCATTCTGCGAAGCTAAGCACATTCACGTGATGATTCATATAACGCAATTATTTCAAAATGATTAGTGGATGTGGCTACTAAAGTCTGTTTGCTACACTTCCATGAAAAATTCGTACCATCATAAATAAATAAAAATCCAGCATGTGATCTATCATTGTGGAAATCAGACAAATAGCCAGCATCAGTATATCCCACCATAATCATATCTTGGTTTTTCTTATAGAATAATCCAAGATCTTGTGTACCTCTTGAGATATCTGAAAAAATTTTAATGTTATTCCAATGTCTTATTGATGGAGCGGCACTAAATCTATCCAACAAATTGACCGCGAATGCAATATCATTCCTGGTGCAATTCGCCAAGTACATTAATGCTCCAATAGCACTAAAGTATGGAACTTCTGGTCCCAAAATATCTTATTTTCACCCTTTGGTCTAAATAGGTCACTATCTCTATCAAGGGATCTCACAATCATAGGGGTCTTACATGGGTATGCTTTATCTATATTGAACCTTTTCAATATCTTTTGGACATAAACAAATTGGTGCATTAGAATTCCATCATGTAGGTGCTCAAGTTGTAAACCAAAGCAGAATTTGGTTTTGCCCAAATTCTTCATTTCAAACTCCGTCACTAGATTATTGTTTGCTTCTTTTATATTATGGTTACAATAATATTCAAATCATCAACATATACTGATATAATGCAAAACCCACTTTGTGTTTTCTTTATAAATACACAAGGGCAATCATCATTATTTGAATATCCTTTCTTTAAAAGGAATTCACTTAGTCGGTTGTACCACGTCCTCCCCGGCGGTTTTAATCCATATTGTGACATTTTCAATTTGACGTATACATTTTGCAATTTCCTTTAGGATTCGGAAGTTTAACCCCTTTGGGTACTTTTATGCGAATATCCGGATCAATTGACCCATATAAATATGCGGTCACAACATCCATTAACTGCATAGTCAAATTCATGTTGACTACCAATTATATTAAATATCGGAATGTGATTCCACTCATCACAGGAGAATATGTTTCATCGCAATCGATGACGGGTCTCTGTGTAAACCCTTGTGCTACAAATCTCACTTTATATCTCACCACCTTATTGTCTTCATTCCTTTTTTGAATAAAGACCTATTTATTTCCAACAGAAAATACTTTAGGAGGTGTCGGTACTACTTGACCAAAAACCCCTCTTTTATTAAGCGAGTGTAATTCTTCCTCGATTGCTTCTTTCCATTTGACCCAATCTGAGCGCTTTTGCACTCTGCCATGGTCTTTGGTTCTGGATGCAGATGAACAGATTCAGCAATCATAGTGGCAAAACATATGTCGACAATTGTATTTTCTCTTGTATACAATTCTCCTGTATTGACACAGTTTGTGGATATTTTCTCATTTATCTCTTGCAACTCATCATGATTTCCCACAACGATCGAGTTCAAGGGTTCTGATGTCCCAACATTTATAGTTGTGGACATATCTTTGCTAGGATTATCATCATTAAAATTATTAGTATTTTGAATTATTGATTTGGTTAATATACCTGTGTTGGACTTTTGTTTCTGCGGACGTCTCCGTGGAACCAAATCCTTTGCACCCAAAGGTCTCCCCCTCTTCCTCAGATTAGGGGCAAGAGTGATTTTATGAGGTACCTCCACTCTCTCGGGCACATTTACCGCAGGTATATGGGATTTCACAACTCCCTTATAATCAGTAAATGCATTTGGCATCTCATTTGCAATTTTTTGTAAATTTATGATTTTCTGAACTTCTAGTTCAGATTCATTAGTATGTGGGTCTAAGGATTGAATGCTCGTGGCATCCCAATTTATTTTTCGGCATTCCTTGTGGTACTTATCTCTCCCTAATGCCGGGAAATTATCCTCATCAAATATGCGATCAGCATACCTAGCCGTAAACAAATCCCCTGTTAATGGTTCGAGGTATTTTATTATTGACGGAGAATTATACCCCACATAAACCCCCAATTTCCTATGAGGGCCCATTTGTGCATGCTGTGGAGGTGGAATTGGTACATATACACTGCAACCAAATTTTCGCATATGTCGTATGATATGTGGTTGGTCTCAATTGTATTAATGTGGCGGCATGTAAAACCGCATGGCCCCAACAACTAGTTGGTAATCTACAATTTTGTAAAAAAGGTCTAGCAAGCAGCTTAATCCTATTAACCAATGATTTTGCTAGCCCATTTTATGTATGGACATATAGTACAGGATGCTCTACATTAATACTCGAAGCCATACAAAATCATTAAATGCTTTTGAGGAAAACTTAGCGGCATTGTCCAAAAGAATGGACTTTATCCTATCATTAGGATGATTGGCTCTTAATTTAATTATCTGGACAATCAATTTTGCAAAAGTATGGTTCCGTGTAGACAATAACCTCACATCGGACCATCTTTTAGATGCATCACACATCACCATAAAATACCTAAACGACCCAGACAAGGTTGAATAGGGCCACATATATCACCTTGAATTCTTTCCAAAAAATTCAGTGATTCATCTCTAACTTTGAGATATGAAATCACTAGGTTTCAGGAAATTTGAAATGTTGATATTATGGCCGGCAGAATGATTTACAATTTTCTGCATCATAACCATACCAGGGTGACCTAGGCGATCATGCCAGATCTTAAAATAATTTAGATCTTTGCAAATTGTTTTCATCGCAACGTGTGGTTCAAGTCTTATATATGTGTAGTACAATTCAGAAAAAAAATGAAGGAAGTTTCTCAACTATTTGTTTTTCATATCCGTTATATTAGGTTAAGAGTAAAAACTCTTTACCATGTTCATTATGAGTTTCTACAGGGAAACCATTTATACGGATATCTTTAAAACTTAATAATGTACGTTTTGAATCAGGATACAATAGAGCATCCTCGATTTCAAGCATAGTACCCATAGGCAGAATTATTATTTCTTTTCTAGAACCAACAATTAAAGCATCGCTTACTGCGATAGTCACTATATTTTCTTTTCTTTTAGTAAAATTTTGGAAATATTTTGTCTCCTTAAGGATAGTGTTTGTAGTATAACTATATTTCATTATATTCCTTTTCTTTTACTAAGATTTTGGAAATATTTTATTTCCCTAATGATTGTGTTTGTAGTACAACTATCCACTAGAAAAAATTTCTTCCTCCATGAATTATTCCACAAATTCTATAAAATAGAATAAAGTAAAATTCAGTTAATGAATTGAGCTTTTATATAGTATAAAGAATTTTCATGTATATAAAAACATATATACATTAACATATGTATGTTTGGAAATTAAAATACCACATGCTCACATTGAGCAGTACATATAGACCTATTTTACAACATCATCTACTGATTTGAAATATACATGTAAAACAACATATGTAGCACAATATAGTCTGATTACATAGCATAGGGATTATGTAGGAGACTACTTGGTATCTCTAAACATGTCTTGATCAGCATACTCAATAATCATGTTGTCCGTGTTGTCCTCGTTCACTTGTTCAACATCAAGCTCCATGTCTTGATTATCAACATCAAGATCCATATCTTGATTTTTAACATATTCTGACTGTCCAACAGACAGAATAACATATGTTTTTGAAGTGAATTGACTTTCAACATTATTCCCTTGCTTTTTCTTGTCCTTTCCAATGGATTGGGGTATAATTGAATCAGATTCTTCAGAGTGCAGCATTCATATGCAATGTCCCTTGCATCCACACTTGAAACAAGTCCGTGACTTGTCCGAAGGATTAATCTTCTTGATTTTTCATTTTCCCTTTCTCTTGTCTTTACTTTTCAGCATTTTACCTTTCTGCATTTTATTCCATCTTCCCTTATTTTTATTATGGTCATTCTTGTGACCATTGCTACTACTAGCCTTTTGAGTATTTGCGTGTGCCTCAGACACACTCAATGTCCCAGTGGGACGAGCGTGATGATTTTTCATTAAAAGTTCATCATGTTTTTCTACCTGAAGCAATGTATGGATCTACTCACAATACTTTGTGTATTTCTACTGACAATACTTCTGTTACAATACCCTCATAGCAGGATGAAAAGTAATTAGAGTTTTCTCTATCATATCCTCATCAGATACTTATTTATCACAAAATCTCAGCCGAGAATTGATTTATGACCTGCAGAATTATATTATGTAACTGATTTAAAGTTTTGAAACCTCAAGACTGACCATTCCCGTTGATCTTCCGACAGTATAACAGATTTTTGTTGATCGTAACACTCTTTAAGAAATTTCCATAATTGCAATGGAGTCTCTTCCATCAAATACTCAGCTTTTAAATCGGGATGAAGATGGTGCCTTAAAAAATGTAGTGATGAGCATTTTGAAGCCTCAGCTATTGGTTCATCCCCTTCTACAGGGTTTGTAATTGTATTGTTGAGATTCGTGGCTGTCAAATAAATTTTGACATCCATTGCCCAAGTTAGTTAATTACTTCCATCTAAGACAAGTTCAAGAAATGTATTCTTAGATAAATCAGCCATATCCTACATATTAAATGTATTTTTGCATTAATTTACTTTATCAAGTAAATTTGACATGTATATAATCAGTAAATAAAGGTCTATGTTATTTTCAAAAAGATTCTAGCATATTTCCATATTTTTACATTATATTTAAATGCGGATGGCATATAAATAAGCAAATAAATAATGTAGAGATACATGAAATTTAAACATTCTTTTAGTTGATGTAAACTTTCAATTCAGTAAATACGATTGAATCAACACTTGTAGGTAATCACAATTTGCATTGCAAAATGTATAGACCTATCAGTAGTGAGTGAGCGAATCACTGCTATATGCATGGTTTCATCCCCCAAAGGAATGAGTGACGCTACAGTTGCAGCCAATGTAATAGACTCCACTTACCTTGTGTTTGATTTCAACCCATAAAAAGTAATCATCAAACTGAATGTAAACAAACAAAGTAAACGCAATGCAAAATTAAATCAATGGTGTAGACCTTTGATTATGGGCAAGCTACTTTCGCTATGGCCAAGCCAAAGGACCCATATCAAAAGGTAATCACCAAATATGCAATGCAAAGTTAAAGCAATGGTATAGACCTTTGGTTATGGGCGAGCTACTCTCGCTATGGCCCAGCCATAGGACCGGTTATGGGCGAGCTACTCTCGCTATGGCCCAGCCATAGGACCCATACTAAAAGGTAATCACCAAATATGCAATACAAAGTTAAAGCAATGGTGTAGACCTTTCATTATGGGCGAGCTACTCACGATATGACCCAACCATAGGACCATACTAAAAGGTAATCATCAAATATGCAATGCAAAGTTAAAGCAATGGTGTAGACCTTTGATTATGGCGAGCTACTCTCGCTAGGCCCAGCCATAAGACCCCTGGTTGTCGGTGTAGAAGTGGGTGGCTAATCGGCGGGCAGCCATGGTGTTGGTGATGGCGGAGGGGCCTGCTTCACGTACGCCCGAAGGGTGTCTGCAAGTCCAGTGATACCACCGGGACTTCAACCCCGAAGGACATCGTCCTCCATGGTGCTATGGTGGCAAGAGTAATGTCCCACCGGGAGCAACGGCGACGAAGCCTGAAGACCGTCTATCCCGTCGGCGACAAGGCAGTGGCAGGAATCGGAACTATCACCGGAGTTTTTGGTGAGTCTCCCCCGCCTTCCGCCCTTCTTCTGTTTTTGCGGCAGCGGCGACGACGAGGAACCCTGCTCTTCCATTGTCGTTGTTGCAGTTCCCTTTCAATTTCTCGAACATGTGCCATGTGATGAGCCGCCAAAGCACGGTAATTTGAAGACAAAGCCTTGAGTGTTGCTTTTGAGATCCTCCTCAGTGGGGTGTTTGGAGGAGCAACATGAGGGAAAGGTACTCCCTCCCATGATTCAACACCAGAACTTACTTGTCCATCCTCTCCCTAATCACACTTACTTTGGATAATTGAACTATTAGGAGAACTCTCCGTAGAACAAAGTTGCTGATAACGTATTAGAAAGCACTATTGCTCAGTGGTGAGAACGAGAGAGAATTGGAACTGTTGCTTTATTGTCTTTTAGAGAGTACAAATGAACAATGTACACTTAAAGTTACACAGGGCACTACCCTTTATATAGTAGTACATAGCAACTGCCACTGTACATGGCAGTTGCTCCCTTTTGGAGCGCAGAAACAGTTTCCTCCTTTAATGTTGATCCACCGTTAATCCTATGGTTAATGATTAAGTTAATCATGATATTAACTTATTTTTGTTTGTCCATACTATTTATTTCTTAACACAAACATCTATAATTTTTTGTATTTTCTAATTTTTGCTCTTTTTTTTTCATGTCCCACATGATAGGTAAGGTTAATTTTTAAATATAATTTGCGCCCCAAAAAATTTAATTAGAACTTTCAAATCTGACTAAATATTTTTAATTAGAACTTTCAAATCCTAAATTTTATTATATTTTTATGGTTCTATAAGGTATTAAAATAAGAGGGGCATAATTGTCTTTATGTAGGTTTTGTAATGCTTCAGTTGCACTAGCGCGAGCAAAATTCAGTAGTATAGGAAGTACGAGAGGATTCTGAGGATGTAGCAAATTCAGCTAGTATTGGAGGTTACCGCCAGCAATATTGGCAAAGTACACAGAATAATCAACCGAATTCGACACCAATATCGGCAAAGTACGAAGAATAAACCGAATAGTAGGACCAGTAGTTTGCTAGACTTCAAGAATACGAGTAACATGGATAGTTTTATATTTTTTCCTGCCTCTTATGGAACCGTTCAAGGTTACAGCGATGAACCAAAAGATGGTATCATCAGCTTGATTCATATACACAGTAAAATTTTAACCTAAGCATCCTCTAGGCGACGAGGCCATCTCTTATTATGTTTGTTATATTACACCTGCCAGCACAAGGACAAAACGAAAGTCACTAGCCAAGCCACCCACCAGAGCCTGGATGCGGGTATGGATACTGCTGCCTGGAAGCAAAGCTCCCAGTCCCAGGATCAGGAGGCAACGGCATATCCCTCCTAAAGCCAGGAGCATTGTATGTGTCTCTTGGACCTGCTGTATAGTTTGTATCAAGGTAGGGAGTATACTCATCTATTGCCGATCTCCTTGTTGAACCCATAGACGGCATTCCATATGTGGAAGTAGGCTCCTCAAATCTAGCATCTAGAGAACCAGAAGAATATCTACTTGCATGCGGGTGTTGATCATGGATGCTCTGTCCACCATACATTCGAATCTGTGCTCGAATATCTCTGGCAGGTGGAACCATGGCTGTTTGGGGGTGATCATCCCTAGTGTGCCCACCATAAATTCTTATCTGTGCTCGAATATCTGTTGTAGTGGCTGTTTGGGAATTATCATTCGTGATGTGTTCACTATATGTTATTGCATTCTCTTGCATGTCTCCACCAGGAACTAGATTCCTCTGAGTAGAGCCAGCACTGTCCATGGTGTAATCCGCCGAGTATTCTTCGAAGCTCTGGCTCTTGTAAAAGCTTCCACCAGTTGGATTAGTCTGTTCCTCAAGATTGGGACTGTAGATCCTTGGACCAGCATCAACATTATCAGTGGAAAAGAAGTGATTTTCAACAGATGCAATTCCATACTCATCCACATTTCTGAAATAGCTGTCATCGTATGGTGCTCTCTTGAGGGGAACTGTGCAGGGCTCTGGTACATGATTATTTAAGTAATTATCCTGAAACGCCATTATGTCCGAAGAATATTCAATTCTACTTGGCATTGGAGGGGAATAGCTCCTTGATTTGTGTTGAGAAATCCTGGAGTCTGAGGGTGAGATACTCATATCAGAATCTCCTTTTGTATCATGAACTCCTGTTTTATCTGATTCACTTCTCCCTCTAGAGCCATTTGAAATATCTACCACTTCTCTGTTGCCATTGTAACAAGAAATTTTGAAGTCAGAATGTGCATCTCTCTGTTCATGATGAAAACCCCTATCATCTGCTTGACAAGTACTAGTTTTGCCTGATGCAACCTTTGTTACCTCATATGCAATTTCTACTTTCTTTTCTGAAGGGAATCTATTTACTTGTTTCGGTTTCCCAGTCTCAAAGGTTATGTTTTCATACATGTATCTGCCTCTCTCTTTTCCAGATGTGGAGTTTAACTCATTAGTGACTTTCCCGTGATTCTGCGCAGGGTTCTCACCATAAAGATAATCCACTTCTTGCTTGACATGGACGACAGCCTTCAATGTCTCAGTGTGACCATGCTCCTCAGCTATTTTCTTGTGCTTCTTTGTCCAATCAGAGCGACTCCACAAATAAAGTGGGGGTGGACAGGCATTCCATTGGTCTATCTGTTTGTCACTCACATCCAATGAACCGGGCAAATAGAATGACTGCAAAATATATACAAGTTAACTACTTCAGCAAGCGAAGTTAAAAAAATCTACTTCAGCAAGCAGAAGAGCTGCAATGTTCAATAAAAATGTTGGTTCAAACCTTCCCAGAAAGAATATGACTATCCTCCCAGACCAAATCATAAGGTTGTCGCTTTCTATCTAACCTGGTAATAGCAAGCATAGTGTTGAAGAATAAACAAGGGAAGTTGTAGACAACAGAACAAGCTATTTGCAATATTTTCCCAGAAATATTTGAATTACCTTTCAGCCTCCTTGGGTACGACTAATATGATGAGCTTTGGCTTGAAAGTCATTGCCTTGTCAATGAATTTGTTTGCGAGTATTGCTTTTAATCCAAAAGGAGGATTAAGGCCCATAATCTACAATATAATCAAGTATAAGTCAACACGTGCTTTCATATTTAAGTGAGATAGAACTTAAGATTTGATATCAAGGCAAAATTGCCAAGGAATTTCACTTTTATGTTATTGCTTTTTTAACTTTGTTAACTTGTGGGGTGGGGGTGCAAAAGAAAGACTTTACTAGTTTAGATCCATGTGGCAGTTCCTTTGGATGTACAGTCATCCAGTCCCTCTTTTCAAAACAGAAAGAATTCTGCAAAATAGCATACTTCCATCAGACGCAAAAGTGTGAAACTGTCAATATAAAGTTATAGATAAATGGCACAATTTTTAGAGGAAGCAAGCTACTAAATCATGAACAAGGAGATAATAGGCTAGATATGAAGTCTTGGAAGATTCCAGTAAGGGAAATCCTCACAAGCGACATGATAAATGACAGTATATGATTATTGGTGAGTTGTATTGCATTGCATCAATCACAGGTGCAAGCTGAAGCCAGCTCAGTGAGCCAACTAAATTTTGTGGTCAGCATCTCCTAGGACACAAATTTACATATGTTCATCGAAACTTGAAAGTGTTAAATGAAATACTCTTTCAAAATTTGTAATAAAATCCCCTCAAAAAAGATTGGTAATGACAGAGGAACTTTCCAACAAATATGGAGGTCAGAATTTTAGAAAATAGGCTAAGCATTATGTTCAAACAAAATACAACAAACCTAAATCTTCAATAATTCACTACCCAGATAAAAACTATACTTCGAATTAAAATTGATTCAAATTACGGAAGCCTACAACTCAGCCCTAACCTTGAAAAAACAACATCGTCATGTGTTTGTTAAAAATTTTGCCTATTTCGATCTTAGCAACATAGCAGGCTAACCATTTTCTATTTTTATGCTAAGTAGAATATATGATTAAGTGACCTACTGTAACCAAAACATAAACATATGAAAAAAAAAACACTACCGAGCATGGTTATCCTAGGTGCTAGGCAGGTCGATAGGGGTTGCCTAGTGCCTAGGTTACTAAATAGGCTTGAACGTAAACATATGTTTTTTTGCTTGGAATGTATGACTATTTTAACCTCTGTACTAATATGTTATAATGTAGAAATGCATTGTTGACATTTCATAAAATAAATTTCATATTTGTTTAGCGAAAATCCTCCGTGTAATCATGTCATAAACTATTAATCGTCACCTAGAACCGCCAATGTCATAAATAATTGATCATTGCCTAGAACCGCCAAATCGCTGCCTAGCAGCCGCCTACTGTCTAGGGTCGCGTAGGCCACCGCTCAGGGCAAAAGCAGGTGGTTGGCCACCAGCTAATGCCTAGACGCAGTCTAGGAGAACACTGCTCCCGAGCAAACCCCCAGTTTGGTTCTAGTGGTGACACAACTAAGAAAATAATCAAATTTCAACAGGTTCCATTAGGCGGCTGGCCACCACCTAGCGCCTAGGCGCAGTCTAGCAGAACACTGCTCCCAAGCAAACCCCTCGTTTGGTCCTAGTGGTGACACAACTAAGAAAATAATCAAATTTCAACAGGTTCCATTAGTAAATCATGATAAATATAAGGACCATGTTTTGTCATTTTACCTTTGGTCGAATGACATCATAATTCTTGAAGTTGCACCTTTTGCCAACTTTATCAAGCTTTTCTTTCATAAATTGACTGAAGTCATTTAGACCACAGGAGAAATCCACGATCTGCTACAACATAAATTGCAGTACTGAGTGAATAATGAAAATTATAACTAAAAAGCAATGATATCCACCAAATACTTGCTATCCTACTTGGATGGGGCCTGAGCCTAGGCAAAAAGCCTGGACTGAAACCAGATCGGATATCAGCCCTGCCGACACAGCCAACTGAGCTTTTGCTTGAGTCTACTTTAGGGTATAGTATGTCTGAAACTAACTGTACATTATGAAAAATGGTATGAGCTATGTATATGTTTCAGGATAATTTAGAACACAGACAGCATCATGGCATATATGAAACCAACCTATTTGTGCCACCAATAATATAGTCAACAGCACTAGGCTTGCCTTATGTTCCTAGCCTAGATAAAGGACCCAAAACTTCTGGGAAATTTCAGGTCTCCATATTTGTGGACATCACTAAAGATGTCTCATCTACAGATACAATTATACACTTGACCCAAAATATTTAGGATTAATCAGTATAACTTGGAAGATTTCATACTTATACATATAAAAAAAAACTGGACTCTGCAAGTTTACCAGGACAATATCCTGGCAGTCTGGCAGAATTGGTCCTGCCAGCAGTGATCAGTTGGTTCCAGTCAATCTCTGAAAGTACACCGGCTACGCTGTTCTATAATTCCAAGTTTTGATTTATGGTCTACCTACATTATCGAATGATTTATTATGGGTCTGTCTGAGCATGTATGTTTCTTGTGCAGCAAGGTTTTTTTTCCCCTAAATGAACATACCGTGTCACCAGGTTGCACATACCAATGAAGTCTATCAACAATCTGCACCAGGGAATGGACTGAGTTAGTGACATAAAAAAACATGCAAGTGGCTAGACATGGAGAAATGATAATACACAATTTACAATTAATGGTTGCCTGTAGTAAAAGATACATGTTTACTCAATAAACTGTTTTACTTATCCTTAAAACACGTTCTCTTTAGGCATGCTTTCATGTGAAATGATATCCTTGTTATACCACAGCTAGATGTTGCTTTGGTTGCTAAACCAATAAAGCCTGCACTCCCCCAGGCAAATGTTCATAAAATGCATGCATGTGCCACGGATACAAACAGGTGAAAAATGAAACATCCACAGAAGATGCATTGAGCAATCATACACTATTTTAAGAAAAATTATACATTTAAACTTCTCCAAGAAGTTTCTACTTTACCTCATGGATAAATAGATGCCATTTTGGACAATGTGCAGTCAAACACAAGTATCTCAATTGGCCTTTTCAATAATATAAGTAGATTTACCCATTTTAATAATATTGGTAGACTACAAATCGAGCACACTATCAACGATATATTTCTTCAATTACAAAAGTAAAAGATCCCCAATTATCATGTAGTCATACAACATTATCATCATCATACCCCAATGTTTCCGAGGAAAATCCCGCAAAGCAGGGTAAGGAGGGGTCGGTGTACACAACCTTACTCCTGGGATTAAAAATCACAAAGAGGTTGTTTCCGTTTGACCCTTGGTGATACTAGAGAACTCTATAACTTCATGACAAAAAAGAAGTATAGATAACTTGATATGCCATTTTGCTTTAGCCCATAATAATCTAAAATCAAAGAATAAAAACTCATTTGACTCCATTTAATTAAAAATGGACATGTATTCATGCAACATAAAGAAAAAAATATTCATATACGAATTTACCTCAGTGAGCTTCTCCTTCTTTGTAAAGTGCCGACCAAAAGAAGTGTAGCGCATGCCATGAATGAAAGGTGCAAGGTACACTCTGAACTTATTCTGCTAACAGGGCATAACAAAGAATTAGACATTTCATTAACATTAGACAGCTACTGCTACAATAAGTTGTAATTAATGAGAAACTTTATGATATTGTGGCCACCCTTCCTATTTCGAAGCTATTTTACCTTTTGCAGTATCCATGACACAAATTTGATCAGTAGTTTTTAGTACAACATATTTAAAGAATTTTAAAATATATTAACATTACAAATTTATCTTGTATCATCGACTTACCCATTATTCCAATGTGACCAATCTAAATATTTAAAAGACATAACAGATAAAAAATCAAAGTAAAAAAAAAAAACATTTGACCACACGCTTCTAGTGCACCGAGAATTTGTGACCAGGAGTAACTAATGAAATTGTTTGTATTTGACATGATTTTCCCAAAAAATTATTGTTCCATGGAGTAACTTGAAAAATACACAAAAAAAAAGATAGAAAAAGCTTTTGGAGAAACAAAAAGTAAGTTAGAAACTCTGAGAAGATAAATACGGTCTGGTTATTGATCTTCTCTTCAATATAATTCATTGGATAATTAAAAATATATAAAATTAAATAAAACACTTCTGCTCCAGAAAGAAGAAAGGAAAGCCTTCAGCAGAACATGAAAAAAATCTATAGAAGCCTATTATGGATAAACTGAGAAGATAGCATATCCATACATTCCATCTTGTTAACTGCCTCAAAACTTCAGGTTCACAAACTGCTTTAGCATCATCAACAGTGCCTCCATTTTCTAGTTTTTGCAAAGCAGCGTGTACAGCCTACAAAATCCATAGATCAGTATGTTAAGAGATATATTAGGAGTCCTTTATCATATTAGGATAGATTAAATCCTTTGTCCTTATCAAGGCTTCTCATGTATGTGTAGCTAATATAGACCCTTAGATAACAGATCAATATACATCTCATATTCATAACATGGTATCAGAGCATAGAGCATAGGTCCTTGAAAATTGAAACCCTAGCCACCGCCATTATCTTCCGCTGCTGTTGCCCCCAGCGGGAGGAATCTCCACTCCGGGGGCAGCTATCTACGTCGACGTAAATCAACAGGATGAACAAGTTTATGGTCACTGCTCGTCATTCACCAACAGCAAGAAGTTTCTGGTCGCTGCTCGTCGTTCACCGGCCCTTTCTCGTGGGCTGCGGCTGCAACTCATCAACATCGTGTAGACGATTTGTTTCTCGCTGATCTGGATTTCTTGCTCATTGCCGCTCTCTTTGCTGCCTCGTCGTTGCCGCCGTTGCTGCCGCTGTGATCTGTGTCGTCTCTCCCACATGAGGCTGTTGCCGGCTTCTACATCAGGCCAGCCACCAGTCTCGGCTTCCGTTATCACCGTCGTCTGCTCGGCAGGTCATCGCCGTTGCCTCGTGAGTTGCTGATCGCTGTCATGGTTGCATAGCTGACTTCATGGAGGAGCTCGATCGCTGCTAACCACCTTCTTCAAATCCGGCTTGGACTGCTGCATCTCGAGCTGCCTGCTATACGTCTCTTTGCAATTACTACTACCTCTTATCTCATTCATAATACAGATCGCTGCATTTCTTTTGTGCTGCCGTCTCATTGGGTACTACTGCTAACGTGTGGCCTGTTGTCCTTTGTAAGAGTCTATGCACGCTCTGTGTCATGTTGGGTGTTCATGTGCTTCTGCGATGTAGCTTCTCTACTGCTGCATTCTTTTTAGGACTAAGTTGTTTTGCTTCCGTTGTTCCACCAAAGTCATCTGTCTTCTTTTGTCTCTAAAGTTCGCCTATGCCGCACAACAGTCAAATCAACTTTTGTATGCGTGCAGTGCTTGATCTTTTCCTTAGTTTCTGTCGATCACCTTTGTCTTGTTGTTGCATTTTTTTTTATGCAACTAACCCTTAAGGCTCCGATTTCCACTGCCATGCATTCATGGCTTGATTTGACACACTTCGGTATTGTGTCACATCCTTGATCTTCCTTTATCCTTGTGTCCTGACCTTGCCTTCGCACCACGTGCTTTCTTGGTTGTCTTCTAATGGATGGATGGAGTTCTTCCAGATGTCGACACATTATCACAACAGGACTACATGCTACAGCGACTACAACTACATTGCAAGAACTAGTTTTTTTTTTTGGGTATTTTTTCAAATGCATCGCTACTGTGCATGAGATTATTAGGAGTCCTTTATCATATTATGATAGATTAGGTCCTTTGACTTTATCTGGGCTTTCCCTACCTTATCTGGACTTCTCATGTACGCTATATTCATAATCATAACAAAGTACATGTAGAATGGATGACTAGTGATGGGATTCCATCTCCTGTAATTTTTGTGAGTACCTGAACCGACCGCTCAAGCTTGCCCAGTGCAATGATTTTGTCAATCTGCCTGCCATAGGATGCATAAGTTGAAGGAATGACACACCTCCTAGAGACATCCTCCAATGTCACGGAAACATTCTCCTTTTCTATCAATGCTTTCACCCTACAAATATATCATCATCATCAACAAGAAGCCTCGACTCTGAATGAATTTTGCAACGCTGCACTTTGCATTATTATTATTAATAATAATAAAATAAAACAGAATAGAATAGAATGGTGTTTGGTCAAAAACTTGATCTGAATGGAAGATTGCACCAGTTTTAATTACTAATTAGTAACAATAGCTAAATGAGGAATATGCACTACTTTCAAAGAATCTCAGATTCTATATGTTTTATTTGGTAAAATGCTATATGTAATTCTCTTGTCCATTTTTAATCAAATGGAGCCAAATGATTTTTTATTATTTGTCTTAAGATTATTATGGGCTAAAGCAAAATGGCATTCGAACTATCTATACTTCTTTTTGTCATGAAGTTATAGAGAGTCCTCTAGTATCACCCACCACAACCTATTTGTGATTTTTAATCTCATGGGTAAGATTGTGTACACCGACCACCCCTTACCCTGCTTTTGCGGGAGTTTCCTCGGAAACATTGGGGTATGATGATAACGACGATGATGATGCTATATGTGATTCTCAATTTGTGCATATTGTCATTTATGATCTAACAAATGATGAAGGAAAAACCAGATGAAAAGATTAAATGACCTAACACACTTGTATGATAAAAAAATTCCCTAATAGTCTATGAAATCCCTACTTCCCAAAGTTGTCCAGGGTTGTGGCTATGATTTCAGTTCACTCCTTTTGGAGGCTGTTTTGGGTTCGATTGCAACGTCCCACATTGCTAGTTGTTAATGAAGAAGTGAAAGTATTTCACTCCCCAATACTAGAAGGGCAAAATAGGATATCACTCCCATTTTGTCATGACCTGCTTTTTTATTCGAGAGATAAGATTTGGGAGTTAAGAAATGAGGACAGACAAGTTTATACCATAACTTGACCATTAGTACGACTTAGTGTGAGATTTGATAGGAGATTTGGAGTCTCTCCTATATTTGTTTGGCTCCAGAGAAAATTTTTTCACTTGTACCACATCTTATGCTCTCCACAATCAACATCAGGTCATTTCATGTACATCTAGCTACATATATCTTTTGAGTTACTTGTTATTGGTGCTATTTTTACAAAATACATTGTGTTTGTTTCTCTTCTATGGGCATGCATTTTTTTTGAGGGGGATATGGGCATGCATTGTGTTTCGCTATTATCTGATATGTTCATGCTGTTTGGGGGTATCAATTATAGTGATTACCAAAAGTTGTCAAGTATATTGTTGTTCGAGGCAGCCGTGCTCACCACCAAAAGACTATTGGTAGTCGTTGATGGAGGCTGCATTGGATCTTTGGCGAGAGATGAGTTCAATCAAGCAATTAAGGGTAGGATAATGAGTTAGGGTTTCTAACAAGTGTCTTCAATGATGGAGGCCTCAGTTCCGACGATGACGGTGGAGTTCGTCGACGGTTGCTTGTCAGAAGACAGCGTTTGTGGTACTTTTGGCGTGGTTGTTGGGTGTTTTTGGTGTCCCGGAAATGGATCTGAAGGGGGCGGCAGCGACGTGAACCTTCTCCAGGCTATTTCCTGTTGGTTTTAGTTCCTCAGTGAATTATGTGTGTGATCAGATCCAGGAAGTGGAAGCGACAAGAACGAGGATCCTTGAATTTCTCTTGCAATTTATTACCAGGTTAGTGGAGAAGAGACTTTGGTGAGGTCCTACTTTTCTAATAGCACAAGATGAGCTTGTCTTAGAATTAGTCTTCCTTTCCTTCCGTTGTTCATCCAGAGGAAATGCTTCACATCGTTTCTTGTTTGTGGCTCTTACCGCTGAATTGCTGGTACTCGAGGTTTTCGGTTGTAGTTCTCTTTGTAACTTTTATTGCTGAGTAATAGAGGTTTGTTTAAAAAAATAGGTTTAATTACTGTGTATGTTGATGCAAATACCTTCTTAGTTCTTACCACTGCAACTGGTAATAATTTCTAAGAAGCTTTGATTGTCACGTTTAGACTTCCTTTGAATCTCCTACGCACTTTGATGTGAGAAGGGATGCAACTTGGAAGGTTTTTCCCGCTTCCTCCGTGCATAAGTTTACTAGTTTTCAACACAAATGAAGTAACCAAGCTTCAATAGTCTCTTAATTATCATGTGAAGGGGGGAAGATCACTTCCACCCAGTTTATTTCAAGTATTTAACGTTATAGGCATGGATATAATTTATTTCAAGTATTTAACCCACACAATAAAGAAATGCAAGTAATGTAATCTGGTATAAGTAAATGAAAGTACGAAACTATATGTGGGAATGCACAGTCCTTAGAAATTATAATCAGGCATGGTGCTTTTCCTCTAAGTCAGATAGAAATATCATCCTCATATGTTTTTGTGCAGTAACATGATCTTTTAAAAATAAAATGAGGTGCAACATGACAGTATGAATAGACGGACCTGGTAGGCTAGGGAAAATATGTGCACAGGTTTAGGGGCTAGGCCTCGGCAGAAATATCAAACTCATTTGGGCCGCCAAAATATTTTATTCCTCATTTTTTTAGTGGACTAAAAAACAGGAGCAGCACAGAGCAACATGAACAAAAGCAGCCTTTTTGGCTGATTTGACCACAGCCTTGCTTGGCCCAGAATTTGGTCAGACTTACGCTTGGAAGGATTTGCTCAGGTTTAAATGTGGCATGGAGGTGGAAGGGGAGAGAGACTCAACTAGATTATGTTTTATACTTAAATAGTTTTCTCAAGATAGTCAACCTAAAAATAATTAGCTCAGTAACCTCGCCAAATTAAAAACATGTTCTGGTGCATTGCTGCAATAATTTCTGTTACAAGAAACGATGGGCCCAAGTGACTCACCTCTTCTCTGTTTCACTATCCACAATAGGAAATGAGCTCCAGAGTGATTTCCCTCTCACTGGTGTAGACAAAGCCCCCAATTCTAGTTCCTGTTCTTTCCCAGGTTGTTTTGGACTGCTTGCATCAACAGCACATTCAACCAAACATGATTTAAGCTGTAATGTCTCTTTCTGGTACTTTGCTCTTTTCTTCTCAGGTTCAGAAATATCTTGCTTAAATGAACTCTTCATACCAGCTCTTCTGGCTTTCTTACCATCTTCTACAATGAAATTCTCAGGTAACTTTGCATCTTCCTGAAAAGGTTCATCAACATGTGAACCATAAAAAGTCCTCTTTTTCTTCTCAGCTAGTTCCTTGACTTTCTTCTTTACAAAATTGGCTGGTTTTTCAAGAGGAGGAAACTTTATGTGGTCTCTTGATGGTGTTCCAATATCAAGGTCTATATCATGTTCCCTGTAAGAGCAAATTAGAGTCTAGTTGCTCTGAGCAAATAGGACATAAATTTGACAAGAAATTCACATACAGGCAGTAGATTAAAACTCTTTTTGAAAGTTCCCAAGCCCGGATTATGATACCCTTCTCATCATTGTCTTCAAAGGAAATTTCCCTGTGAAATAATTAGAGCCAGAAGGACAAACAATCATTTTATGAATTAAATTTAATTATAAATAGAAAATGTACAATAATACCTTGGCAAACATTTTCTATGGTATGATCTTGGACAACGTCTGCAGACCGCAAACTGCAGTGGTTCTTGACTCCTGTCCTCTAGGCCTTTACAATGAAAGCACCAATGCACAGGGCATGTGAAAGAAAACCCAGCCACAATCTTTTTCTCCAATTCAGAGGCTTCATTCCTGTTGTTAGGGTGAAGCAGTTGAGCAACACACTTGGTGTGGTAAAAGTGGCCACAAGTTGCGTTGTTACAAAGAAACACCTGAAGGATAATGCAAAATTCAGTGGCTAAAAAAGAAATTACAAGGTGCTATGAAAATTATAAAATAAAGGAAGTAAACAGAAAAGTATTGGCATCTCATCAGTTTGCACGTGCATCCCTAGCTAAAAATGATCCATTACTCTATATATCATTATCATAAATTCAACATGTGTCTACATAACACGATAAGTGATAATATGTACACTACTGTTCCCTATTCAAGACCAAAAGAAAACAAAGGGGCAACTTAGAAGAAGGTAGCTTTTATTTTTGCCAGCAGGTGCAACACCAAGAGAAAACAAAGGGGCAACTTAGAAGAAGGTAGCTTGTATTTTGCCAGCAGGTGCAGCTTGTTCCCTGTTGAGATGGTGAACATTGAACAGTAGCGGACTAGAGGTGCATTTTACAAAAATGATTAAGTAGAGAGAACACATACTGGCTAATAAGAATTTCACATAAAACAATAACACATAAAAAATAAAGCAGAAGGCAAAAGGACCATGTCCGTTGTAATGTTACTTGTTATATTAAACAATCATGTTGTTCATTTAGTGTTTTACCACAGAAGGTAGCTCCCAACATGAAGTACAAACTTAATGTTGGAACAAAAAAAAAACTTATAAGCACTGAAACAATAATGGCCTGAGGCTCTCACAGTTCTACCCGAATGTCATATATTTCACTTGATGTCTTGAACCTTTTTGTACTTAATAATCAATAATCAATTGGAAGCATATTAATCTAGAGGGTTGACTAGTTGAAGGCCGCTGTTGACTTTCAAAAATCCACATACAATGCACTATATACCAAGCATGGTTCCTCTGTTCCTTGTGGTGGAGCATCTGCACCTAGAATGTCACTTGTAATTCCACAACTCGGTAGAAATTTAATCAGATTAGGACAGGAAACTGATGTTTGCAGCACTGAATTTCAACAGCAATCTATAACCAATCACTGCTTACACATACTTATGCAACAAGGTTATAGCAATCTTTGGTCCTGAAATGTAAGGTTGCCACGAAACTACCAGTCTATCACCACCATGAGTATGTACAGGAGTTTATAATTTGTTTCTTGTGTGGTGCTTATTTGATGGTAACTACCATTCTCGACATACAAAAGATACACTTCACGCAGTATTGTTTAAGGAAGATATGATTATAATACACTAACAATGTTTTTTAGGATGTCAAATACCTTCGCATTTGGTCCATCTGAAAGCTCCAGCTCTCCACAGACGAAACACTGGTGTTTCTTATGCTCACAATTCTTGCACAGAAAATTTTTGATTGCCTACAAAACAACAGAAAGGGATATTCAAACAGTCTACGAAAAGGAAGCAGGAATATTGTGATAACTCTTTAACAGTAAAAGTTCAAAATTACTTTAACTTCTGCCTTTGTGTAACCAAGGGTTGCACAATACGAATCTTCACCATCAACTCTTTTTGCATGGAAGGATCTCATGCACGGACCTTCACAGCTACAGCAAATTGTCATAGAACACATGTTAAATAGATTATAAAATTAATAGGAAATATAGGGCATTTGTCCACTTAGGAAAGCCCTGAGTTTTACAAGCTAAGGATGAAATACAGAGGAGATTATAATACTTAATGTGCTTGGTATCTGGAAAAATTGCCCTATGTGGAGAAAAAGAAAAAAAAGAGTGTACTAATATCTCACATACTTAACAATGACAGCAATGGAGAAGTTAGATCCTTTAAGACCACATTCGTACTCTCAACATGAATGGCTAGATACAAGGGAACTACAATTATCAACTTGCTAAGAAGGAAAAGCCCTCATGTATATAGGGAAGGCCATAAGTGCTAAATCCAAGACTGCGGTAGGATGGAAGTCATGATTTATAGTGTCAGCAGATAAGCATAAAAATATGACACAGAGCATCGGGCAAATTTAAACAAGAAACAGAAGCCCCTTCACCCACCACAGTTGTGGATCAAACGTGTAGCATATACGAAGTAGAGTAGTAATTGAACTGGAAAGCACCCTTCACATGCATTAGACTCTTAACTAAAATTTCTCCTCACAGCTCATAAACATCCAAGCTATGATCTGAACACATGTAGTTATAACTAAAGTTACTAAATTAAACCTTTTAAGATTTCACTGTAAAGACGATTAAGGACTACTGTTAATTTGGAGCATAGAAGTTCTGGCTATTCGGTGGAGGGAGGGAGGGAGAGAGAATGCACAAGAAAAATTATGTATTGTTCTATTTTAACATGAGTAGGGACTTGATAAGTTTAATTGCCTCTCATTACTCATTCCTCTTATTGCTCTTAAAACTCTCAGAACAACTTGAAATGGGCTAGGGCAGCTAGAAGGAAAAATTATCTTGACAAGCATGTTTTGATAAAATTGATAAGGTCTTAACTAAACCAGTGCTTAAACAACACTCAAGATACCCTTTTGTGAGAAGTTAATTACGGGAAAGTACAGTTCTACTGAAATCACGACCTTGTTTGATCTTCTTGTAGAGTTGTAGTAGTAGAGCTAGATATTATTTAATAGATGCCGCTATAGAGTTGCTTTTGAATGTAAATGCCACTGCAAAGTCGCTTACACCGTAGACGCCATTAAAAACTGTGGAAAAGTGCATAGTAGATGCTATTATGGAGGACTCAGGGGATATACGAGCTCCAAATACAGTCCGATATACGACCAATACACAGTCGGACCAGTGGGTCCCACATGTCATACTGAACCCCCATCTCCTTCCTCCCAACTACTCCCCACCAGCTCGATCTCCTTCCTCCATCTCTCTCCCAAATTCTCTCCTCTTGGCTAGCTCCTCCCGTCCACAACATCGCCGGTGTGGATGGTTGGGCCTTGAGCTCCACGCACCGCTGACGAGACGACACGACCCCCGAGCTCCACGCGCCGCTGCCGTGGACGGCCGAGCTTCGAGATCCATGCACCACCGACGAATAGGGCATGGAGGAGATCGGCACACTGCTAAACTCAGAGCCGACAAGGCCATGGAGGATATCAATGTGCTACTGAGCTAAGAGGACGACGACACTACTAAGCTCGAATCACTTTCGACGCGGCCGCCGCCACCGATTATTGTTGGCCAAGGCGGCGTGGTGTTGGAGAGGCGCGAATTGTAGCTCACCGTCGACACCGACGGTGCCACTTAGAGGCCAACGCTGCACCTGCCCCTGTCCCCACCCCCGCCAGCTTCCGTGTCCTCCGCCACGACACTGTCGCCCTCACCCCAACTCTAGCACTGACCACCGCACCCGCCCCCACCGGCTTCTGCGTCCTCTGCCGTCACACCACAGCTCTCGCCCCAGCTTTAGTCGCCGTGACCGCACCCGCCAGCTTCCACTTGCTGATAGGGATTTGGAGGTATGCACGTTGGGAGATGGGGATTGGGGCTAGTTAGGAGGAAGATGGGGACAAAGTATGATACATGGGCCCACTCGTCAGACCGTATATTAGCATGTATTTTGAATTGACATATTCCCCCAAACCGTTCGTAATGGCATCTATGAGCGAATCCACGGTTCATAATGGCGTCTATGACCTAAACGACTTTGCGGTGCCAGTTTCGTCCAGAGGCAACCCTGTAGTGGCCTATATGCTTTTTACCCATCTTTTAAATGGAAAGTAGTTTGTTCTCTTGTCTAATTACCCTATTTATTTTTCTTATGGAAACTGCAGTCACAGGATTCACACAAGCCCACGAAGCCAAAAGCATGATATGTTTTGTCCTCCATATAATCGTAAGACGCCCAGAACACATACGACCTATTTTCCATTTATAAAACTAATATTTCTATTTAGCAACCTATCCTTGTCAGTTTATAAGAATAACCATACTGTTGGAAGGATACAAATCATGTAAATATTGTATGGCTGAATACAAAATCAAACAGATCTAAGGATCGTAAGAAAGTATGAACAAAGGAAAACTTTCTTGAAATGACGATGACAGAGTATGGTACCCGCAAAACATCTCCACCGAATTTTAATAAATGACAAAAGTTACATACTGACAACCAGCACTTACTGGAATCATCCCTGAAGATAATCAGATTATCATAATCGATTTATGATAATCCGTTTTACATAATCTAATGAGGTATGTTTATACTTGCAATCTGAAATTTCTTTAATATTCGATACTCAGTAACTAACACTCAAATCTCAAGTGAAAATGTTCGGAAATAACAAAAAAACATAATGTTTACCCAATTTTACAATAACTAGAAAACCTTCCCAAATTATTCCTTTCATGCATTAGATAGCATGAAAAGCAAAGGGTGGTCATTCGCATAATGTAATCAACAAGCCAAGTACAATAAAGTGTTCAATGATTGTAAAATATATACCACTGACTACCATTTTCGTAAACAAAATAATTGTTTATAATGACCAGTTGGGATTTTGGAATATTAATAGAACTCCAAAATTGATATTAAAATAAAATATCTAGTATCTAAGTTCAAAATGCCATATATATATTAGCTTTTCACTGGTTCCCTAGTTGGTTGTCTTTAGTTTCATCTAGCCATCTACTTCATATTAGTTATATATAAATGAGTAACCAATCTTAATCTGCATGCTTCAATATTTGCTATCACTTTAACTACAGGGTATAACAGAACTTTTAAAACCATTGGCTTATTTCAGAGAATTAGTTATGATTTTTCCATGTCTGGCCTAAGCAGTCCTAACTCCTAAGCTTGGTAATGGCAAATACTCATCTGTACTAAAGTATCTTGAATACAAAGTGTGTCTAGTTACTCATAGTTGTTATGAAGTGGATCTAGTTACTAACATATTTGGTACAAATACCCTTAGCTCCCAAACATATTTGGTGCAAATACCCACAGCTCCCAATACTTTCTAACATACATGCAGTTCACCCTTCACGGAAATGCTTTAGGCATTTCAAGGAGAAAAGTGCCTACCATAAGAGCTCCCCACCGTTGTCACAGATAGCACAAACTGAATCAAACAAATCTTCATCTTCCTCATCATCTTCATCATTATCGTTATTAGGTTCGTGCTTACTGTCATATTCAACAATCTCTTCTGTATCATCATTATGAGGATTGGACAGTTGTCTAACTTCCACAATATTAGAACCAAACTGATTGACAATCAACAGTAAAAGGGAAAAGGACAAGTTAGATACAAAACTGAAAGTTATTTGAAGTATCAGCAGGGGCACAAGGCAAATATGAGATACCTCATCAGTCTTTTCGACAGTCTTGTCTTTAATGAATCCTTGCAAAATCTGTCAAAATTTAAATCATCAAAGATACTCTTTCAAGTAACAATAGTCTTCAGAAAATGCAAAGCTAAGTACAAATCCTGCAATTTACATCAGCCCTATAAAATGTAATTTCTTCAGTTTGGAGCAATAGTACCAGACAAAAAATTGTATTCAGATTTTGCATGAAATGCTTCTCCTTTGTTTTCTGCTTTGTGAGTAAAATTGACTGTATGCAATTGCTCATAATTTACCAGTACACATTTTGAACAACAGATACACAAAGCACTGGAAGTTGTAAGACAACCCTCCTAGCTGAAACCAGCCTAGAGGAAGATTAGAAGAATATAAAGATTTCACACCTGTGAATTTGCGAAAGAAGGGTCTCTCTCAGCAAACAATTTAATTAGTAGCTGATGATTCCTAAAGTCATCCACTGAGGGCCTAATCGCAAATTTGCTGTGATGCAAAAGAACTTGTAAGTCCAAATTGACTCTATATTTATGATCATGATAGATCATGAAGAAAATCATACATGTAGCACATACTCGAAAACTCCATGGAGATGATCCCAAATGTTCTTCTCAGAGTCTATAGGCCTCCTTCGGAGAAAATGAAGCATCTCCACGGTGATAAGTACAGACCGGATGGTCTCCTCATAGCTTGGCCTCGGCTTCAACAGGACAATCCAGCTGCCCTCCGTCGAAAGCACCGTGATCTCGGGCGACCTGCCGGTGAGGCCTAGCTTCCAAGCAACCACCTGTTTGTATACTTTTTGGAGGCCGCCGTCGGTGAACCCCCGCAGGTACACGTCTCTCTTGAAGGACGGGACCTTCTCGGCCACATCGAACTGGATTGGCAAGACGTCAAAGGAGATGGGTGCATCATCGTCGTCAACAAAGTAGTAATTCTCCACTGCTTTCAGCTGCGGCTCTGCGTCGTCATCATCCAAGGACATCATGGCTGCCGTATCCCAATCCAACCTGCCCAAAAAACATATCAGATGCATCGTAATCTCGGGGGTAATTTCCCACCAAACAAAGATGGCGAAAATTCATCGAGAACTCCCAGGTGCAATGCGCGGGGGTAAAAGTAATCATTAAACCCGAAACAAAAAAAAACAGCACGAAATCACTGGAGAATTCCCGCTCCGGCACACGTAAAAGAGGATCAAGAATTGAACCTCGATCCAGCAAAGAGGGGAAAAAACCCAGATTTTGCCCCCCGAATTGAGCAGCAGAACCCAGACCTAAAGAAACGGAGCAAGAAGGGCACCGGAAGATTGGGTAAGGCTTGGTCCGAAGGAGGTTGAGGAGAGGAGGGGGATCGGTGGAGCAGAAGAACGAAACCTAGGGTGGTGAGGCGAGAGCAAGGCGGTTCTTGGATTGGCTGAGCTCGCTCGTCTGACGCCCGGTCACTTGGCTGAGCGGTATGGGACGCACGAGGGGTTGGGGACGTGGGGCTACGTGCCCATGTACGTCAGACGCCGGCTTGTGGCGCGGCGGCGGCGTGGGCGGCGGGATAGACTGGGATAAACGGGACTACCCGTCTGGGGAAACAAATCGGATCCTACGCCTAGTATTTATATACTTGCCAATTGTGAGCATGGCTGTGATCGGATCGAATAAGATCGGATATCGTTATATTCATATCTGTATCTGTATTTTTTACCAAATACAGATTCTAATGCGAATGTGTCGAATGTCTATATATATAATAAAGAGAACAGAGTTTCTCCTTTTTTTTCTCTCCTCTTCGTTCGTCGGCTCCCTGCCATCGTCCAATCTGCATCAGACAGCCATCAGATCTTTGCCCTAGGTTATTCATCCGTCCTTCGTCCGTCTCCAAGACTCCAACCCAAACCCAGTCCTAGGGTTTACAAAACCATAGAGAAGCTCCGAGCCTTCTATTGAATGGAGGCGGTTAACCGTGTTTAGCCACGGTTTTCAAACGGTTTTTACCCTAAATGTAAAATTAGGGCTCGCCGGTTTTTCTCGTAGTTAGTCACGGTTAACCGACATTAGCTAATCGGGGGTTACCGTCGGCAATAGATCTATTTTACGGTTGTGCACTAGAACCGAGCTCAATGGTAACACAAGACAAGGGTTTATACAGGTTCAGACTTTTAACTCAGAGGAAACACCGTAATCCTATGCTCTGAAATTATGTATGAGTATGCGTATGAGCGTGTCAATATGAGTCTGCCTCTATGGCCCCTACCCCTCTCTTTATATAGTGCAGTGGGGATAAGATTACATGATCCTATCTGATATATGATACCGAATTCTGTTATATCAGCATTTATAGGTACAAATCTCCTAATCATATGGAGCTAAACTCTATCATCGGGACCATCCTTGGTGATCAAGTTACATGTAGGCTGAGTAGTCTTCATCTCTATCCAGTCGATTTGGGTCGCCCCCAATCGTTGCCTCATGGGCCTTCTATGAGGATACTCGAGACCCATGTAGTCCACAGTAACCCCCGAGTGCTTTGCAATCGAGTCAGATGTTTTGACGACTGGTTTGTTGGATGACTCCTGTAATCTGAAAAGAGATTGTAAATAACTCAAGAGATCTTAAGCCTTTGTGTTGAGAGCAACGCTCAATTCGGTAATACCAAAATTTCGGCTATCGGCCTACTTGGCACGTTACTCTACCGATGTATTCGGCTACTTGGCACGTTACTTTGTGAAAATAGCAGTCAACCCATCATGAATCGCGCCTTAAGCCACACAATCACAGTTTCCGTCTTGCGGCATACTGCGTGTTATACGTTCAAAGTGTGTACAGCATTAAACGTCTGGTCCTGACTTGCGGGAACCAGCACTAGGACTAGCATGGGGCGCGTCCTTCAGCCGGGTGGTACATGTCACACCTAGAGAAGGGATCAGCTATCGGCCCATTTAAGGGCATACCAATTGAATAAAGTTTGGCCGAGAGGCATTTGTATCCGGACTGCGGTATACAACTGGCGACCTATAAAAGGCATATCTCCGAAACAGTATCCAAGTTTTATCAACACCCAACCTTGATCATCCAAAGTTGGCTAGTGACCCAGCATAGGGTATGCCATAAAACATTTTTTAATGTGTGGCGCTTCCGGTCATATGTCCTCAAGGGTGTGCCGAGGCCGAATTATGCTCGATGTTAACATATAACCATCGTTGGTAGCGTATTGTTAAGAAAGCCTGGTAAGGGGGTTTCCCTTTACTTAATTAGATTAGACTCAAGCCCATTTTAGAGGAAGGCGAAGAGTTTTCGTGCCTTTCTTCCCCAGCCGAAGCGTCACGCGCTACCACTAGGAAACATAACCGCACCCACTCTCGTCCCATCATCATGATGGTTTTACTATGTTCAGAATGAGTCGAGAGGCGCGCCTCTTCATATTCCTCTGTGTATAAAAGAACCCAGATACAGCATATTGCGACGCATCCAGTCTTCGAGCTTGTTTCTTCTTCCCTTTCGGAAAACACCAAACCTCCTCTCCTCTTCCTCACACCACAATGGAAGGACAAGGGAAAGAGATCGACAAATGGGCCACGGCCGCCGCCGAGCAAGCCGCCGCCAATGCCGCTGCTCAAACCGCCCTGGATAATCTCTAGAGTCAATTCCACGAAGCAATCGTGGAAATCCGGGCTGAGGAATACATCAGGGTTCTAATCCGCGGGTTTCCACAGCTGTACCCAGTGCGCATCCAGCTAAAGGACGCACTGGTCGCTACCCTGCTGGCCGTCGGATGGTACTAGAGGTGCTCTTAGTATCAGCACCTAATCCACCTTGGCAGGGAAAGCGATCTTCCCTTTTTATTTCTTTTTGATCTCTTACAAGCCAGCAACGAGCCCTAGATCACTTTGTTGTGCTGCAAAGTTCCCTTGTAACCTGGCCTAAGAGTCATAATGGAAATCTTTTGGCAAACTAGACTGTTCTTTGTTTTAATCTTTTTGCACTATTGTCAAATCTCGAGTTTTCGACTGATCTTGTCTTCATCCGAATAGTTGGACCGATGCGTACCTCGAGTCACCATTCAGCACTTCAACGACCCTCTCTACGAACATCACTTGGCAAACCCGAGTGGTCTGATTCTGTACCCAGTAGAATAGTGTCATTTCAGTGCCGAATGAGGCCCAACCCAAAATACGCTCCGTGGCCCTTTAAATTTGGGGGACAGGGGAACGAGCCATTCCACCCCGCCCATTTCTCGCGCTAGCTGTTTCATCCGCTCCAGCGAACTCCGCCGCTAGAGTTTGTGTGAGCATCATTGAGCCCTAATTCTTTTAATGGCATTGTTGACGTATACTTTTGCGCTAGGGAGTTCTTGGACATTTTATGGAACCCTAGCAAGGCTTCGGCGAACTTTTAAGCTGCTTCAAGATGATCTAAGCATGACCGGGCGAGGGAAGGGGTCATGTGTAGATTTAGGAGTAGCTAGGTTTTACTTTTGTCGCTCATGCTTCAAGAGGGGTCTAATCGTTTCGATCGTGCCAAGTCTCTCTCTCTCTCTTAGTCCTCAAGACATCCACAAATAGCTAAAGAACCCAACCCATTAAAAATCATTTGAGCCGGGTCTTTTTTAGTGCTCATCGGACCGGGTCCGATCGCCATCGGACTGGATCTGCAAGCCCAAACCCTAAATGCGATGCAAGCCCAACATTTAGGAATGGAGATTCATCATCAAGGCGAAATCCTATCTCCGAAATGCGATGTTATGAGTGTGGAGAGAAGGGTCACTTGGCGACGGATTGTCCCATAAATAAGAAGAACAAAAGCAAGTCTAGAGATCAAGAGGGAGATGAAGACGACAAGAAGAAGCATAGGCACTATCGCAAGAGCGAGAACAAGTTCAAGGACAAAAAAGAAGGCTCTTGTAGTTGAGAAGTCAAAAAGGAAGGTGTGCTCAAACTCTTCATTGTCATCCTTCTCATCCAATAAAGAAGAAGACACAAGATCTCATAGTTTAGCCGGACTCGCCATTAAGGAAAATGATCCACCGGTCATTCCTAAACAAAGACTTTGTCTAATGGCCGACATGCAAAATAAGAACATTGGGGAGTGGATCACCGATGATGAAGACTCTTGGACGGACACATCCGAGGATGAATCTAATATCGCCAAGGTCTCCAGATTCGCCATCAACAAATCCCCACCCTCAATGTGTCTTATGGCTTTGGAAGATAAGGTAACAAATAAAAAACCCTCTTTAGTTGAGCTTACTCGTTTAATTGATGATTTAAACAATGCTCTAGAAAAAAAAATCTAAGTTAAAAAAGTTGATGAAGGTGCACAAAGAGCTTGCTAATGAATTTAAAACTTTGCTTGAGAAACATAAGACTCTAGAAGATGATTATGAAGCTCTTAGTTGCCAATTTGAAACTCTAGAAAATGATCAAGCTATGGTTAAGTGTAATCTTGTCAATGCCATTAATGATTGCTCAGTTGTTAGATGCTGAAAGGGGATCCTATGGGCTAGAGGGGTGAATAGACAATTTTAAACTTTTTTGGTTATTCTTGATTAAGCATCATGTTAAGAATGACCCAATCCTAGTTCCGATGATCAAGAGAGCGGAAGTGATAAAACATGTAACTAGAAAACTAAGACATGGCGTCACAATTGATTACAAGCAATGCAAGAGAAGTAAGTGCGGAAATTAAATAGAGAGAGAGACACGATATTTGTTTCACCGAAGTTCGGAGCCGCAACTCCTACTCTTCATTGAGGCTACCCCTTGCGCACAAGGATCGGCTCGCTCTCGAGCTTATCGCCTCACTTACTCCCCGGTAGTCGTTTCACCACTCCGGCGAGGTGGACTCCGTCACCCGTACACCGACTTAAGAGTAGCCACACGCCAAGGCCTACTCCCAAGCCCACGCCTCCACAAAGGATGCCGTCTTCAAAGTAATTGTTGGCTTGGATTGGTTGGTGGGTGGAGGAAAGGCTCTAGATTACCTAATTGATGAGCAATAAGTTGTGGTAGGTAAAGTAGAGCAACAAATCTCGAAAATGGCAGCCTACCCATGTCAATCAATACCCCTAGAAGAGGAGCTAGCCGTTGGAGCTCGGGAAGACTCCAAAAACTAGCCGTTACAGTAACGTCGGACCCGGTCCGATGGTCATTGGACCCGGTCCGATGGCTGCAACCAGGCCTCAGACTCGGCTGACACACACACTGTCGGACCCGGTCTGACGGTGGTCGGACCCGGTCCGACGGAGCCTTAAGCGCTGGAACACAAGCACTGTCGGACTCGGTCCGGCGGGACCGTACCCGGTCCGACTGCACCGGACTCGGTTCGACAGGCAACAGAAACCTGAAACTAGGGTTTGGGCTAGGAGACCTAGTCCGGTGGCGACCGGACCTGGTCCAATGGACACAGAAAATACCCGGTTCAGAAGATTTTGAACGGTTTGGATCTCTAACTTATTTGTGGATGGCTTGAGGGTTAGGACAAGGAGAAACTTGGCACGATCGAAACGTCTAGACCCCTCTTGAAGCATGGGAGGTAAAATAAAGACCTAGCTACTTTTAACCCTACATATGACCTCTTCGCTCTCCCGTTCATGCTTATATTGACTTGAAGCAGCTCAAATGATCGCCGAGGCCTCGCTAGGGTTCCATGAAACATCCAAGAACTCCCTAGCGCAAAAGTATACATCATCAATGCCACTAAACAAAGTAATACACAGCACAGAGATGAATAGGAAAGCACAATAACAAATTAAGAACCACCGCTCAACAAAGTAGCGTGCTTAACAGAAAAGGAACTCCCCTAAGTTCATGCATAGCAAAAGATACAGGCCAACACAAATAGAGTTCATACTAGAAACCAACCCACTAAGCGAAAAGAGCTCTATTCCTCCTCTCCCCCTTTGTCAACAAGTGACACATAGGGAAAAGCTCTCTAATCTTCACGCTCGCCGCCTTGAGAACCACCCAGACTGCTAGACGTAGAGGAGCGCGCTCTCTTGGATTTCGACCTAGCGGAGCGGGATGGAGAACCACCAACAGGAGGAGGAGCTGAAGCTGGAGCATATCCTGGCTGAGGGACCTGCTGAGATTGCCGCAGATACTCCTGATAATCACTCTGAGCTTGATCATACCACTGAAAGGGGTGAGTCCCTGGAGTATAGGGCATAAAGTGAGTGCCTATGTGCATCATTGCAGATTTCATCACACCAAGCTCTTCCTGCAGCTAAGTTTGCTGTCCAACCATGGTATCCAACTGTTGTCGAGTGGCAGCTATCTCAGCTGAGATATCAGTTCTGAAGACAGTCATATCAGCTCTCATTTCTCTCTGATAGTTGCTTTGATCAGCGCGAAGAGCTTGTACTTCATGCAGCAGAGGACTCAAATCAAACCATGGCGGTGGAGCTGCAGAGTAACCATATCCTCCCATGTGAGCACCTGAAGCAGCAGGAGCATCGCCCATAGGGACATCTGAAGCAGCAGGAGCAGGCGGAGGTGCATAAGTAGGAGCCGGTGCCGGAGCCGGAGAGGAACCCGAAGGAGCATCGCCAACCTTTGGCCTGCTGACAAGAGCGGACAAGAACTGCTTCATTTGATGTTTCCTGATTTTCTTATCTCACTGATCAATTTCCTCCTCAGGAACCCGGCTAGTTCTAGAAAGCAATAATCCAATATATGGTCCAAGTGGCAATTCCCTGTTAATATCCCTGTAAATAGCATCATCAAATTCTCCAAACAGGGTGGCTCCAATATTGATTAAGGTCCCCTTGAAAAGATACAGCATAAACCAGCTATAATAGGCAGAACCCGATCTCTGTTTCCCCCCTCGCACAAATAGTGTTCACCTCAGTATAACATTCATCAAGGCTGGCTCTGCCCTCAGTTGATTTGATTTCTCAATGCAGTAGTCATCTGCCTCTGGGTCCAAATACATAAAGCGAATGTCCTCCTCTGGTGGATACCGAGCAGGCCACATACCAGTGTCAAAAGCTAAGCCGTGCAGATAAGCTCCGTTGTCAGGAGTCCTTAGAGCATAGTTCATCTCAGCAAAAGATAGACCGTGAACCCTGCCGTCGATGGAATGATAATAACTGAATTCTGACTGATCATTAGCATGCAAAACAGTAGCAAAGAACTCACAGTGTCTCTCGTCCCCCATGTCAGTTGAGTATTGGATAGAAGATCTACCAGACCGGGAGTAGTGTTGAAATAGTTGTAAATACTAGGCCCCATGAAAGTGGTGATCTCATGCTAATCAATATAATGTGGGTCCCGTGAGCTCTTCTGCGGTCTGGAGAAGCACAAAAAGAGTTGCTTCTGAAACTTGGTATGGAACCGAAAATCATTTGTATCTTCTCTATTTTCAGGAAACCACCTATCTTGTGTGACAGCCCGCTTCCTTCTCAACACCTCCATGCTTAGGGGTAACACATTGTCATCTACGGGCTCATCCTTAGGGACCAAAGTTTTAGACGCAGTGGTGTCCTCCTGCTGAGCCTCATTGACGTAATCCTCATCACTGTCGTCGTCGATCGTCACGAACGACTCCCCCGCAAGCCGCTGAGTCCAATCCACCGCATCACGCCGTTGCTGTCGCTGCTGCTGGGTGCCCCTCCTAGTGCGAGGAGGTGCAAAACTGCCCACAGAAGCAGTATCATCACGATCACCTCTGCCGCCCTGACTGCCACTGCCCCAGTGCCCATTGCTCTTGCAATTGACTTGCCCATGTTTTTGAGACGCCGAGACATTTTGCCACTCCGATGACCTTAATGACCCAAGTTCTCCAACCACTTCACAAGGCCTAATACACGAGCGCGGGAAAAACCGATTCAAAACCTAACACTAGGAAACGAAAAGAGAAGAGAATCGAGACCTTACAAGGCGGCTTACCGAATCCTAGACGAAGGCCAACCCCGCCGTGCGTGCGGATGAGTCCTCAAGGCCACTTCCGGTAGGGAAGAGGAGAGGAGCTTGAGAGAGAAGGCACACACTGAAAGGACCGAGATGACGCCTAGAGGGGGGTGAATAGGCGTGACACCAAATTCAATCTTTAACTGCGCTGCGGAAGTAGGTTCAGACTGTCCGTGACACCCCTCGGACAGTCCGAGGTCAACTGAGAAGATTTTGTCCCCAAATCTACGGAAGCGTCCTGCACCACTCAAATAACAAGAATGCAAGTATGTGTAGATCACCCAATATGACAAGATACCAATTTGAGAGCATTGAAACCAATTATAGAGAAACCTAGATATAGGCAAAGGATGAATCCAATAATACCAATTAAATGTAGTCATGATTAATAATATAGAAGTGAAGCTCAAACATGACAAATAGACTTAGTTTTGAAGGAATGAGATATCTATGAGGTAAATTCTAAACAACATCTACATTCAAACCCAAATTTTGATCTTGAGATCAAGGAAATGTATGGACCCCAAAATATGTCTTGATAATGCAATTGACATGTCAATTCACGCATATGGTCCATTTTAGAGTTTAAGCACATAGTTTTTTTTATTATTATTAAAGCATTTTCAAGACCTTTAAAACAAGTAAGAGATTTTTATCAAAAAAGTTTAATCAAATGAAGCATTTCTCAAAGGGATAAGTTTTCGAATTTTCGAGAACTTTGAAATGGTAACAGGATATCAGATATACTATGAGGCTCAAATTTGTTTTGGTTCAAAATATAGGGCAAAATGTGCTAACTCAAAATAAATTGATTTTTTCACAATAAAGGAGAGTTGTGAAATTATGAGATACACTCAAACTCCCCCTAAATGTGACAAGGATCAAAAAGTAATCGAATGAATTCAAATAAGATCCAAAAACCAAATGAAAAACAATCAACGCGCGTTGGAGCTATCTAGTATGTTTAGTTCATTTCTTAGTTTGCAAAACCATACATCATCCAAGGGTTTGGTAAAGATGTCCGCTAATTGATCCTCCGTTCTCACGTATGCAAGCACAACGTCACCCTTGGCAACATGATCACGAATGAAGTGATGACGGATATCGATGTGCTTGGTACGGGAATGTTGAACCGGATTATTGGTAATTTTTACCGCACTTTGATTATCACAAAGAAGAGGCACTTTTCAAATTTTAGCCCAAAGTCTCTAAGCATCCGTGTCATGTACAAAAGTTGAACACAACAATTCCCCTCCGCTACATATTCCGCTTCCGCGGTAGATAGCGCCACGGAGTTTTGCTTCCTCGAAGCCTATGACACGAGTGAGCGTCCTAGTAAGTGACAACTCCCCGAGGTGCTTTTGCGATCAATTTTGCAACCGGCATAATTCGAGTCGGAATAGCCAAGAAGCTCAACACGCGCTCCCTTGGGGTACCAAAGTCCTAGGCTAGGGGTGAATTTTAAGTATCTCAAAATGCATTTTACGGCAACTAGATGCACTTCATCAGGGGAAGCTTGAAAACGAGCACACATGCACACACTAAACATTATATCGGGTAGAGAACCGGTAAGATAGAGAAACGAACCGATCATGGAGCGATATAGCTTTTGGTCTACGGGCTTTCCTCCCTCATTCAAATCTAGATGCCCATTTGTGGCCATAGGTGTCTTGATTGGCTGGCAATCCATCATCGAGAAGCGCTTGAGGAGATCCTTAGTATATTTTTCTTGGCACACAAAAGTCCCCTCTTTGAGTTGTTTAATTTGAAATCCGAGGAAAAATGTGAGCTCTCCAATCATTGACATTTTGAATTCCTTTCACATCATATTTTCAAAATCCTTGTAAAGAGCTTGATTAGTGCATCCAAAGATAATATCATCCACATAAAGTTGACAAATAAATAAATCATTGTTAATCTTTTTAGGAACAAAGTAGAATCAATCGCACCTGTTTTGAATCCCTTTTCTAGGAGGAAGTCCCTAAGACGCTCATACCATGCTTTAGAAGCTTGCTTGAGACCGTATAGCGCCTTAGTGAGCTTATAGACATGGTTAGGATATTCAAGATTTTCAAAACCGGACGGTTGCTCAACAAACACAAGTTTATTAAGAAAACCATTTAGAAATGCACTTTTAACATCCATTTGATAAAAAACAATGTTGTAAAGAGATGCGAATGCTAAGAGTAACCGTATAGCTTCGAGTCGAGCAACCGGCGCATATGTTTCTCCATAATCAAGACCTTCTACTTGAGTGAACCCTTGCGCCACCAATCTTGCCTTGTTTCGCACCACTTCACCGTTCTCATCTTGTTTGTTGGGGAAGACCCATTTGGTGCCAATGACATTGTGGTCCTTCGGTCTTTTCACAAGCTCTCAAACTTCATTGCGGGTGAAGTTATTTAATTCTTCATGCATAGCATTCAACCAATCCGCATCCGCCAATTCCTCATCAATGGTCCTATGCTCAACAATAGAAATAAAAGAGTGATGCTCACAATAATTAGCGGTATGAGAACGGGTTCTTACGCCTTGGTTGAGATTGCCAATGACTTGATCTAAGGGATGATCCTTAGAGAGAGAGCGGTGTTGTTGGATGGGTACTTGTAGATCAATGGCTCTCTCTTGAGGTTGGTCAACTTCAAAGTTTGCATCTCCGTCCACCGCTTGATCTTGAGTTGTTGGAGAGGTGTTTTGAGCTTGATTATCAATGGAGGTGGTGGGAGAGACGTCTTTATTTTTTGGTTCCTCCGGTGAGGGTCGATTTTTTCCAACTCCATGACTTCATGTGGTAGCTCATCACCTATATTTCTTGTCAAATCTTACTCACTTTACGAGCCATTAGTTTCATCGAACTTAACATCATAAGCTTCCTCAACTAGCCTAGCATAATACCAACATCACACCTCTTTTGAAACTTACCCAAATGAGTCCTTTTCTTATAAATGTATACCATCCAATGAAAGACTCGAAAGTAAGAGATGTTGTGTCTTCGTCCCACTAGTAGTTCATATAAGGTCTTGTGAAGGAGTCGGTGAAGGTAGAGGCGGTTGATGGCGTGGCACGCCGTGTTGATGGCTTTCGCCCAAAAGGCATGGGGCGTGCCATATTCGTCAAGCATAGTCCTTGCCATCTTTATCAATGTACGGTTGTTTCTCTCCACCACTCCATTTTGTTTGGAAGTGTAGGCCGCCGAAAATTCGTGCTTGATTCCTAACTCATCACAAAATTACTCAACATTTGTGTTAGTAAACTCGGTGCCGTTATCACTCCTCACCTTTTTGATAAAAGAGTCAAATTCCTTTTGAGTTTTCAAAACAAATCTTTTAAACACATCATCGGAAAGTGATTTATTTGCAAGAAAAAAGACCCAAGTGAAGCGAGGGAAATCACCGACAATCACATGACAATAAGAATTACCGCCTATGCTCGCATAGGTTGTTGGGCCAAATAAATCCATATGCAAAAGCTCAAGTGGTCGGAATGTAGACATGAATGTCTTAGTCGGATGAGAATTAGCCACTTGCTTGCCGGCTTGGCATGAGCTACATAAACGGTTTTTCTCAAACTTGACATCCTTCACTTCAACAACCAAGATATCTTTAAAAACCTTTTTCAAAGTGCCCATTCCATCATGTCCAAGACGTCTATGCCACAACTAACCAAGAGTGGTTTGAGCAATAAGACAAGTCTTGATTTGAGAAGATTCACGGTTTGAAAAATAAACCAAATATAAATTTTGAAACCAGATGCCTTCAAATGTAACACTTTGATTCTTGGTGGAAACAACATGAACTCCGTCAATAGTAAAGTAGCAATCAAAGCCCAAATCGCACACTTTAGCAACGGAGAGGAGATTAAAGTTGCAAGCTTCCACCAAGAAAACATTTGAGATGGATAGGTCATTGGATATTGCAATTTTACCTATACCCATTATCTTTTGCTTGGAGTTGTTCCCAAATATGATTTTGTGTTCGGGGTCCTTCTCCTCTTCTAGTGAGGTGAACATACTTGAGCTACCTGTCATTTGTTGGGTACAACCGCTATCAAATATCCAATGCCGGCCACCACTCTTGTAGTTCACCTACACACAAGTTCAAGCTTGGGATTTAGGTACCCAAGACTTCTTCTTGGGTCCTTTTGAGTTAGTCATCAAACACTTAGGCACCCAAATAGCTTTCATATTTTTCTTATCATTGGGTGCACCAACATATTTAGCGTAAATAGAGCCATTTCTTCTCATAAGTATGTAACTAGTATTAAGCACTTGAGTTTGAGACACGAATTGAGAAGACTTTGCAAGAGGACAAGCAATGGCTTTGTGTTTCTCATTCTTGTAAATATGGTAACGGGTCCCTCCCTTAACAAAGGTTAGCTGGAGCTTACCCCAACCTCCCTTGGGCAAATCCCCGGAATGAAATCTCAAACCTTGCTTGCCCAAGGTGTGCCTTTGCTCCCTAAGCACCTTGTTAAGAAAGTTGTTTCCCACAAGCAATTTAGCCAAGTTAGAGTCCAGTTGCTCAATTCTATTCTTTAAAAGCATATTTTCCTTAACAAGCTCATTAGCACTTTTAGCAATACCATAAGTATCAACAAAATCAGCATTCTAATTTAAAAAATAACACTGGTGGATGAAGATGAGCTAGCATTAGGTGTGATAGTGGGTGACACGGTGAAAGATGTGTCATGAGATAACTTAAATGAATCATTTATAGTGTCAATCAAATCACAAGTCACACCAACATTACATTTTTCAATTGAGCAATCAAGAGGAATTTCATCATTAATATTAGAGCTAGTTTGTTTGTTTTCTAGAATTTTAACTTGCAAATTGAGATCTTCATAATCATCTTCTAGAGTCTCATGTTTTTCAAGCAAAATCTCAAATTCATTAGCAAGCTCTTTATGCACTTTCATTAGCTTTTTGCTTTTAGATTTTTCCTTCTCTAGAGGATTATTCAAATCATCAATCAAAAGTTTAAGCCCACTTAGAGAGGGTTGCTCATTTGTTACCTTCTCCTCTTGTGCCATGAGGCACATGGGAGGTGTAGAGTTGTTGATGGCGACTTCGGACACCTTGGTGTTTTCATTTTCGGAGGAGTCCGCCCAAGAGCCTTCATCATCGGTGATCCATTCCCCAATCACATCTTCTTGTATGTTGGTCATGAGACAAAGCTTTTGCTTGGGAAGGGCCGGAGAAGCATTTTCCTTGATTGCAAGTCCGGCTAGCCCATGAGTTCTTATGTCTTCTTCTTCGGAGGAGGATTGGGAGGATGAGGAAATTGAGCTATCTTCCTTTTTGGATTTTTGACCGGCAAGAGCTTTTTTCTTGTCCTTGGACTTGTGATCGCTCTTACAGTAGTGACGGTGCTTCTTCTTGACATCATCCTCATCTTCTTCTTGATTTCTTGATTTGTGCTTACTCTTCTTATTTCTTGGGCAATCCGCCGCCAAGTGACCCTTCTCTCCGCATTCATAGCAACGTATTTCGAAAATAGGTCTTCGTCTTGAAGAGGATGATCCACCGCGGAAGCTCATTCGCTTGATCAACTTCCATGATCGCTTGACGAGGAGGGCCAATTCTTCAATCTCCGGAATTGCATTATCAGAGTCATTGTCATCTTCTTCAACTTCAACCATCTTCTTCTTCTTCTTCCCACATTTGGCTTTGGCGGAGAGAGCAATTGACTTTTTGTTGAGCGGGGACTCTTCACTTTCAAGAAGCCGCATCTCATAAGAGTTGAGTTGCCCGGGTAGCTTGGTTGCAGTTATTTTCTTGAGCTTTGACTTGGATGCTCGAATTAAGGTCACAAGCGGATTGAAGCTAAATGGCACAACATCAAGCATCTTCTGACAAATATCAATATCCTCCAAAACCTTCTTCTCTGAGTATCCGGCCATTTCATTGACGATGGGGTTCAACCTAAGAAACATATCATTGACACTTTCATTAGGGAGCATTTTAAATTGATCAAATCTTTTTCTAGCCCGAGATAGTTTCTCCTCAAGCATCTCGGCACTAACAACATGGATTTCTTTTAAATGTTTTCAAATATCATAAGTTTTAGTGAGATTGCCAACATTATCGAACACTTCGGAAGAAACACTAGAGAGTAAGGCATTTCTAGCAATGGCATTAAAGCGTTTGTACTTAGCATGAACTCCATCAAGAGCTAATGCTCCTTCCGGATGGTCCGGATAACCGGTTTCACAAACAATTCACACATCATAGCTAAGAGCCTCTAGATAGCATTGCATTCTAATTCTCCAATAGTTTTAATTGGTCCCATCAAAGATACGAACTTTTTCAATTTCTATCCTAGGCCCTCTTGAGCCATCTCCTAGCGGTGAAGCTAATACCGGAGTACGAGGCTCTGATACCAGTTGAAAGAGGATCCTATGGGCTAGAGGGGGTGAATAGGCAATTTTAAACTTTTTCGGTTATTATTGATTAAGCATCATGTTAAGAGTGACCCAATCCTAGTTCCGATGATCAAGAGAGCGGAAGTGATAAAGCAAGTGACTAGAAAACTAAGACATGGCGTTACAATTGATTACAAGCAATGCAAGGGAAGTAAGTGCGAAAATTAAATAGAGAGAGTGATACGATATTTGTTTCACCGAAGTTCGGAGTCGCAACTCATACTCTCCGTTGAGGCTACCCCTTGCGCACAAGGACGGCTCGCTCTCGAGCCTATCGCCTCACTTACTCCCCGGTAGTCGTTTCGTCACTCCGGCGAGGTGGACTCCGTCACCCGTACACCGACTTGAGAGTAGCCACACGCCAAGGCCTACTCCCATGCCCACGCTTCCACGAAGGATGCTGTCTTCAAAAGTAATAGGCCCGAAACGCCCCGATCATGCCGGATCGAAGGACTTCAATGAAGCTCGGTATTGGGGATGAGTAATTGTTGGCTTGGATTGGTTGGTGGGTGGAGGAAAGGCTCTAGAGCACCAAATTGATGAGCAATAAGTTGTGGGAGGTGAAGTGGAGCAACAAACTTTGAAAATAGCAGCCTACCCATGTCAATAAATACCCCTAGGAGAGGAGCTAGCCGTTGAAGCTCGGGAAGACTCCAAAAACTAGCCGTTACAGTACCGTCGGACCCGGTCCGATGGCTGCAACCAGGCCTCAGACTCGGCTGGCACACACACTGTCGGACCCAGTCGGACGGAGCCTTAAGCGCTGGAACACAAGCATTGTCGGACTTGATCCGATGGGACCGGACCCGGTCCGATGGCACCGAACTCGGTTCGACAGGCAACAGAAACCTGAAACTAGGGTTTGGGCTAGGAGACCTAGTTCGGTTGCGACCGGACTCGGTCCGATGGACACAGAAAATACCCGGTTCAGGAGATTTTCAACGGTTTGGATCTCTAACTTATTTGTGGATGGCTTGAGGGCTAGGACAAGGAGAAACTTGGCACGATCGAAACGTTTAAACCCCTCTTGAAGCATGGGCGACAAAATAAAGACCTAGCTACTCCTAACCCTACACATGACCTCTTCGCTCGCCCGGTCATGCTTAGATTGACTTGAAGCAGCTCAAATGATTGCCGAGGCCTCGCTAGGGTTCCATGAAACGTCCAAGAACTCCCTAGCGCAAAAATATACGTCATCAATGGCACTAAACAAATTAGGGCTCAACGATGCTCACAGATGCGATGTTGGTGTGACTTGTGATTTGATTGACACTATTAATGGGCCCATTAGCATGTCCCTTGTCAAATCCTTGGCCTCGTCACCCACCATCACCCCTAATACTAGCTCTTCAACATCCACTAGTACCACACCCTTTTTAAAAATGTGGCTTTGCTTCTTGTTCCAATAAGCTAGTTAAGGAAAATTTGATTTTAAATGATAGAATTGAGCAATTAGACACTAAATTGGCTAAATTAATTGTTGGGAGCTCAAACCTTGATAAGGTGCTTCGGGAGTAAAGGTACACCTTGGACAAGCACGGTTTGGGGTTTAACCCCGGGGATTTGCCTAAGGGCGGTTGAGGTAAGCCGAAGCTCACTTTTGTCAAGACGAGCACTCATTGTCATTTGTGTAAGGGTAAAGATCATAGAGCCGTTGCTTACACTCTAACTAGATCATCAAAATTTATGTCTCAAACTCAAGTCTTAAATGCTAGCTTTATATTGTTAAAGAGAAACGGCTCCACTTTTGCTAAGTACATTGGTGCTCCCAAAGATAATAAAAATATAAAAGCTATTTAGGTGCCCAAGTGTTTAATGACTAATCCTAAAGGACCCAAGAAGAAGTCTTGGGTATCTAAATTCCAAGCTTAATCTCGTGTGTGTAGGTAAATTACAAGAGCGGCGGTCGACATTGGATCTTCGATAGCGGTTGTACTCAACATATGACCGGCTCCTCTTGCATGTTCACCTCACTAGAAGAGGAGAAGGACCCCGACCACATGATCACATTTGGGGACAACTCAAAGCGAAAGGTAATCGGTATAGGTAAAATTGACATATCCAACGACCTATCCATCTCAAATGTTCTTTTGGTTGAAGCTTGCAATTTTAATTTTCTCTCCTTTGCTCAAGTGTGTGATTTGGGATTTGATTGTCATTTCTCTAGTAGCAGTGTTCATGTCGTTTCTTCGACTGATCAAAGTGTTGCTTTCGAGGACAAATGTTTTTCAAACCTGTATTTGGTTGATTTCACTAATCGTGATTCTTTGCAAAACAAGACTTGTCTTTTCGCCAAATCTTAACTTGGTTGGTTATGGCATAGACGTTTTGGACATATCGGAATGGGCACTTTGAAAAAGGTTTTCAAACACGAACTAGTTGTTGGAGTGAAGGATGTGAAGTTTGAGAAAAATGGATTGTGTAGCGCTTGAGCGCTTGCCAAGCCGGTAAACAAGTGGCTAATCCTCATCCTTCAAAGGCGTTTATGTCAATATCCTGACCATTTGAACTTTTTATATGTATTTGTTTGGCCCAACCATCTATGCTAGCATAGGAGGTAATTCTTATTGTCTTATAGTCGTTGATGATTTTTTCGCTTTACTTGGGTGTTTTTCATTGCAAACAAAACTTTTACTGGTGGCGTTTTCAAGTGTTTTGCCTTAAAAACACAAAAGAGTGATAACGGCACCGAGTTCACTAATTCAAATATTGAATATTTTTGGGATGAGTTAGGTATTAAACATGAGTTCTCGGTGGCCTATACTCCTCAACAAAATGGAGTAGTGGAAAGGAAGAACTGGACTTTAATCGAGATGACGAGAACGATGCTTGATGAGTACGGCACGCCACATGCTTTTTGGACGGAAGCCATCAACACGGCGTGTCACACAATCAACCGCCTCTACCTCCATCGACTCCTTCACAAGACCTCATATGAACTCCTAGTGGGACGAAGGCCCAACATTTCATATTTCTGAGTCTTCAGGTGCAAGGTATACATTTATAGAAAGAGGACTCATTTAGGTAAGTTTCAAAAGAGGTGTGACACCGGTATCATGCTAGGTTACTCTTCTCACTCTAAAACTTTTCGTGTTTACAATTCCTTCTCCGGTCATGTTGAAGAGGCCTTTGATGTGAAATTTGATGAATATAAAGGCTCACAAGATGAGCGATATATTTTGATCAATGTAGGTGATGAGCTACTTAGCGACGTCATGGATTTGATGGAGGTGGGTGAAGTTCGACCCTCACCAGAGCTAAAGGATGAAAACGAAGACGAACCCTCCATCTCTATCGATCCTCCATCACAAGCTCAACGCACCTCTCCAACGACAAAAGACGGAGAATTGGACGAGACTAAAATCAATCATATTGATCAAGCTCAAGAGGAAGCCGATGATCAACAAATCTCTGTCCAACAACACCGCTCTATTGCCAAGGATCATCCTATCGATCAAGTCATAATCTCAATCAAGGCGTAAGAACTCGTTCACATATCGCGAGTTATTGTAAGCATCACGCATTTGTTTCCATTGTTGAGCTTAGGAAATTGATGAGGCGTTGACGGATGCGGATTGGATACTTATCATGCATGAAGAATTGAACAACTTCACCCGCAATGAAGTTTGAAAACTTGTGGAGAGACCAAGGGATCACAATGTGATTGGCACCAAATGGGTCTTTCGCAACAAGCAAGATGAAAACGGTGAAGTAGTTCGCAACAAGGCAAGATTAGTGGCGCAAGGATTCACTCAAGTTGAAAGTCTTGATTATGGAGAAACATATGCGCCGGTTGCTCGACTCGAAGCTATACGGTTACTCTTGGCATTCGCCTCCCTTTACAGCATTGTTCTTTATCAAATGGATGTTAAAAGTGCCTTTCTAAATGGTTTTCTTAATGAGCTTGTTTTTATTGAACAACCGCCCGATTTTGAAAACCTTGAATACCCTAACCATATCTATAAGCTCACTAAGGTGCTTTACGGTCTAAAGCAAGCTCCTAGAGCATGGTATGAGCGTCTTAGGGACTTCCTCCTACAAAAGGGTTTCAAAACGGGTGCGATTGATTCCACTTTGTTTCTCAAAACGATTGAAAATGATTTATTCATTTGTCAAATTTATGTGGACGACATTATATTTGGATGCACTAATGAAGCTCTTTGCAAGGAATTTAGAAATATGATGTCCAACGAATTCGAGATGTCGATGATTGGAGAGCTCATATTTTTCCTTGGATTTCAAATTAAACAACTCAAGGAGGGGACTTTTATGTGCTAAGAAAAATATACTAAAGATCTTCTCAAGCGCTTCTCGATGATGGATTACAAGCTAATCAAGACATTTATGGCCACAAATGGACATCTAGATTTGAATGAAGGAGAAAAGCCCGTGGATCAAAAGCTTTATCGCTCTATGATCGGTTCACTTCTTTATCTCACCGCATCTCGACCCAATATAATGTTTAGTGTGTGCATGTGCGCTCGTTTCAAAGCTTTCCCTAATGAAGTGCATCTAGTTGCCGTAAAACGCATTTTGAGATACTTAAAATTCACTCCTAGCCTAGGACTTTGGTACCCCAAGGGAGCGCGTGTTGAGTTTCTTGGCTATTCCGACTTGGATTATGCTGGTTGCAAAATTGATCGCAAAAGCACCTCGAGGGTTGTCACTTATTAGGACGCTCACTCGTGTCATGGGCTTCAAGGAAGCAAAACTCCGTGGCGCTATCTATCGCGGAAGCGGAATATGTGGCGGTAGGGAGTTGTTGTGCTCAACTCTTGTACATGACACGGATGCTTAGTGACTTTGGGCTAAAATTTAAAAAGTGCATCTTCTTTGTGATAATCAAAGTGCAGTAAAAATTACCAATCATCCGGTTCAACATTCCCGTACCAAGCACATCGACATCCGTCATCACTTCATTCGTGATAATGTTGCCAAAGGTGACGTTGTGCTTGCGTACGTGAGAACGGAGGATCAATTAGCGGATATATTTACCAAACCCTTGGATGAGGCACGGTTCTGCAAACTAAGAAATGAACTAAACATACTAAGCTCCAACGCGTGTTGAATGTTTTACATTTGAATTGGGTCTTATTTGAATTCTTTCAATTGCCTTTTGACCCATGTCACATTTAAGGGAGTTTGAGTTTGTCTCATAATTTCACAACTCGCCTTTATTGTGAAGAAATGAATTTGTTTTGAGTCAGCACATTTTGTCCTATATTTTAAACCAAAAACAAATTTGAGCCTCATAGTATATCTTGTATCCTCTTACCATTTCAAAATACTCCAAATTCAAAAACTCTTATCCCTTTGAGAAATGCTTCACTTGAATAAACCTTTTTTATTAAAAAGTTCATACTTGCATCAAAGGTCTTGAAAATGCTTCAAAAACAAAAACAAAACAAAACAAAATAAAATAATATATGTGCTTCAACTCTCAAATGGACTATATGCTTGAATTGACATATCAATTGCCTTTTCAAGACATATTTTGGGTCCATACATTTTCCTGATCACAAGGTCAAAATTTGGATTTGAATGTGGATATTGTTTAAAATTTACCTTATATATCTCATCCTTTCAAAACTAAGTCTTTCAAAATTGCTCTGAAAATTGCTTCAAAATTTGAATCTTCTTAATTCTTGAGCAAAATAGGAGAAAAATCTCTTCAAAAGCATTAATTTTTAAATCCTATATGGGTTGAGACCGTCCGGCCTCTCGGATAAAGTCCGGTGTTGATTGGCTTAGTTTCGACGGATTTTTCAATCCATCGGACCTAGTTCGACCACCACCGGACCCGATCCGATGGGCTGGCTGGCCAGCCGATTCTTAGCCTCTCTGTCGGACCCGGTCCGACGGTCATCGGACCCTGTCCGATGAACTCAGTTCTGTTTTTGGCTAAGTACTCGTCTGCATCGGTACTGTCGGACCCAGTCCGATGGTCTTCGGACACAGGCCGATGGAGTGTACTGTTCGCTGTTTTGCGCACAGATGGATCTGTCAGACTCGGTCCGACGGTTGTCGGACCCGGTCCAATGACTGGATCGCGGTCCTATTTTCTGAACCGTACCTCTCTGTCTTTCCTCTCTCTCCTCATTTGCCTCGTGTCTCTCTTCTCCTCATCCCAGGCCGCCGCTCCTCCTTCTCTTCGTCGGCACGGTCTCTCCGGCGAACTCCGGCGATCATCCCTTCCATCTCCGGCCTCCCCTCGTGTTCATCTTCGATTCCCACCGCGGGGATCCTCGAGAGACGGCTCGATCTGTGCGTGGTCCTCCTCTCAACCTCCTCTCCTCTTCCCTACCGGAAGAGGCCTAGGGGACTCCTCTGCACGCACGGCGGGGTTGGCTTCCGTATAAGGATCGATAAGTCGCACTGTAAGGTTCTCGATTCACCTCTTCTCTTTCTTTTCCTAAGTACTAGGATTTGAATCGTGTTTTTCCACACTCGTGTATTAGGCCTTGTGGAGTGGTTGTAGAACTCGGGATCTTAAGTTCACCGGAGCGGCACCATGTCTCGGTGTCTGAGAAATTTGGGCAAGTCAATTGCAAGAGCAATGGGCACCGGGGACAGTGGTGGTCAAGGCGGCAGAGGTGACCGAGGTTCACATGTTGGCACTGCGTCGGTAGGCAGCTTTGCTCCTCCTCGCACTAGGAGGGGCACCCAGCAGCAGCGACAGCGACAACGTGATGAAGTTGATTGGACTCAGCGGCTTGCGGGGGAGTCCTTCGTGACCATTGATGATGATAGCGACGAGGACTACATTGATGAGGCTCAACAGGAGGACACCACTGCATCTGAGACTTTGATTCCTAAGGATGAGCCGTTCGACGATAACGTGCTTCTCCTAAGCATGGAGGTGTTGAGAAGAAAACGGGCTATAGTACATGATAGGTGGTTCCCTGAGAACAGAGAGGCTACAAATGACTTTCGCTTCCATACCAAGTTTCAGAAGCAGCTCATTATGTGTTTCTCTAGATAGCAGAAGAGCTCCAGGGACCCACATTATATCGATTGGCATGAGATCACCGCATTCATGGGGCCCAGCGTATACAATTATTTTACTACAACTCCTGGTCCGGCAGATCTTTTATCCAATGCTCACCTGACATGGGGGATGAGAGACACTGTGAGTTCTTCGCTACCGTGTTGCCCGCTAATGATCGGTCAGAGTTCAATTATTATCATTCCATCGACGGCAGGGTTCACGGTCTCTTTTTGTGGAGATGAATTACGCACTTGGCACTCCTGACTCCAGAGCTGACCTCCATGGTTTAGCCTTTGACGCTGGGATGTGGTCGGCTAGGTATCCACCAGAGGAGGACATTTGCTTTATGTATTTAGACCCCGAGGCCGATGACTACAGCATTGAGATGACAAATCAGAAGAAGGCAGAGCCGGCATTGATGCATGTCATTCTCAGGCGCATACTCTTTGTGCGAGGTGGAAACATAGATCAGATTCCCCCTATTATCAGCGACGCGGGGGGCGTCCCTCGGCCCCAAGGACAGGAATTCGTCCCGCACGCGCAGAGCCGCACGATGCTCTCAAGAGGAACCGTTGATTGCGACTCGGCTCTCCTGCTGTTGCGCTCTCTCTCCTCTCTCGGCTCGCGGCTCGTGGCTCGTTCCCCTCTCTCCTCGCGATTCGCCTCCTCCCCAAATCATGAGCGCCGCCCCTCCGCCGTCGGCCAGCCCGGTGTGGTACCCGGCGTTATCGGCCGCCACTGCTTCCGACATCCTGTCGCCAGCGAGCATCTTGTCAATCACGTCTCCGACGAGCCCGACGCCGAGCCCCATCCCGAAGTCCAGGTTGCAGCTGTGCTTTCCCATCATCAGAGTCGGCGGTGACGCGGCTACATGGTGGCCTGCGGCGGCACGGCCATGTGCCTGGCGGCTTGTGGCACCGCCAGCGTCCCCGCAACGGCTCGACCACATGCCTAGCAGGATGTGGCGGCGGCAGCGGCGACGACGACGAAAGCAGAGGCGGGGGTGGGTTATAACTTATAAGGCAGAGGATGGAGCAGCGACGTCCCCGGGAACGCAACGACGACGGGCTCGTCGACTCCCGCGTGGTGCACCTTCGGCCCTAGCACCGGCATCGGTGAGGATCTCGGCCACGGGCATGATGAACTCTCCGACGTTGCGGTCGCTGAGGGCATGCTCCAGGCGAAGGAGGTCGTGCAGGCAGCCGGCGCCGGCGTTGGGGGCAGGAGCAGCGGGCAGGACGACGAAGCAGAGCATGGCATTCCATGACGAGTGGTAGCCGCCACAGGGATCGGGCAGCGTACTCTGGCGTGTGAGCGGCTCGCTGGAGATGGTCACGACGGCGTACACCTCTATGCGCATGATGAGGTTCACCTTCTTCAGGTTCATGGCTGATATTAGGATGAACATGGTTAACTCTAAAACGATCTAGCAAGTAGCGAAGAAGATTAGCAACTTTCAGTTCTTCACTGTTATTAGCTTGATCATGCCTTCAAGCTCCCGTGAGCTAGCTTGGAACTTGAGAAGAATTCCCGTGCCTCTTTGCTTGGAACATGAGCAACGAGCAGGAAGCTCGTCGGAGGCGTGATCGACAAGATGCTTGCCGGCGACAGGATGTCGGAAGCGGTGGCGGCCAATAACGCCGGGTACCACGCTGGGCTGGCCGGAGGGGCGGCGCTCATGATTTGGGGAGGAGGCGAATCGCGAGGAGAGAGGGGAACGAGCCGCGAGCCATGAGCCGAGAGAGGAGAGAGAGCGCAACAGCAGGAGAGCCGAGTCGCAATCAACGGTTCCTCTTGAGAGCATCGTGCGGCTCTGCGCGCGCGGGACGAATTCCTGTCCTTCGGGCGAGGGACGCCCCCTACGTCGTATTATCAGTTGGTTCATGCTATATCTTTTCCGGGGAAGTTTGATCAACATCGGTGCGACTCTATTTGGGGAGATCGATGATGCTATCTTTAGGGAAGTTGCCAGGCCGTTGCCACTTGGACCATATATTGGAATTCTACTTTCTAAAACTGGCAGAGTACCCGAGGAAGAAATTGGTCAGTGGAATATGAAGATCAGAAAACACCAGATGAAGCAGTTCCTGTCTGCTCTTGTCAGCAGGCCAAAGGTTGGTGGGCCTGGCGATGCTCCTCCGGGTTCCCCTCCGGCACCGGCACCTGCATATGCACCTCCTCCTGCTCCTTCTGCTTCAGGTGCCCCTATGGGAGGTCATGGCTACCCCGCTGTTCCTCCACCATGGTTTGATCTGAGCTCCCTGCTACATGAAGTGCAAGCCCTTCGAGCTGATCAAAGCAATTATCAGAGGAAAATGAGAGCTAATTTGAATGCATTCAGGACTGATATGACAGCAGATCTAGCTGCTACTAGACAACAATTGGACACCATGGTTGGTCAGCAGACTTATCTGCAGGAAGAGTTTGGAGTAATGAAGTCTGCAATGATGTACATGGGCACTCACATTATGACCTATACTCCAGGGACAAATCTTTACAATTGGTACACTGATGCTCAGAGTGATTATCAAGACTACTTGAGAGAGTCTCAGCGGGTTCCTCAACCGGGTTTTGTTCCAGCCTCAGCTTCAGCTCCTCCTCCTGTCGGTGATTCTCCATCCCGCTCCGCTAGGTGAAAATCCAAAAGAGCGCGCTCCTCTCCTTCTAGCAGTTTGGGTGGACATAGCGGCCATGGTGGCGCGCGTGAAGATTAGGGTGCTTTTCCCTATGTGTCACTTGTTGACAAAGGGGGAGAAGATTAGAGCTAAGTGCTAAGTCATGGTGATTGCTTAGTAGTCGTGTTGGAGTTTGAACTATTATTTGTGTTGGCTTGTATCTTTTGCTATGCATGAACTTAGGGGAGTTTCCTTTCTGTTGCGCACTATTTTTTGAGCTGTGGAACTTAAATTTGTATTTGTGCTTCCCTATTTATTTATGTGCTTTGTATCTCCCGTTCCTACTTTTTGCACTAACCCTTTTGCAGCTCAAAAATATAAGATCTCTATTGGGTTGTCATCAAGTACCACAAAGGGGGAGATTGTCAGCATCATTGAGCCCTAATTCTTTTAGTGGTGTTGATGACATATACTTTTGCGCTAGGGAGTTCTTGGACTTTTCATGGAACCCTAGCGAGGCTTCGGCGAACTTTTGAGATGCTTCAAGATAATCTAATCATGACCGGGCGAGTGAAAATGTCATGTGTAGATTTAGGAGTAGCTAGGTTTTACTTTTGTCGTCCTGCTTCAAGAGGGGTCTAATCGTTTCAATCGTGCCAAGTCTCTCCCTCTCTTAGTCCTCAAGCCATCCACAAATTGCTAAAGAACCCAACCCGTTAAAAATCATTTGAGCCGGGTCTTTTTCAGTGCTTATTGGACCGGGTCCGATCGCCATCAGACTGGGTCTGCGAGCCCAAACCCTAAATTCACCGTTCTGTTGCTGGTCGGACTGAGTCCGGCGCCGTCGGACCGAGTCCGACCGTCTCCGGACCGAGTCCGACAGTGCCCTTGTTCTAGCGCCTAAAGCACCGTCGGACCGGGTCCGACCACCGTCGGACCGGGTCCGACAGCATGTGTGTCAGCCGTTCTGAGGCATGGTTGCAGCCATCGGACCGGGTCCGACGATACTGTAACGGCTAGTTTTTGGAGTCTTCCCGAGATCCAACGACTAGTTCCTCTCCGGGGGTATTTATTGATCTGGGTAGGCAGCCATTACTGAGGTTTGATGCTCCACTTCACCTATAGCCAACATCTACTCATCTTAGGGGTGTTCTAGAGCTATTCCTCTAATTCATCAACCACCTACCTTCCCCCAAACAGAGCTTCATGGAAGTCCTTCGATTTGGCATGATCGAGGGGATTCGGGCTTATTACTCTTGTAGACGGTGTTCTTCTTGTAGGAGTAGGCTTGAGAGTAGGCCTTGGCGTGTGGCTACTCTCGAGTCGGTGTGAAGGTGACGGAGTCCACCTCGTCGGAGTGGCGGAACGACTACCAGGGAGTAAGCGAGGCGTGTGGCTCAAGAGGGAGCCGGTCTTTGTGCGTAAGGGCTAGCCTCAACGGAGAGTAGGAGTGGTGACTCCGAACTTCGGTGAAACAAATACGGTGTCACCTCTCTTGTCTCATTTACTTCTGCATTTACTTCTCATATTAATTGTTATAAGTTGTTTGATTGTTTTGGTGAAAACGAATTAGATTGCTAGAGCGTGCCGTTTAATTTGCTTCCGCTTAATAGGGCACTAGTTTCTAGAATTGGGTCACTCTTAATTTTGTTGCTTAATCAAGTACAACCCAAAAAAATTAAAAATTGCCTATTCACCCCCCTCTAGGCCTTAGAGTTCATTTCAGTTTGCTTCCTTCGCACTCTCCGCCTCCACCGATCCCAATCCAGCAATGCCTCCTCCATCTCCCGCCGCGTTGAAGGCAGTTAAGAGCTCCAAGGAGTGGATGAAGTCCATCACTACGGATCGACGGCTGCAGAGACTCGTATCTGCAAGCATGTTCCCTTCGGAGGAGCTGATTTCGTGGCACGCCGACCTGACGAGGTAGTGGTCTTCGAGTCCTTCTTCCTTCGCGGCTTTGGCCTTTCTTACTCCTCCTTCTTCATGGGGCTTCCGCATTTTTATGGGATCGAATTGACTCATCTTAATCCCAATTACATCTTCCAAATTGCCATATTTGTTCACTTCTATGAGGCATATCTCGGGATTGCGCCTCATTTTAACCTTTTTAGATCCTTATTTCTCCTTAAACCCTTCTCCAGCAAAAGAGCCCCCAGTGCCGTGGGAGGCGCTAGCTTCCAATTGCGGGAATGAGCCAAGAAATTCTACTTTAATCTTCCCAAGAAAACCTTAAACAAGGGCTGGCACGCTGAATGGTTCTATTGCGCCAATTTTCCGCCAGTCCTTCCATCTTTCACGGGAAATTATCCGACAGCTCGCATTTCTTGGTCCTCCCCTCTCGCCGAGAGCGAAGATAGCCAAATTAAAGAACTGCTTCCCCTTCTTGGGGACTTGAAGGCTAGGGGGCTAATCGGCATCGGCGAAGTGATAAACTGTAGCTTTCGCTGTGTCCAACCCCTCAAAGAGAAAGTGCACCTCGGATTCGAATATTCAGGATCCAAGGACGCCACTCGGGAGAGTGAAGACAAAATCTCCCGAAAGTCCGTGACCGACCCGATGGCCGATCTCTTCGCCCAGGGCACGCTCATAGATAACGAAGCCTACCCGGGTCCATACCGCTTAGCGAATCCACCTCCAGCGGTATGGTTGAATGTGGATGCGTGTACGAACCTAAGCTAACACACATCACATTGAATCCCCTACCTACTGCGGAACAGGGATCTCGAATCAATCAATTCCTGGGATTGATGCATGTATATGTACCTATGCTAGGATCAATACTAGAAAAGTGGGCCCCACGCTGGAGATACGGAGAATCACGCTCAAACATGTACGAATTGTTGTAATATAGTTGAATCACAAGATTCAATCATTAAGAATATGAACACAAGTATAGAGAATACACAAGATGGAAAATCGAAATTAAGAGCCGAGTCATGCCGGGCCCTGACACGCTCAAGCTTGTCTCGTTATCGGGCTCCGACACGCTCAAGCTTGTTTCATTACCACCCTGAGTGTGGTGAAACAAGTAAGCATCAATGGCTCCTCCAAATGAATATAGTGCACAATTTTAATTTTTTTGAGATTTTGAATGATCCGAATCCAAAAATTTAAATGTCCGTCAAATTCAATATCTATTTTACAAGTTTTTCGAATGGGAAGCGCTAGGCGTCGGACGTCCGGACGGACGCGCGCGCGCCGGACCACGCCGTTGCACCGCGCCCCCGCGCTCCGCGTGTAATAGACGCCAGGCAGAGTAGTTAGCCGTGCAGTTGATCACGTTTTTTCAATTAACTTCTGATTTTTGTATAAAATTCAAACATCGTTCAAAATTTGTGGAATAAATTTCATAATTCTTGTAAAATCGAGAGCAACCCATTTTAAATACTTTTTAAATTTTTCGATTTTTTTTTTACTTTTTCATTTTTTTGATGTAAACCTAGGAGAAGGCACTTATGAAACTTACACCTATACTAACGAAACTTGGCCGTGTTCTGATAAAACTTGGTCGTGTGCTAATGAAATCTGATGAACTTGGATGAAACTTCGATGTAACTTGATGAAACTTGGATGAAACCTGTTGAAACTTGATGAAACTTGAATTGACCTGATAAAACTTAAATAAACTTGTATGAAACCTGTTGAAACTTGATAAAACTTGACAGTTCGGTAAAGTTTAACGAGTATGAAACCCAAGTTTCAGTACGCGAAACCCAAGTTTCACAAGGTAAGTTTGTAGATTTATATGGCAACATACATCTTGTTTTGTTCGTAAAAATACGAGGAACACGTTGGTGTAAACGGTTCGTGGATTAGAACAACCAGACAAAATTTATGGCCAGTCAAAAAGAAAAAATACGCGTGGGACCCACCTTGCATGCTGCTGCAATGGCTCTCCCTGTACGTGGGCGCGTTGCTGCGGGCGTTCAGCAAGCAAGCAAATATAAGAAAATTTCGAAATTCAATTACACCACTAGTCATTAAGGACACCGATGCGTGTACGTGGATCCAGTTTACCTCTACAAAAACCTACTGCTGAACACGCGAACTTGAAATATGTCCAGTTCTTTTCAGCTTAACGTCTTAACGACTTAACAGCTTAACGACTTATCTATGCTTTAAAAACACTTATGTTTTGAGTTTTTTGAGTCTTTTTTTCGCTGTTTTGAAGGTGGGTCCTAACACTTTAAAAAGAAATTCAAACGAAATGTATCCGAATCTCGAGACTACCTCGAGAAGCTTTCGAAATTCAGTCATTTCAGCCGTTCAGCCGTTCAGCTATTCAGATCAGCTCAAAAGAACAGGGCCAAAATTACCTGACGACACATCTATATCTATATAGTAGACTAGGTGAGACCCCGCGCGTTGCTGCGGCAAATGCGTAAGCACATGTTGAAGAGATAGGTGAAGTAGACATATTTAAAATGTATGTATCAGTAACATTTTATTTTAAGCGGACCTTTTGTAATGTATGATGAAGGGTAAAAGTGTATTTTAAAATAAAGCTAGAAGGTAAAGTTTGAGATTGAAAGAGAAGATATGGAAAACATATGAAATACCTACCGAATATGTCTTTATCTCAAAGCTTTTTTTATTCCTATATTTGCTGGACTTAACCTGTTGTAGCAATGAACTTATGCATAAACTCTTTTTAGAAAAGGCAATAAAGAAAATATAACAGCAGCATGTTGTGGCCATGTACAATATACAATGCATATGAAAAAAAAATAGTTGGGTAGAAACGTAACGCGCTACAGTTTTTTGTTGGTAATTATGTAGTTCAAATTTAGGAGCTCAATTAGACATGGGAGCCTTAAAAATGATTGCTAGCTCTGTGGTTCTGAGAACCATTGTAAAAGTGGAAAACATATAAGAACTATGCATAAGTTATGTAAGAAGTAACTGAAATATATAATGATGGAAAAGAGCATATGGTAAAGTAAAAGTACACATATATATCCATATAAAGTATTCATGTCCATACACTTAAATGATAGCCGGAGCATAAGTGATTAAGAGGACATGAGACAAATGGAGCAAAAATGCTTTCACTTGAAAGGTTCCACAGAGTAACTAGCTACGTGGGACGATCAATGATGGTGATACCTACAATATAAGGCAAATAAGTAAAAGATAAGAATCCGTGCACGAAAGAATGTAATGTAAGGGCAAGGAAAAATTGAGACATATCAGTTTGGGAACGAATGTTGGAGGGAAAAAGCATGCAAAAGAAACAAATATGTGGTAGTGTTTTTATGTGTGCATTATCTTTCTATTAGTCCACAATGCAAAGAAGCATGTAGTAAATTGTATGTATATAGAGAAATGCACATGGGGAAGATTGTATTGTACCTTGTAGAATAAAATAGATGCAGCACTGATAGAAGGAACATTAGCTTGATGGAAATACGAAATTGTATGCCTTTATTTTTGATTTTTCGGTCATATATGGTGGTAAACTGAAATTAAAAAAAGGGAATGCATCAGCATATATTCATGTCAACATGAAAACTCAATTTAATGAAAAAGTTAAATTTCATATAGATATATGGAAGAAAGGTAATATTGGGTCATACTTGAGCTGGGATTAATGACTTGACTTGATACTTCATTAAAGATTTCTGTGTAGACGACATTATGTGTTTTTGTTTCATATTCAGGTACACTATTCTCAATAAGGATACGAAGCCCCTTCGGCGATGTAACACGTGACAAAGCAACATAGAGTTGTCCGTGGGAAAAAAAGGGCTTGGCAAGTAAACACCAACTTTATTTAGTGTTTGGCCTTGATTTTTATTTATTGTCATCGCATAGGAAACACGAATAGGGAATTGTTGACGCTTTATTTTGAAAGGCCACTTGGGGTCGGTTGAGATGCATATTATCCTCGAAATATATACGCTTGATCCAGTAGCTTTCCCTGTAATGATCTGTGCCTCAATTACACGATGGGTTAGCTGAGTTACTATGAGTCTAGTGCCATTACATAAGCCTTTCGATGGATCCAAATTCCTAAGAAGCATTATTGGCACACCAATTTTGAGTTGCAAATGGTGATATGAAAGGCCACTCATGTGAACCTTATTAAGAAATTCCGTTGGATAAAGAGATTCAGTAATGCAGTAGTTAGCTGAGGTGTCATCTATGCTGTCATAACTATAATAAGACATTTTTTGAGTGGCTATCTTGGTCATTATCTCCGTATTGATGGCTGTAGCAACCTCATTTGTTGGTGTTAAAATAGCTCTTTCACATAAATAGGATGTTGATTCTGAGGTTTGTATTATTGATCCATATACAAAGTTGATCAAACCTGCAATGCTTCTTTGTTCAGGTGGCAAAAGAAGGTAATCTGGAATATCCACCAAAGTTGTGTCCGACATATTAGTGGGCGAATGGTTGGAAACTGTTCCATCGCCTACAGAGAGGAGCCACTTAGCAAATTCTTCAAGCTCAATTTTGTCGGACATGGAAAGCGATGATGATTTCAGTCTCATATTTTCTGTCAACTCGAGTACCACACATTTTCTCCAAAGATAGAAAAGCTATATATTTGTCTATCCTATTTTTAGTTCAAATTATGCTCAAATATGTGACTTGGATTTTCATCACTTTATTCATGGCTATAGTTTGATTGATTGATTGCTTACTAGCCATGGATAAAAGGATTTTATAAGATTTCTCTCTAAACCCCTTTAGGTGCCTCCCTCTCTAAATTCCATTCAAAGTCTGGCATTTTGGTGTCTGGGAGGTTCGGACTGTCCGAGCCAGTCCACGGACTGTCCGGTACTCGGACTGTCCGACCCCCCGCGCAGATTGCTCTCTGTCCGGGTTTCGTACTGTCCGAACCTATTTACCGGATAGTCCGAATCTCACTTAATCCGATATATATGTCTGAGGGTAGCCCGTGTTTCTCTCTCTCTCCTTCACTCTCCACGGGCTCTCTCTCTCCTCTCTCCATTCCGTCCCCATCGGGTTCCCTCCACGGACTCTCTCCTCCTCTCTCCCCACCGATTTGGCTACGGATTTGAGCTCCGAAGGCCGGATCTCTCTTCTCCTCGTGCTTCCCCTCCATGGCTAGGGAAAGAAGGTATATTCTTCGAGGCATTGCTCTATTTTCTCTTGTTTTTAGGGTTTGGTGCCCGATCTGTCAAGTAGAGCAACTTTTTTCGAAATGCCTTGGTAGAAAAAGTCTATTACTTACCTATTTCATCTCCTTCAAATGGCATAAAGTTCTATTGGTTGGTTTGAAAGATCTAGGTTGAAACCCTATTTCTGGGAGTTTCGGACTGTCCGAAACATGATTCGGACTGTCCGAACCCTGCAGAAATTTGGCGTCAACTCTAAATCCTAAAATCATATCTCCTATGATATACCCTCATTTGCTTCCTTGTCTCCTATATTCAGAGGCAGGGACTCCGCAGGTCAAGGTGATGGTTTAGATTTGAGAGAATTGCCGAGAGGGCGGATGTCTGTTCAGTATGAAAGGCGAACCAAGCTGCGTCATGACACTATGCCAGGGGGCAGTTCACAGCATGAGATAGAGGAAGAAGAGGAAGATGAGGAGTACAATCCCGATGAGACAAATGTGGGTCGAAAGAGAGCGGTTATTCGAAAGAGAAAAATATCTAGCCCCTCGGGTCCCGGCAAGCAGCACTTCAGAGGAGGATCTAGCTGCACAGCATGAGGGCTTATCGGACCTCTCACAATGCATCCACCTCGTCAGTTCCAAGATGCTCCAAGGAGGGCAATCGATTATTCCAAAGCTGGAGAGAAGGTGAGGAAGAAGCGTATGGAGGATCCAGCAAGGTACACTCAAGAGGGCGTAGATAAGCGCTTCTGGTCTAATTTTCATTCTGATTTCTATGCCACAGCCATCCTAGCGAAGAAGTCTCTGATCACTAACATGCAGTGGGTTGATTGGAGTCACATGTCTAAGGTGAATGACCCTACGTTCGACAAAGTCATTGGTGTGAAGAGCTTGGACTGCGAGACATCATGGGACTTAAGTATGATTGGTGCAAAGAAATCATCGCACAATTCTATGCCACTTACTATTGCAAAGGCGATGAAGCTGGGATTGTCAGTTGGATGACTGAGGGAGAGTGGTACTTGGTGTCCTATAAAAGATTTGGAGCTATTTTAGGATTTTCTAGAGAGGAGATGGACATTGGATACAAGCTTCATAATGAGGAGGTCTTAGCTCCTGAGATGATGGAAACCATGTATGATGATCAGATGAAAATCAAGTATGGCACCACTGTAGGCATGAAGCCCTACTATAACTACTTGAACAGGTTATTCAGGAAAACCATGACTCCAAGAGGTGGAGATGCAAGCAATGTCTCGGGACATCAAAGGAACCTTATGCTCAAGGTCAAGCCCGGTGGAAAGCCATTCAATGTCTTCAATTTCATTTGGAAAGAAATTCGCATCACTTCTATCTCGCCGATCAGAAGCTGTCCCTATGCACCATTTATTATGAAGATGATTGAATCTGTGACAAAGCTGCAGTTTGTGAAGGAAGAAAAGCACACAGGGCTGAAAATTAGGACCATTACCACTGGCCGCAAAATTCCTCTTAAGCCAGCTTCCTCTTCCACCACTCCTTCCACTTCTAGCTCCTCCAGCATTCTCAATGCTCTTCGAGCCATCTTCTGTCTTGGGCAGAAGAACTACAAGAAGATCTCGCGTCGCTCCAAGAAAACTCTTCGACATGTGAAGGACATCAAGCGCCGCATGGACTTTGAGTGCTCTCCCGACGGCTCCGAGGTGGAGTCAAGCGGGGAAGATGAAGAGTTCAACGAGCAGGCTATCTTCGGCCATCTTGACCCCAGGGGCAAAGCGCCCGTCACCGAAGAGGAGGCCGAAGGCGAAGACGACGACGATGAAGAAGAAGAAGAGAGCGAGGAAGGCAGCGATGAAGATGATTAAGTCGGCCTCTCTCTTTTCTCCCCATATCTCTTTTTGTGCTTGATGACAAAGGGGGAGAAGGAGAGCTTCAAAATCAAAATTTATCTTGTGCTTGTGCTTGTTGTTGAACTATTTGAATCTTTGTGATTGTAATAACGCTTGTGATGTGTGTGATATTCTGTGGGTTGAACTGCTGCTGTTGTTAATTTGCTTAGAACCATCATTTGTTTATCTATCTCTGTGGTATTTGGTGAAATTTATGTGCTTAACATGCCATATGCATTGTTGATTAAATTTCGGATTTGTGCTTTAATTGCTAGACATAGGGGGAGCTCTTTGTTTTTATTCCCTGCATATCTTTAGGGGGGAGCTCTCTATATGTCACCTTAGTTTTTTTTATTTTGAAGCTTTAGTGGTTGTCATCAATCATCAAAATGGAGGAGATTGAAAAGGCATCTAGGCCCCTAATTTTGTTTTGGTGATTGATGCCAACTACTAAAGACTCTTACTAACAGTTTAATTGAGTTGTGGACAGAGAATTAAATATGGAAATCATTTTATCGAGAGTTGTGGAAGGGATTGAAGAATTATTCAATTGGAGCTCATTTACTCGTCACTTGTAATCTTTATTTTATTGAGTCTAAGGACAGCCGTACTATAAAGAGGGATTCGACGAGAAATCTAGTATGAGGTGACTCTGTTGCTCAAAAGATGGTTCTAGGTCCAATCTTATTCACCCATTAGATTCCCCACTATTTCAAAGCCCAAAACACTTCTCTGTGTTCGGACTGTCCGTGCCCTGGCTCGAATTGTCCGAGCTACCGGACTGTCCGAGGCACCCTCCAGTTGAGCTCTCTATCTTGAATATTTGGAATTATTGGACTGTCCGGTCCGGACTGTCCGAAGGTTCGGACTGTCCGAGGTACCCTCCAGTTGAGCTCTCTGTCTTGATTTATTCGATTTACCGGACTGTCCGAGGACCCCTTCGGACAGTCCGAACCATTTAGTCATATCTGGAGATTCTAAGCTCATATCTATGATCCACATACTTTCCAGATCTCAAATATAAATTTTTGTTTGGGTCACTATTCACAGCCAACCTCGGACTATCCGAGGAGTGTCACGGACAGTCCGAATCTCACTTGCTGTACCTTAACGGCTAGATCTGGGCGAAGCTATTTATACCCTTTCTACTGCTCCCAGCAAACGGTAACTGTGTGCATCACTCAGATTCATTCCATACTCTCTCTCTTCCAAGAACCCTAAAAGCATCTCCCCTCCTAGTGCATCTTGTGAGATCGATTTGAGGGTGGAGAAGCTAGATTGGTGCTAGATCTGAGCTTGGTCCATCTCGTGAGCACCTTGGTCGCTTCCAAGTGAGTGGTTTCTCGTCGGATTTGTTTCTCTTGGAGGTTGAGGACTCCTAGACGGCTAGGCGTCACCGTGAGCCTCCGGATCGGTGTGGTTGGCCTCGGTTTGGTTGTGAAGGCGTGATTCCACCTCCGCAAGGAAAGGAATCAAGGTGATATTTGGTGAGTGCTTTGGCACAAATCCGAGAGGATTAGAGTCAAGTGGGACTCGGGCTCTATGGTGTTGAGCTTACCTCAACGGAGAGTAGGATCTCCTCAAAGATCCGAACTTCGGGATAAACCCCTTGTGTCTAGCTTCACATTTGGTTTGAGTTTCTCACTTGCTAGATCTACTCTATTTACTATCTTGTGCTTGATGGAGACCTCTCTTGTGTTTCTGTGTTATTGCTCTTGGTATTCTTGTTGTTTGAGTTGTGCAGAACATTTTCGGAGATTTTATGGAGGTTTCTTCACAGTTGACTTCGGACTGTCCGAGGGGTGTTACGGACAGTCCGAACCTACTTCCGCAGCACAGTTGAAGATTGAATTTGGTGTGACGCCTATTCACCCCCTCTAGACGTCATCTCGGTCCTTTCAACTCTATCCTCAGGACCATCCTTCGTGATCAAGTTACATGTAGCCTGAGTAGTTTTCATCTCTATCAAACCGACTTGGGTCGCCCCAATCGTTCCCTCATGGACCTTCTATGAGGATACTTGAGGCCCATGTAGTCCACAGTAGCCCTCGAGTGCTTTGCAATCGAGTCAGATGTCTTGACGACTGGTTTGTTGGATGGCTCCAATAATCTGAAAAGAGATTGTAAAGAACTTAAGAGATCTTAAGCCTTTGTGTTGAGAGCAACGCCCAATTCGATAATACCAAAATTTCGGCTATCGGCCTACTTGGCGAGTTACTCGATCGATGTATTCGGTTACTTGGCGCCCATTCTCACTTTGTGAAAAATAGTGGTGGTTAGCCAACGAGCACAAAGGGCGCAAATGACATTAAAGCTGTAGGCTCCACCTCCACATTTGTTAATTGGCGAGTAAAGGGGACAAACGACATTGCCGCATGGATGGCTTCAGCATCTCAGATGCCAATAAACATAAATACTAGGGTACAGAACAATGAAATACCTTTTCTAGGCTCGCGCCCGCCGCCATGCTCCACCCCCTTGCTCTGCGTCGTTGTCCTTGTCCCTCCGCACCGCCGACTCCATGTTCAGATTTGGGTTAGGTTGACGTTGACTCATATGATCTAATTACACCATTCCTCAACACACTCCATGGTTGAATGTGGATGCGTGTACGAACCTAAGCTAACACAAATCACATTGAATCCCCTGGCTACTGAGGAACAGGATCACGAATCAATCAATTCCTGGGATTGATGCATGTATCTATCTATAATACAGCGCGCTAGCGTTGTCCCTCTCCACGCGACACGTCGGCAGAAAAGCGGTGGCAGTCCGATCGCGGGCACTGGCTCCATCCAGCCGTCCATTTATGAATTATACAGGAAAAGGTGACATTTTGGTCCCTCAACTTTCACGTTTGAGCCAAATTCGTTCCTGAAGTCCAAAACTAGTTTTCGCACGTCCCCCATCTTTCAAAACAGTGCCGATTTGGTCCCTTGACCGGTCAAACCCGGATTGGAGGGCGGTTTTGGCTGATGTGGCGCTGATGTGGCGTTTTTAGCTGATGTGGCGCTTATGTGGTACACCACGTGGCTTTTTTTCACGAGTAATAGAATAGCAGGCAAAATAATTTTGTAGAAATTAATACGTTGCTCAAACGGAAAAGTTATTTATACAAAAACGATGCGTCTTGAAATGATCTACAGCTTTCGTGTTCAACCCAAATTCATCCGAGCAACATAAGACCTCGAAAATGGTGAATTACCGAGGACGGTTGCGTCGGCCCGGAAGCAGGCAGCGACAAAAATATTTTTTATAAATTCATGAATTGCTCAAATGAACAACTTTTCTACATAAAAAATATGTGTCTCGAAATTATATACAACTTTCGTGTTCAACCCAAATTCATCCGAGCAACATAAGACCTCGAAAATGGCGAATTACCGAGGACGGTGCCGTCGGCCAGGAAGCAGGCTGCGACAAAACTATTTTTTATAAATTCATGAATTCCTCAAATGAAAAACATTTCTACATAAAAAAGATTTGTATCTAAATTATATACAAATTTAGTGTTCAACCCAAATTCATCCGAGCAACATAAGACCTCGAAAATGGCGAATTACCGAGGACGGTGCCGTCAGCCCGAAAGCAGGCAGCGACGAATTTTTTTTTTATAAATTCATGAATTGCTCAAATGAAAAACGTTTCTACATGACAAGGATGCGTATTGAAATTATCTACAACTTTCGTGTTCAACCCAAATTCATATGAGCAACGTAAGACCTCGAAAATGGCGAATTATCGAGGACGGTGCCGTCGGCCAGGAAGCAGGCTGCGATAAAACTATTTTTTATAAATTCATGAATTGCTCAAATTAAAAAGGTTTCTACATAAAAAAGATGCGCATCTAAATTACCTACAACTTTTGTGTTCACCCAAAATTCATCTGAGCAACATAAGACCTCGAAAATGGCGAATTACCGAGGATGGTGCCGTCGGCCAGGAAGCAGGCTGCGACAAAACTATTTTTTATAAATTCATGAATTGCTCAAATGAAAAAGGTTTCTACATAAAAAATATGTGTATATAAATTATCTACAACTTTCGTGTTCAACCCAAATTCATCCGAGCAACATAAGACTTCGAAAAAGGCGAATTACCGAGGACGGTGCCGTCAGCCCGAAAGCAGGCAGCGACGAATTTGTTTTTTTATAAATTCATGAATTGCTCAAATGAAAAACGTTTCTACATGAAAACGATGCGTCTCGAAATTATCTACAACTTTCGTGTTCAACCCAAATTCATCCGAGCAACATAAGAACTCGAAAATGGTGAATTACCAAGAACGGTGCCGTCGGCCCGAAAAAAAAACCACGTGTTGTGCCACATGAGCGCCACATGAGCTAAAAACGCCACATCAGTGCCACATCAGCCAAAACCGCCTCCAATCCGGGTTTGACCGGTCAAAAGACCAAATCGGCACTGTTTTGAAAGATAGGGGACGTGCGAAAACTGATTTTGGACTTTAGGGATGAATTTGGCTCAAACGTAAAAGTTGAGGGACCAAAATGACACCTTTTCTAATTATATGTATAAAAAAATTCCGTTAAGATCGCAACAGCTCGCGGCGTTTGGTAAGTTGGTTTTGTGCGCCTACATTCGCTTCGGTGACCCGTATTTGAATCCCCCCGCCGCTCCCACTTTTTTTGTTTTTCCCTTAATGCCTCGAAAACATCCTTGACTAGTATTACGCGCGCACATGGTTAAGAAAGCACGCGCTGCTGAGTTGGTCAGCTGGCTTAGCAAAGGCCCTGAACACCCGGTTCGAACCTCCGTTCCCGCATTCTTGCAGCGCATTTTCCCACACGGTCTCGCTTTGCATGGCAGAAGACAGGGGGTTCGAACCGCCTCATCTCTCTTTTTTTTTCTAATATATGATTTTTGAGTAATGTACATTAATATCATATCATATCATTTTCCCTAATTAAAAAGGATTAAAAAGGATGATCATTTCTCCTAATGGAAAGGATAATAACATTACTCCATTATTTTAAAGAATAGAAAGGAAATTTGCCTGAGCCACATACGCGCCGCACAAACATCATGCATTTGTAGCGCGCTGAACTAACCAATCAACATATATGCATTTTAAATTCCTTTTCCTCCTCATAATAATGTTGACGCAAACAAAAAGAGTTATAAGTACTTTAATTTGTGAACATGTTGCCTTTTTTGGTTATTTTAGTTGCGCTAGGAACTAGGTTATTTAGTTAGGGCAATCCATTTGCACTATTTGAGGGTGTGCTGTGCTGCATCTTGACTGATTCATGCCAAACATATCGTAGGATGGTGTTTTACATAATTAATTAGAGTCAATAGTCTAATTCCTTTCGGTGGATTATGAATCCCATCTGTCCTAATTAAGGTTAAAGCACATCAGTACGCAAACAAAAAAGTTATAAGTACTAAATTAATTTGTGAACATGTTGCTTTTTTTTTTGTTATTTTAGTTAGGCTAAGAAGTAGGTTATTCAGTTAGAGCAATCCATTTGCACTATTTGAGAGTGTGTTGTGCTGCATCTTGACTGATTCATGCCAAACATATCGCATGATGGTGTTTTACAAAATTAATTAGGTTCAATAGTCTAATCCCTTCCGATGAATTATGAATTTCAGCTGTTCCTAATAAGGTTAAAGCACATCAGTGATTATATCTTGATATTATAATGAAAAAATACACCGCACTTCAATTTTTAAATTGTAAGGACGCTGAATGGTTTAAAAAAATAAATAGTGATATGTTAGTTATACATTTAGGCCCTGTTCTTTTGAGCTGATCTGAACGACTGAACAGCTGAACGGCTGAAATAACTGAACTTCGAGAGCTTCTTAAGGTAGTCTCGAGATTCGGATATATTTTGCTTGACTTGCTTTCTAAAGCATTAGAACCCACCTTTAAAATAACAAAAAAAGGACTAAAAAACTCAAAGCATATGTGTTTTCAAAATGTAGATAAGTTGTTAAGCTATTAAGCGTTAAGCTGTTAAGCTGAAAAGAACTGGGCCTTAGTTTTGACCTCTTTTCCATTTAGCCTAATGCAATATTTGTTTCTTACAATTTTGAAGAAGAATGGATGGTTGAAAAAATAATGAGACACCAAATTCAAGCAAAGTTTACACTTTCAATAAATTATTCTATATAGTTATAGTAGTTCCACTCGATGTGGATAGCGCCCATGCTTTCTCAGCTCCAGGACTCAACCTATTCTCAATAAGTCATCTGGTCTATATTGTTGGAGTTCCGCGTGACGCCTTAATCCCACCTCTCTGTCTAAGGAATAGCCTTTTCTTCTTTATTGTTCGTGCGAACATGAATATGTTAAACTCCGACTATGCTATGTAATGCGATTTATACCATTTGTGACTAATGGTGCATAATACGATTTAGACTGTTCGAAAATTTAAATATCATATGATACATAAGATAGATAGCGACGGGCGCGCCATTGGCGCGCAATCCTTCCTAGTATGTACCTATGCTAGGATTAATACTAGAAAAGTGGGCCCCACGCTGGAGAGATCGAGAACCACGCTCAAACATGTACAACTTGTAATATAATTGAATCACAAGATTCAATCATTAAGAATATGAACACAAATCAATGTTATACTACAAAGCGCCTAACCTGCTCCCTCCCGGCGAGGCCACGTTGCCCGCCCTTACCGCTCTGCGCCACGTCACCGAAAAAGCTAGGCCCGTTCGATCGTTTCGCGAAATCAAATCCGACCGTCCATACATAATTTATATATAAAACAATTTTTTTAGCCAGATCCGCAGCGAGGCGGGTGGCTTGGCTAGTTGGCTAGCCGAGCTGGCTCTCGGTCAGCCGACCCGCGCTCGCAGCATGCGGTGTATTTTTCTGGCTCCCGCTCGCATGCCTCTCCCGCTAATTACGTACTCCCTCCGTTCCAAATTATAGGTCGTTTGACTTTTTTGACACGTACTTTGACCATTCGTCTTATTCAAAAAAATTTATAATTGTAATTTATTTTTGTCCGTTCCAAATTATAGGTCGTTTGACTTTTTTGACACGTACTTTGACCATTCGTCTTATTCAAAAAAATTTATAATTGTAATTTATTTTTGTTATGATTTAGTCTATCATGAAAGGTACTTTAATAATGATTTGAGTTTTTTCATATTTTCACTAATTATTTGAATAAGACGAGTGGTCAAAGTACGTGTCAAAAAAGTCAAACGACCTATAATTTAGAACGGAGGGAGTAGGTTTTTTCGGCTCCCGCTAATCAACCCAGAGTTGGCTACGGGCATGGGCTGCTATGCTGTGCTTTTTTCGGCCTTTGCAATCTCATTTTTGGTAGCCCGCAATCTCATTTTTGGTAGCCCACAGAAAAAACATACAAATTTGAAAATTATCAAAAATTAAACCATGGTTGCAAAAAGAACATCTACAAAAAATTTGAACATACAAATTTGAAAATTATCAAAAACTAAACCATGGTTGCAAAAAAAACATCTACAAAAAATTTGATATTACTCAGAATTTTTTAAAGTCCAAATTTCCAAAAAAAAAAAAGATGGCTCTTTCTTATTAAGGGCATTTTTTCTCGATTAGCACTTTCCGGCTTTATTTATTGTGGGTCACAAAAAAAATCTAAAAATTGAAAGTTTCCGAACCATGTCTCCACAAAGAACATTCAAAAATTTTCGAGCCATGTTTGCACAAAGAACATCCAAAGTTAAAATTTTTCGAAAAAAGTTTTCATAATGCAGATTTATAACTAAGGATTTCATTTTTTGTGGGATATAATACTTTTCTATGGTTTAGGGTTTAGAATGAAATAAAAAAAGAATAAAGGGTTTCATATATAAACCCTAAACCATATAATACTTTTGAATGACGAAATAAAAAACCTAAACCATTCATTCTAGCTTTTATACTTAGCTTAAAAAATCCTGTAGAATCAGACCATTGTAGAATTGAACCGTAATTTTATTCTACGATTTCATTCGAAGATTTAAATATTACACAGGAAACATAATAAATAATTGATAAATAATGGGGATGAAGGATAGAAAAGACTTTGAGAAAATATAATTAGAGTTTAGGGTCAGCGGTCCATGGAATGAACAATGAAAAACAAGGTTTAAAAATGGAGCCATAACCATAATTGCATGGTAAGATCCATCAAAATATTTAGGCGTTGAAAATAAATAGGTTTCACTGAATTGATTGCATCATTCTATCAGCTGAAATTTTGCTTGAAATCCTTTAAATGTTTAGCCTCAGCACTTTAATGGGCTATTTATTTGAACCTGATCGAAACAAAATGTTAGTTATTTCTTTATGCCAATTCTTTATTGCTGAGACCAATCGGTCGGCGCGCCACGGGCGCGTTTACATCGCTAGTATATAGAATACACGAGATGGGAAATCGAAATTAAGAGCCGAGTCATGCCGGGCCCTGACACGCTCAAGCTTGTCTCGTTACCGGGCTCCGACACGCTCAAGCTTGTTTCGTTAGTGAAACAAGCATCAACGGCTCCTCCAAATGAATATAGTGCATTATTTATTTATTTATTTTGATATTTTGGATAATCCGAATCCTTTGGGATCAGATCCGAATCCAAAAATTTAAATGTCCGTCAAATTCAATATCTATTTTACAAGTTTTTCGAATTCAGCAAGCAAGCGAATATGAGAGAATTTCGAAATTCAATTACACCACTAGTCATCAAGGACACCGATGCGTGTACGTGGATCCAGTTTACCTCTACAAAAACCTACTGCTGAACACTCGAACTTGAAATACCTGCGGTGTTCACATCGAGCAGCTGGTCATAAAATTACCTGACGAGACATATCGAAAGGAAGCCGTACAAGTCTTGAGTCTGATGTTAAAGCATAAACAGTAGCAAGTTTTTCATAGATCGCGATAAAAGTTCCATGACCAAGGTACTCATCTCATACAGATTTGCTAATACTAACTTGAGGTTACTGTTCTAGCTCTCCTACTTTTGAAAACAACATATTTCAGTCTAACTATTGGGACTAAGGTTCAGTTTTTTTGTTACCTACAGTTACTGTTCACTGACTATGGCAGCAGGTAACCCGGCACTACAGCAATAGCAATGTACCAGGAGGCCTTGCTAGTAGTACGAGCCATGCCGCCACCTTGCAGGAGGCAGGGCATACGGCAAGTCCTTACACTGACGACTTATTTGACGGTTTGTTTCATCAAGCCGTGGAAGATACCGGTCCATAACTGATTCCTTTGCTAGATTTCGGTGTTCCCGGGTGATTCTATTTTTTTGTGGGTAACCTGATCCCCCTCCATAATCACTGCCCTCTCCATACACCTCTGCATGTTTCCGGATGCCGACATTTGTTTGACGTTCATATGCAACATTGTAGCATTCATCATAGTTGGTATCGTAGCATTCATCATACCCAAAATAGGGTGAATCACTATGGTCAGTTTGGTCTACATGTTCTGGTCTTGTATATAAATGGCGATTATGCCTTGTGTTAGTACCATGTTCTGATCTTGCATAGAAAGGGGAGCTACGCCTTCCACTATCACCAAAAGCATCAGGAGAAAATGCTGACCGATGGGGACTGCGAAGCCTCCTATCAGCATTATATTCAGAAGGAGAAAATGCTGGCCTTTGGGGACTGCGCCACCTCCTATCAGCGCTATTGTCGTGGTGATAATCAATGTGACCATTGTATCTGTGTCGGCCATTGGTTCTACAATAATTGTCACGATTATCCATCCTTTGCCCATCTGGTGAATAGTCCCTTGACCTCTTTCGACCATGCCTTCTCTCCATGGGTGAACTATTCCTATATGAATATCTGTCCAATGAGCTATCCCAATATGAATTTGCTCTCATACTATTCGTATTCCTCAACTCTTCTCTTCTACTTGATCTACTTTGTCTGGACCTGCATTCAGAAGGCCCTGCTACTCTACTATCATCATTTTGCCAAGGACTATTGAAGTCTTTGTTTCTGACCTTGTGACCCAGAACACGTGGTTCTTTGTGCCTAACAAGGTTTTGAGGACTATTGTGAGTCTGTGGGTGCGCAGTTCGTTTATCTTCACAACAAGCAACTCTTCCATTTTTCTTGGTAACATTTTCTCTGTTCCTATCCAAGCTCTCTCTCTTCCTACCAGTTGCCTTTTCATTAGATTCCTTGTCCTTTATGGAGCAGCCACTAGTATCTATTTCTGTTGCTTTGTTATTTGTGATGCACTGTTGACTATTGTGCTCCAGCTCCTGTTGGCAGGTATAGTTTCCATCACCTTCTTGTTCATCATCACATCCACTTTCCCGATTACTTGCATTTTTCATCTGAACATTTTCTCTGCTCCTTGCGGAGTTTATTCTCTTGCTATCAATTGCTTTTCCATTGGGTTCCCTGCTCTTTATGATCTTGTCACTACTATCTGTTTCTGTAGATTTGGTATCACCGCTGCACTGAGGACTCTTGTGCTTCTGTTGGCAGGTATTACTTCCATCAACTCCTTGGTCACCATCACATTCACATTCTAGGTGCGTACCAGTACTGTATGCAACCTGCACTTGCCTTTCTGGAGAGAGGTCATCAACATGATCGGGTGCCATCTCCTTATTGCTTGAGCCAGATTCATTGTCTTTGCTCCGACGGATCCTCTCTTTTCCTGATCCTGAGTCATGCTCATACCATCTTGCCCTCATTCTGGTCTCACTCCTGGAGTTCTCTTTCTCTTGTCCTGATATCGTGTCTTGGTCAAATACATTTTATACATTATGGGTATTCATATCCTTTCCAGACATAAGATTCTTTTGGTCTCCTTCAGCATGTTTCTCTGCAAACAGGATGACTTGGCCGTCCTTCTGCTCTTGATTTGCATGGACAACCTCTTCTATGGGAATAACTATTTTTTTTCCTAAAGATGTTTCACTGGCATCTTCATCTTTTCCATCTCTGAAGCTCTCATCATCATCCAATTCAGTATCCATGTCTGGGTTCTCCAACACTTTGATTATCTTCTTATCAAGATCTCTTGTTTGGTCAATGTCTGCAATAGAAGGGGCCTTTATATGGTTCCTGCAAGGTGTTCCAATAGCAGAAACTATATCATGGCGTCTGCAAAGATTTTAATGCAAGTTAGTTGCTAATTTGCTATGAGCTGCAAATGCCAAGAAATTCTGGGAGAAAAGTCAAGGATTAGCTTACTTGCAGTAAATGATTATTCGTTTGGATATGTCCCAAGCACGTATACTTATGCCAAGCTTCTTTTTGAACGAAATTTCACTGTACAGTATTGTTAGATGTCATGATAACAAGACGACCATATAAACTAAATGAATCAAAAGCAATAAATCTGGATACTGCACAGCACCTTGGCAAACATTTTATGTGATATGACCTTGGGCAACGTCTGCACACTGCAAGCTGCAGTGCTCTTTGAGTCCTGTCCTCCATGCTTTTACATTCACAACACCAATGTACAGGACAAGTAAAGGACAACCCGGCCACAATCCTTTTCTCCAATTCACAAGCCCCATCATTGTCATCAGGATCAAGTAATTTTGCAACACACTTGGGGTGGTAAAAGTGCCCACAAGACTCATTGTTGCATTGGAACACCTAAAGAATACACACTTAAAAAATTTAGAGGGACTACAAGCGACACAGGAAGGCACTCAAAGAGCGCCATTAGGATAGATATATGCAACAATATTCTTTGAAGGAAGCCAAGCATTGTTTACAAATGAGAACTGCATTTGCCAGATTCTCAAAGAACTGCAATTCTCAGGGAAGGGAAGGTGTAATCTGTTACCTTAGCATTTGGCCCATCAGATGGCTCAAGCTCTCCACATTCGAAACATTGGTGTTGCTTATATTGACAGTTCTTGCACTGATAGGTACCAATTTCCTTTCATGGAAACATGTAAAAATGATTCACCAATTTGTGATAGGAAAACTACAAATCGGCTACCAGTCAATTGAAACTTTTAAAAACTACCTTCAGTTGTGCAGAATTGTAACCAAGAGTATCACAATTAGCTTCTCTGCCATCTTCCTTTCTTGGATGAAAGGACCTCTTGCATCGGCCTACACAGCTAAATCAAATCATTGTGATAAGCACAAGATAGAATAAAAAAATAAATCAAAAGATGCTTATGAATAGATGATGCCACCCATTCTGAGGTATGATATTAGGTGGATGATTGTTACTTTGTTTTAGTTAGTCGATCAAATAGGTCTTAGTTTTTATTCAAGTATGTTAGGCTGGTCCATGGTTAATGTGCCTCCCACTGTGTCTAGATCCTCCTTCTATGTTTGGATTGAGACCTTGGCAACTGAACATAAGGCAAGCGTTTTTTTCCTATGCAGCTATATGTACTAATTGATCTCTTATTTTTGCGGAATTGTATTTGCTATCTAGCTATAAGAACTAGCTAATATATTTAATGCTTCCTTTTTCTGTTAGAACAGCTGGAGAGCCTTTCCATGGTAGATACACCATGAAGTGAGGGTCATAAAAAAAAAAGAAACAAGACTTAATCATATTATGGAACAGTATTACCAATTTCCATTAACAATAATCCTCTTTAGCCCTCTTCATAATTGGACTCTCATGCGATGTATATTGCTTTAAATAAAATTAGACTGGGTCCTTACAATAGATTTATCAACTGATAGTGTGGCTCATGATGCAAAATGCGTGTCCCCATTCTATGACGTCACTTCAGCTTTTTTAACTAGCGAAATAAAAGCAAGTACATTTTTTTCCTAAAGAAACCAGTTTCATTGGGTGGCACAGTATTACCAATTTCCTATACAATTGTCAATCAAGTGTAACATTGTGATGAAACCCACAATAAAAAATAATGAGAAGCTAACGACTTTGTGCTTGGCATTCTAAGCAAGACCAAGTGGGTTCAATAAATATGACAGAATATTAAAATACCCCAAAGTGGTACACCTTCGTATTAGCAAAACAATGTGATGTAGATTCTAGAAAAAAGATATGAAGCACATGCTGACCCACCCATGGAATAAGATACATTAAAACATGTCTTTTTTGGTCAACTTAACAAAGTACACCTACCTAAGCAATTTTCCTCCGTTGTCACATATGGCGCATACTGGATCGGTACCATGACCATCATCATCAGTATCATCATCGTCGCAGTAATCATTGCTGCTGTTATAGTTACCATCTTCATTCGAACTGTAACCGCCATTGCCGTTGTCATCATCGTTGTCATAATCATCATCGTCGTCGTTGCTGCTTGCAAGTGATTCATCACTGACAATGAATGGCTCCTCGGTATGCTTACATTTTTTAGGCTAATTCAAATGGAAAGTGAAAACAATGAAATCTGATACAAGAAACTTTTGAAGAGAATGTCTATGCATTGTAGAACATCATAAAATACAAAAAAGATTAAAAAAATGTAGATTTATATTTCCCAAAAGCAATTATAGGCACCAGCAGGTTAGCATTTTAACATACCTCTTTTAACTTACCAGACAAATCCTTGATAAACCTTTGCAGAATCTGTATGTACCAAAGAAAAAAATCATGGTGAACGAACCATTCAATTGTAGAGACAAAAAATGTAAACAAAATTCCATGTCATAAGAAATAGACTTCTCCTAGATAGACTTCCATGCACAAGATCCATCACCCATTTATTATGGGAAAATTTCTCGTGGATCACTGATGATCAATGGTCATAGCTCTTGGACAACGCAAAGCTTAGTGTCCGCCACAGCCGAGGAGCAATGTCCATTGGTCATTGGTCATTAGTATCGCACACCCAATTTTCAATTTATGATATGCTAAGCATTGGGAGGCCACCTAGGTTGCTTAGGTGCTAGGTGCTGCCAAACTGCCATGATTTGATGTTAGGAATTTCTAGTCGAGTTAAGGCAAGGATAGGTGAGGCAACTCTTGGCGTTGGCAGGTTCAGGTGGCATCAAGCCATCAACAACAGTTTAAGTGTGAACTAGACGCCAACAAGGTCTTAAAAGATGGGGGAGATGAGGGGAGGGGTACTACTACTAATCAAGTATGTAACCAACTTCCGCTGCGATATTGTGGCCACCCATCGCTTCCTTCAGCCAGTGTGCCACCCTCGCCGCTGTCACTGCCTAGGTAAGTCGCCTTACTTGCCTCCTCTGTTCTGCCCGTAGTTTCTCTGCTCTCAGCCTCCTATGTGACTGGCAAGCCTCTTAGGTTGCGAGTAGCTCCCATTCACTATCCTAGCATCATTCTCTGCTCACAGCTACAGCCTCCAGTTCTGCACTTTTGCTCTCCTTAGCTCTGTTGATGACCTGATGGTACAATGCTGCCAAGAAACCGCAAACTGCTTTTTGTCCTTCTCAAGTCCTTTTACCACCTAAGAACTAGACAGCCTCCCACCACTTGCCTTCACCCTAAAACCTTGAGAAACATTGATGCCAATCCAATACTTGCATAAAATGCAATGCCATTTGGACAGACACAACCAAATTGATGAACTTGATTTCTGTTTCACCATGAGTCTTTTTAGAATCCTCATTTTTAGGATCTTCAAATATATTTACATTCACCATCAAGTAACCAAGTGAGTATTGACATAATCACGTAAGTCCACAATACTAGCAACACATATTTTAAAGTACTATATTAAATTTTGTAAACTGTATTACGCTTATTCACATTACAACTTGACAAAAGTTACTTTTAAAACATTATCTATCAATTTTACATATTCTTCAGCCTGCCTAGTGCCTAGCTCACTTACGGAGCGCCTAGTCGACTAGCGAGTGACATGGCAAGAGGCTAACTGCCATCAACCTCGTACAACCCTAAAAAATCTGCAGCAAGATTCAATTTTTTTTTACCTTTGATTTCATTAAAATTGGATCCCTCTCTACGAACAGCTTGATTAGGGGATATTGCTTCCATAAGTCATCCTCGGCAGGTTTATTATCAAATTTGCTGCAAAGAAACAACCAAAGTATAGTTCTTATGAGCCCATAATCTCCTTGCACTAGCAAAAGACAAATCAAGCATGTGGACCAAGTACTTGAAAACTGCACAAAGGTGGTCGAAAAGGCTTCGTTTGATTCTTGCAGGCCCCCTCCTTACAAAGTGGAGCATTTGCACTGTGATCAATATTGATCTAACAGTTTTCTCATACCATTTCCGTGGTCTCAAAAGTTCTATCCAAATGCCCTCGGTTGAAAGCACCGAGATCTTTGGCTGCTCAGAGTGAAGCCACACTCTCCAAGCTATCACTTGCTTGTACACCTTATGAAGCGTACCATCCGCAACTCCATGTAAATCCACCATCTTGGAATCACAATATGTCACTTCATCATTGTCAGCAAACTGAAGAGGCAAAACACTGAAACAGACAGGCTTGTCTTTGCTTTCCTCAAAATAGTATCTGTCCACATCCTTGAGCTGCGGATCAACATCATCATCATCACTAGAAGACATCCTGGTAGCTGGATTCAACAATAGAAAGATAAAAATCAATTAATAGCTACGATTCCTCCTAACAAATATTAACACAGAACATGGCAGTACTAACAAGCAAACAATAAGCTCAAAAGGTTTTAAAAAATAGAGTAACAAACAAATCATATATCAGAGAAAATTATGCAGAAAATCCTCATTGCTGAATATTGAAGCATGAGTTACTAACGAGTGAAACAAGTCCTGTTGATAGTAATGCCCAAAAACAATAATTTAAATGGACACTAAATCCAAGGAAGACGCCCATACAAATTCCAGAGCAAAGCAAAATTTGATAACCCCCCGTACCATTGGCAGGTAAGAGCAACCGAGCAACCGTCCTTCAACAACAAAACAGGTAGCTTAAAGGGTAAAAAAAAAAAGAAGAAGAAAGAAGAGTGAGATGCGCGAGAACTGTACAAACCCTAGGTGACTCCAAAACGATGTTTCGAGGAAACCGTCAAAGGCAGTTCTGCCTTCACAACAGAACAAAAAAAAACACCTTCAAGAACGAGAGAATCCAAACCTCAATGCGGCCAAAAGCGCGATTCCCTGGGAAAGAAACAATAAGCAATCGAATAAACCTAGTAACAGAGAGCACGTTTCGCCCACGATCAAACAAAGAGACGGACAGCGCCAAGAACCCAAAATACCATCGCACATTACTAGAAATCCCCCACTTATCCGCCAAGAACGACGTCGATGGACGATGGGGCTGCATCCAAGGGGAAGGGTGAAAAATAGCACAAGAATCATAACGTATCGTACCTGGAGGAAGAACAACGGCTCCTCTTTCGGCGCAAAACCCACGATGAGTTGAGTTGATCCTTCCCGTTCCCGGTGGGTTTTCCTTTTATTATTTTTCTAATTTCTAAGGCGTTGCGCGTCTTGCCGCGTGGCCTGGGTTTTCTGGGAGTCACGTGGGCCGATGCGAGGCGGATTTGACGACCGGAATCAGCGTAGGAATCGTTAACCGTTAATGATGCAAAGATCCTAGGATAAAACGGATTCTGATAACTTTTTAAAAAGGATTTCAAAAAGGCTACCGGCCGTAGGATGAAAATTTTGTGGCATTGGGTACCACAGTGGCACCCAAAGAGAAATAGAGAGAGAAGAGAGAGGAGATAGAGGAAGATAGGAGAGAGAGAAAGGAGAGAGAGAGAAAGGGTGCCACAGTCCCTTGCGTGGCACCCTATGCCGCAAATTTTTTTCCCCGGCCGTACGTTCAGATGCGTTGGACGCATGCAGATGCGGGATGGCCCGCGTGAGGCGAACATGATCACGCATGTTGGGGCACACTACAGTCATGTGCGGTGGGTTTCATAAGCATATTTTTCTTTCGGTGACCATATATTTTAACTGTGTGTTCTAATCCACCAATTATTTGCACCAACATGTTTCTCATTTTTTTTAGAACAAAACAAGACGTGTGTTGCCATATAAATTTTGATCGGATTTGCTCAAGTTTCATTAATAGATCATCAAGTTTCATCAGTAAATTCTCAAGTTTCATCCGCAGGTTCTCAAGTTATTAAAACCACAATCTTGCCTAGTGAAACTTAGGTTTCACCTATAGAAACTTGAATTTTATACTCGTTAAACTTGCCGAACTGTAAGTTTCATTTGGTTTAATCAAGTTTCAACAGGTTTCATCCAAGTTTTTTTAAATTTCATCAGGTTACATCCAAGTTTCATTAAGTTTTATCAGGTCATCCAAGTTTCATCAGGTTTCATCTAAGTTTCATCAGGTTTAATTTGGCGCTCGCCTTCATCAATACGTGGTCCAAGGTTCAGCCAGTACAGGGCCACGATTCACCAATACATTGGTCAAGGTTCATCGATATATGGAACAAGATTCATCAACACATGGGGCCAAGGTTCAAGTTTCAACCGTGTTCGTCAAGTTCTATTAGTACATTATTAAAGATTTCACTAGTGTACGTGTCAAGTTTCATAAGTGGGTTCTTCTGATTTCATATAAAAAATTGAAAAAGTGAAAAAAAAATAAAAAAATAAAATTATTTAAAATGGGTTGCCCTCGATTTTAGAAGAATTATGAAATTTATTCCATGCAAATTGAACACTTTGAATTTTATACAAAAATCAAAAGTTTAATTGAAAATTTATCAACCGCATATCTAGCCAACATCCGCCTTGCTACGTCTCGTGCACACGGAGGCGGGGCTGCACTCGGATGCGCGCGCTACCGACGATCTGATGGCCGAGGCGCGTCCGATCCAACGCGCTTGCGCCGGACGTCCGGACGCTGGCGTCTGCCAAAGGATTTAATTAAACAAAAAGATTCCGATAGGATAAAAAAATAGAGTATTTTCAAACATTTTTATCCGTGTAACTGTTTGAATTCGGATATTGGTTCACTCTAATGACTCCAATAATCATCTTCCGTGTAACAGCAGGAAATCTGATTTGAACCTACACCCGAGGCAATTTATTAAAACCAAGATCTCTGTGGTGGCGGTATGCTGGTGGCGTTACGTTTTATTCAAAATTTGTAACCCCCGGTAATTAGGAACGTCAGTCCCCTTTTCGTCCGCTTACCGTTGGCCCCAGGCTAACCGGATCCTTCAATGGCAGCCACGAGGACGGTCGCTAACCCTAGCCGTCATCTCCTCTTAGTCTTTGATGCAAGCGGCGTAGAGGTTGTAGTTTTTAGCAGCTGTCCCAACTACTTCTATGTCGACCTTCCACTTGGGGACACGTCGTTTACCATGTCGGACGGGCCTTTTGTCAGGCTAAATTGATAGCATGTGCTCAATCACCTCCCTTGGGACATCAGGCATATCAAACGGTTCCCACGCGACCACATCCAAGTTAGCCTAGAGGAAAATAACGAGCTTGAGTTCCTATTTGGACTCAAGTGAGGTTCCCACGTGAACGACCTTGACGGGATCGTTGCTGATGAGGGAGACTGCTTTTCTAGACTCCCGCGGCTGCAGGGCCACTTTAGGGCAAGCGGTGGGTCACTCGACCTTAGCCAGGCTGCGCTCTAGGAGTTGTACGACCATGGCGATGGCGTCGACAGCTTCCAAGAAGGTCGCTGACATGGCCGCGAGCTGGACGAGCGGTTCTTCCTCAACCGCCACGACGTACTTTGTGGCGGTGTCCTTCTTGTCAATATCGATCTTGTCGAAGGTCTCCCTGACCTTGACCGGATTGATATACCGCTCCGCGGCATGAAAGAGTTCAGCCACGATGTAGACAGGGTGGACCTCAAGGTCTTATGTAATGCGGGTATCTCTCACCCCCTCTTTAAAGATCAAAGGGACGAGACTTGGAAGAACCTGCAAACGTAGTCCTGTAGGCTCTCCCCTTTCTTCTGGACCACAAGATTAAGGTTCTGAGATCATCCGAGTACACATAGCACCCCTGGAAAGTTGGGTCTGGGCTTAAATTTTCGAGGTCAAGGGGTCTCGTCCAATGCCCGATAGAAGGCTGGGTAGCCCGGGATCGATGACCGGCACCGGCTCTCCGCCTTGGCCTGGCCCGACGCGGGAATATACACCACCCCGCGGGGGAGGGGTGTGCTAGTCGCCTGACGGTGCAGGCGATCGTCGCGAGCATCCCGGAAGCCCGCTGCGCCGTGAGACTATGGCTCTTCTCGATGGAGTTCGAGCCTGGAGATGGCTCAGGTCGACGACGAGGTCTTCGAGGCCGTTAGCCACAGCGGGGTCTTGCTAGCTCTAGGTCCCTCACGACTTGTGCCCGCTATTGCGTGTGGAGCAAAGGGCCCGACGTGGCAGATGTGGGCGAGGTTGAGTGACCCGACGGGGCGGCCAATGTTTTTTTTTTTTTTGATCACACAAACCAAACTCATTCATTCATAAATGTTGGATACAAGGAAATCAGGGGGTTTTCCAAGCCACGCCTGATACACACTGCACTCGCGAACAGCGAACTTAGCACAAACATGAGCTTCACTATTAAAGTTCCTGCCTTCAAACACCAAAAAGAAGTTGCGGCCAATGTTGCGGCCACAATCCCCAGCGTACATCTGCCAGGGCCCGCTCCACTGACCGCGGAAGAGCTTGCGGGCGGTGTCATGACGACGTTGTAGCTCAATGGATGCTGGAACCAGCGATATGGAGCCGGAGTCTTGTTGCCTGAGGCTACAAGGAAACGGAGAGAAGCGATCTCTTGAGAAGGGGACATGTTAGTGTCTGCTACGGAGGCATCAACAGAACGCTCAAGCTCCATATGACCATATGCATCTTAATGACATGTGTAAGTGTGAGACCATCCCTGCCGTGCGGTTCTCCAGAGCGAACAGCTACTCCGGCCGGCGGTGGATGAGGCTTCAACCTCCATCGGCATATCCTCGACGAGGAGGTCATCCTACCACCTCTCGAATGATTCATCGACGTCGTCGAGATTGTCGTTTCCATCAAAGTGGAGGTAAAGCACGAGTTACCAACGAGTGAAATAAGCCCTGTCGGTAGTAATGCCCAAAAACAATAATTTAAATGAACACTAAATTCCAAGGAAGACGCCCATACAAATTTTCCAGAGCAAAGAAAAATTTGATAACCCCCGTCCTTCAACAACAACACAGGTAGCTTAAAGGGTAAAAAAGAAAAAGAAGCGTGAGATGCACGAGAACTGTACAAACCCTAGGTGACTCCAAAACGATGTTTCGAGAAAAAACGTTAAAGACAGTTCGGCCTGCACAACAGAACAAAAAACACCTTCAAAACGAGAGAATCCAAACCTCAATGCGGCCAAAAGCGCGATTCCCTGAGAAAGAAACAATCAACAACCGAATAAACCTAGCAACAGAGAGCTCGTCTCGCCCACGATCGAACAAAGAGACGGACAGCGCCAAGACCTGGAGCAAGAGCAACGGCTTCTCTCTCGGCGCAAAACCCACGATGAGTTGAGTTGAGTTGAGTTGAGTTGATCCTTCACGTTCCCGGTGGGTTTTCGTTTTATTATTTTTCGTTGCGCGTCTTTGCCGCGGGGCCTGGGTCTAGAAGTCAGGTGGGCCGATGCGAGGCGGATTTGACGATCGGAATCAGGGTAGGAATCTTATTAACGTTAATGATGTTGGAAATATTAGGAATTTTCTCAATATTTTAATCCACAAAATTATATAAATCATAATTAAACAATTGCTAGTTTCCAGTTCAAGACCAGTGGTACTAGATATTAAAATATCTATCTCATACGCAAAGTCTAATGAACAGGAAAACAAAAGGACAAAAGCACGGTATAAACAAATATACCCTTGAGCCGGTGCCACCACCACGGGCACAGGCGCAGGCAGAACAATGACTTGTTCATTGTTGTTCGCCATGACAGTCGGTGTAGACGATCACAAGTTGGTGCAGAGATGCCGTTGATGCAGTGGAGAGGTCGGTGCAGTCGAACGTCGATGCAGTGTAGATGAAGCTGAACCAGCAAGGAAACTTGAGCAGTCGCGTGGTCGCTCCCCAAAAACCTTATCGGCCTTCTATCCCTAGCAGGATCTCGAGAAGGACGAGGTTCCGGAGGCCTGCTCCCTCCGCT
>SPJY01012519.1:1039600-1142990 GCA_005191435.1 Raddia distichophylla | reverse complement strand
TAAATAGCCACCCCTCATTTGTAACTTGGGTTTTGTTTAAGTTATGTTTTAGCCTTTGCTACATACCGGTATTCGCGCGTGTCGGTTAGATCGCCTGTTTATCGTTACAGAACCCAACCTTTGTGAGTGAGATCTTAATGCATATCTGCAAGTGAGTTGCTTGTTCATCTTGTTCTTGTTAGTTCTTCGATTGCTTGCAGGATCAAGGACCTTCGTGGTCAGGTTGATCGCGCTCCGGCGATGTCAATAACCATCTGGAGTTGGTGTACCGGTCGCTAAGGCGCAACGTCCTGGACGGTTGTAGTCGGGCCGCCAACGTCGACTCCTATCAGATCGATAGCTATCCACCTCTCATCGAAAGATCGGGACCCCTGCTCCTATCAGTTGGTATCAGAGCGCCAGGTTGATCGGTGAGAGATTTCTTGTTCTTTGTTTATTTTACCTAGAGTCCAGAAAATTGCCACGAAAAAAAATTCCTTCGATCCAAGACAAGTCGAGCTTTTTGCTTTTACCGCTTAGTCTTTGCTTGTTGAGTTTTCGGTTCATCGTCGTATCGTGTGCTGGTTTTAGTGTCTTCTCGTTTAGAGTTTCGAGATCGTGTCACGTTTTGCGTCACTATTGGTTTCATCTTCTAATCCGAGTCAGTTTTGTTCTCAAATCAAAGTAAGGTTCAAATTTGAATCAGAGTAGGTTCAATCTTCAAATCAGAATCACTTTTATCTCTGAGTTAGTCAATTTCCACGGAGTTGAAGTCGGTTTCAAATTGAGTCCAAGTCGGTTTCAGATTCCATATTCTGTCCAGTTCGGTGTTTTGGCCATAAAATCCACATACGAAATCGGATTGGTGTGTTCTTGCACTCTTTGGAAAGGGGAAGTCGTGCTCTACAACTTTGGTATTCAACTCAAGATCTGATTCGGGCATCTTCTGGGTGTAAAATTTCGGATAAATTCTTACCATATTGGGAAGTGCAGATTTGGACTGATTCAAAAAATCAGGCTTAACATACACGTCTGATATTGGAATTAGGTGTCCTTATACTTGTTGGAAAGCTTAGAAGATTGTCTACAACTTTGGTAAAGAAGTGTTTCTGAGATTCCGAGTTTTTGCAGCACATAATTACGTCCGATGCTCGCAGCCCGTGCTGTCCAATCTTAGAAGTGCAAAGAAAAGATAGAGGCAAGTGAAAAAAAGGGCACCAAAAAAAAAAAAGAGCCGCACGAAAAAAAAGCGAAGGCAAGTGCATATAAAAGAGCCGCACTAAAAAAAAAGTGAATAAAAGGAGCTTGTTTTAAAGTGTACTAGTTGGATTCTCGTGACGACGTTTATGTCCCGGCTCGAGTCTCTAGTACGGTTAGGCCTAGACCAGCACGTTACCATCGTTGAACGATTATTCAACTTGTTTTGGCTAATGTGGTTCTAACTTTTCATTTGATCTACTTTTAAGCCACCTATAGCTCCACAAAAACTACTACCGATCAGATACTAGCTCCTGGCAACTGGTACACCATATCTTCGGAAGTTGTTGCCTTGCCGATTGTGGTCACCTCCTGTTAAGCTTGGTAAGAATTAGTAAGAGCTTGATGCAACAGGTTGAAAGGGGGTGACTTCTTTACACACATCCTAGTTGCTGACAGAAAATACATATTCTTGCGTTTTTTTCTTGTAATCTACTAACCATGACAGGTCTAGCTGGATTAGACAAGGACGAATATGAAGATAATTCCACACAATTTGACAAGGTAGGGTTGACATCTTTGGACCGCATGTTCATTGCGAGTTTACATCGGTCCAAAATGAGTGGTGACATCAACATCAACGATTCTTCTACTACTGAGCAAGGTACAATCGACTTAACATTACCTTCTTTTGCTGGAAATTTTGACCCTGAGGCATATATTGATTGGGAAATAGCGGTAGACAAACAATTTGAAATGCATGCTTTGTCTGAACATGAAAAGATTACTTTTGCCGCTAGTGCTCTTACTGATTATGCTTTAATTTTGTGGAAGCATGTCTGCAAAAAAGAGAGAAAACCTACAAATTGGAATGGAATGAAAAAACTTTTGAGATTTGAATTTGTTCCTGAATATTATGCCGAGCATTTATTTAATAAACTTCAAAGCTTAGAACAAGGGAGTAAAACTGTTAAATAATATTATCATGAACTGCGAACTTGTTTATTGTGTTGTGGTTTAGATGAATGTGAAAAGGACACTCAAGATAAGTTCTTTTGTGGGCTTAACAAGGATATTCAGGATATTGTTGTTAACGGAACATATAACTCGCTTTTAGAATTGCTTCATTGTGACAGTAAAGCTCAAACTATACTTGCAAACAAATCTTTGAATGATCTTTTAACTTCACTTCAGGCGCCCGCTGTTGCACCTCTTCTCGTAGCTAACACAATGCAGAAAAATAAGCATCATCAAGACGATGATCAAGGAGAGAACAAAGAGAAAGAAGTGACTAGTGATCTCTCATGTGTAAGCGAAGAGGTAAGTACACTGACGAGAGCTGATGAGAATTTCAAAGGTAATACAAAATGTGTCATCCTTGCACAAGGAAAGAAGGATTTTGGTACACTGAATTTGTCCACTACTCATGCTACCATAGAGCAACATTTAGTGGACTCTGTAACTGAATTTCTTTTGTTACAAGATTTACCTACTACATCTTGTGATAAAGAAGAGTTGTGTGATAATGCTTCACTTATATCCATGCCACAACTAGTGAATAATCAAAAATTTTATGCTAAAAATAAATATATCCTTCACATTGCTAGCGAAAAAGATGAAATTAAATTGATGTTTTCTTTAAATATTTTGGGTTACATAGAATTGGATGTTCTTTGTGATCTAAATAGTTTCGAGGAGAAAGTTTTTACGCATGTCGATTTGTCATGGTTATCGAGTATTATTTTTCAAGTTATTGGCAAGAATAATGATAAAGGAAAGTACAAAGTGAATCGAGTTTATATTTGTACTGACTTGAAACCATCGTTTACTATGCAACCATGTGGCCAAATAGAGAATTTCAATGTCACTAATCATGCCTTGCCATGTCACTCTAATTCAAATTTAGAGGTATATGATAGCTTTCAAGAAAGGGAGGATATGAATGTTAATGATTCTTCTTCAAATGATTTGATTAAAAAAGATGTGCAGATTGCTTTGCTCACTATTGTCAGTAACATTTTGCAGAAGACTATGATGGAGTCGAGGACGACTCCAATTCAAGAAAGGGAGGATGATGAGACTTCTCATCATCGATACGACCAGTGTTGCTACGTCTTCTACATGACTCCATCGACCTCCACCTTGGCCACCGCTTCTGCACCTGAACATGGAACCATCACCTCCAGCAATAAGACAGCCACCTTGTGATGAGGACGTCACTTCCATTGATGCAGCCACACCTGCTAATCCGTTAACCTTTCAAGGACCAATGACTCGAGGTCATCGCGTACGTCATATCACCGAAGATGAGATCATCGCTTACATCACAAAAGAGATATCCAAATTTAATTCTTCATACCATTACTTGTAAAGCAAGACTACAATGTATCTAACCAAATGTACTGTAGCAGCACTGTAGCACGTCGGTTATTGTAGCAGCACTGTAGCAAACCGACCTAAATGGCTATAAATAGATAGCCACCCCTCATTTGTAACTTGGGTTTTGTTTAAGTTATGTTTTAGCCTTTGCTACATACCGGTATTGGCGCGTGTCGGTTAGACCGCCTGTTTATCGTTACAGAACCCCACCTTTGTGAGTGAGATCTTAATACATATCTGCAAGTGAGTTGCTTGTGCATCTTGTTCTTGCTAGTTCTTCGATTGCTTGCAGGATCAAGGACCTTCGTGGTCAGGTTGATCGCGCTCCGGCGATGTCAATAACCATCTGGAGTTGGTGTACTGGTCGCTAAGGCGCAACGTCCTGGACGGTTGTAGTCGGGCCGCCAACATCGACTCCTATCATATCGATAGCTATCCACCTCTCATCGAAAGATCGGGACCCCTGCTCCTATCACGACCTTAGCCAGGCCGCGCTCTGGGAGCTGTACGACCATGGCGATGGCGCCGACAGCTTCCAAGAAGCTCGCTGACATGGCCGCGAGCTGGACGAGCAGTTCTTCCTCAACCGCCACGACGTACTTTGCGGCGGTGTCCTTCTTCTTCTTGTCAATATCGATCCTGTCGAAGGTATCCCCGACCTTGACCGGATTGATATACCGTTCCATGGCATGGAAGAGTTCGGCCACGATGTGGACAGGGTGGACCTCAAGGTCTTATGTAAAGCAGGTATCTCTCACCCCCTCTTTAAAGGCCTCGATGATAGCCTCGTCGGAGATCAAAGGGACGATATTCTGAACTTGGAAGAACCTGCAAACGTAGTCCTGTAGGCTCTCCCCTTTCTTCTGGACAACAAGATTAAGGTTCTGAGATCATCCGAGTGCACATAGCATCCCTAGAAAGTGGGTGCAGAGTGCTTCCTAGAGCTAGGCCCAGCTTAGGATGGACCCCCTTCGCCGATTGAATAGCCATGTCCTGGCCATCCACTTCAAAGCGTTGGGGAAGTAGTTTACCTGGACGGATTCATCACCGTTGGCTTCCATAATTGTAGTGGTATAAACAGCGAGAAACTCGTTTGGGTTTTTACTCCCATCGAACTTCTCAACGGGTCTGGGCTTAAACTTTCGAGGCCAAGGGGTCTCGTGCAATGCCCGACAGAAGGCTGGGTATCCCGAGATCGATGACCGGCACCGGCTCTCCGCCTTGGCCTGGCCCGACGCGGGAATATACACCACCCCGCGGGGGAGGGGTGTGCTAGTCGCCTGACGGTGCAGGCGATCGTCGCGAGCATCCCGGAAGCCCGCTGCGCCGTGAGACTATGGCTCTTCTCGATGGAGTTCGAGCCTGGAGATGGCTCAGGTCGACGACGAGGTCTTCGAGGCCGTTAGCCACAGCGGGGGTCTTGCTCTAGGTCCCTCACGACTTGTGCCCGCTATTGGGTGTGGAGCAAAAGGGCCCGACGTGGCAGATGTGGGCGAGGCTGAGTGACGCGACGGAGCGGCCAATGTTGCGGCCACAAGCCCCAGCGTACATCTGCCAGGGCCCGCTCCACCAACCGCGGAATAGCTTGCGGGCGGTGTCACGACGACGTTGAAGCTCAATGGATGCTGGAACCAGCGATGGAGCCGGAGTCCCGTTGCCTGAGGCTGCAAGGGTACGTACGGAGAGAAGAACGATCTCTCGAGAAGGGGACATGTCAGTGTCTCCTACGGAGGCATCAACAGAACGCTCAAGCTCCATATGCATCTTAATGACATGTGTAAGTGTGAGAGCGTCCTTGCCGTGCGGTTCTACAGAGCGAACAGCTACTCCGGTGGTGGATGAGGCTTCAACCTCCATCCATCGGCATAGCCTCGACGAGGAGGTCATCCTACCACCTCTTGAATGATTCATCGACGTCGTCGAGATTGTCGTCTCCATCAAAGTGGAGGTAAAGCATGAGTTACCAACAAGTGAAACAAGTCCTGCTGGTAGTAATGCCCAAAAACAATAATTTAAATGAACACTAAATCCCAAGGAAGACGCCCATACAAATTCCAGAGCAAAGCAAAATTTGAAAACCCCCCGTAGCATTGGCAGGTAAGAGCAACCGTCCTTCAACAACAAAACAGGTAGCTTAAATGGTAAAAAGAAAAAGAAGCGTGAGATGCGCGAGAACTGTACAAACCCTAGGTGACTCCAAAACGATGTTTCGAGAAAAACCGTCAAAGACAGTTCGGCCTGTGCACAACAGAACAAAAAACACCTTCAAAAACGAGAGAATCCAAACCTCAATGCGGCCAAAAGCGCGATTCCCTGGGAAAGAAACAATCAACAACCGAATAAACCTAGCAACAGAGAGCTCGTCTCGCCCACGATCGAACAAAGAGACGGACAGCGCCAAGAACCAAGATACCATCGCACATTATTCAAAATCCCCTACTTATTCGCCAAGAACCACTACTGCGGATCGGGGCTTCACAAGCGCCCATCACAAGCGGCTCGCTTTAACCCGCTTGCGACCCGATCGCCACAAGTGGTTCGTGACCAACGGGTGGGAGGATGGTGGAAAAGGGCATATGCAAGCGGTTCGTGATACAAACCGCTTGCAGAGATAGGACATTGTAAGCGGTTCGTATCACCAACCGCTTGAAATACTCTGTAAGCGGTTGGTGATACGAACCGCTTACAGTGTAGGGCGAGTTCCATTATCGAGATCCATATTCCAACACGGACGAACTAGGGACGACTTCTACGTCGTCAAAGAGTGTCAAGAAGAGTACTGCAAGAAAGAATGAACTGTTTTGTCCATTTTGCACAATGTATATTAATTATAAACTTTGTAAATTTGGCCGGTGCATATAAAGTGTACATTATTACATGTATTATCTAATATATTTAAGCTTGTTTGATCGCTAATTATATGCTCATCCTATATGTATTTAAATTTAAACGACAAATAAAAAAATCTCCTGCCGAAATATATATTTAAATATCTATTTGCGCCGCCCCAGAAATGAAATAACCAGGTGGCCATTAAACTGCACGTTTACGCAAGCGGTTACTGAACCGCTTGCGGAGATGCTCTCTGCAAGCGGTTCGTGGCTCCAACCGCTTGCAGAGAGCCCCACGTGGCTTCCACGCCCGCCCGCGCCATCGCCCCGCGAACCGCTTGCAGAGGGGCTTCACTAGCGGCTCTGGGAGCCGCTTGTGATGCCCGTCGGGCATCAGTCGCGGTTGCCTGCAAGCGGTTCTAAAACCGCTTGCACAGGCCTTACGAGCCGCTTAGCCTACCCCGATCCGCAATAGTGAACAACGTAGATAGGCAGAATCCAAGGGAAGGGTAAAAATAGCGCAAGAATCGTAACGTATCGTACCTGGAGCAAGAACAACGGCTTCTCTCTCGACGCAAAACCCACGATGAGTTGAGTTGAGTTGATCCTTCACGTTCTTGGTGGGTTTTCGTTTTATTAATTTTTTGTTGCACGTGTCTTTGCTGCGTGGCCTGGGTCTAGAAGTCATGTGGGTCGATGCGAGGCGGATTTGACGACCGGAATCAGGGTAGGAATCGTTATTAACGTTAATGATGCAAAGATCAGGTGACCTCCTCAAGTTAGGCCTTCTTCCGTTAGGAATCCTAGGATAAAACGGATTCTGATTGTTAGACAACTACGCTATCGGGTGTAGTCCGAGGTTGCCTATCAGCGCGTAGACCGCAGACGACGAAGAACAATCACAGATGAAGACAGAGATGTAGGAGAGGAAGGATTCTTTATTACTTTTCAGATGGATACATAATAGATGTGATCCTCTCCTATTTTTGATTGACGGCTAGGGTTTTGGCTTGGTCCAATAAGTGCGCCCCACCCCTTGGCGCATGCCAGGCCCAAGGCCGGCGGCGGCTCAGGATGTGTTTCTCAACACCCCCCGGACCTTGCCGCGTGATGCATATGCCAAAAAACTCCACAAAAACACAGTGAAAAAAATGTTGGAGAAATAGTACATAGCACACGCTTGCTTTGCGCACGGATTTGCCTCGTTAAAAACCTTAGTGAGAAACTTCATTGAAAACTCACTTAAGGGAAAAAAGTACAGATCCACCCAACGTTTCTTCATATTTATATATTCATTTATTCAAGTTGGGTATTCAAACTTCGTGTTCAAGATTTCAATTCATAGTATGTGAAGTTTCTCCCTCTGAATTCTGCACTTCTCGAAGTCTTTTTATTTCAATTTCTTTCACGCATCTTTTAAAGGTTGATGCAGGGAGTGACTTATTAAATAAGTCTGCTATATTCTGAATTGACTTAATGTGCTGAAAACTGATTCTTTTCTTGGGGTTCATATACTTCATAGATTTTCCTTCACATATCCAATGTACACTTGTGCGACACATGCTGCATTATCTTTATAAATGATAGTAGGGATTCATTCAACGTTACACATGACTGAAAATGTGGAATGAATTACATTTAAGCCATGCATATTCATAATAGGCTTCATTCAATTCTATGATTTTCGAGTGGTTTGTCGACATTGACATAAGAGTCTGATTTGACGACTTTTACTTAATTCTAATTCTTACCACATAGGAAACATATTCATATTCATATCTTGATTCTTTCATTTCAAGATTTTTATTTCTTTGAGGTATTGGGAGATGTTCTTGATTCTTTCAAATGCCCTTCTTGTGCGCTGCATTATACCAAGTTGATGAAATTAACGGCAATTACACCGTACAGTCGGCAAATGCAATGTACTGCCGTATACTATTCACGAGATATATGAGCCATTTAAATTCTAATATATAACTTCATGTTTCTAGATATCCTCCCTCTCATCCCTAGGTCTGTATAGGTCTAGGTCTACAAGAATTGACCTACCAGCCATTGGGGTTTTTATGGATACACCTCAAAATCAAGCCTTTTCAACACGATCAACGTGTAGGTTGACTGATGTAACGAGATTCATTTGACATATGCTCAAGGTGTTACCCTAAGCTGCAATGACCAATCCATTTATTCCTTTCTCATACTTTACACTCAATGAGATGCAGGCTCAGCATCGAGTTCAATTATTTTGGCAATTTTCTTTGCAAAGTATATGTCGACATTGGATGTGGTTCTATTCAATATATCCCCGGAGTGCACAAAATTTATGTTCATTTCTTCATCGGGTGCTTTGTGCACTTGTGCTTCATGCACAATCATATGCTCTGCACCGCTATTTCCCAATCGTGGGAGTAAGGACATTTAGATGGTTGCCGATGTGCGCATTCACACGCTCGTTTGCGTGTCTTTCGGCTTCTTATTCTATTCTTTCTTCTTGTGTCGGTAAATTCAAAACTGCGAGTACCTCGCTAGCAGACTCACCAGCGCCAGGTCTCAACTGGCTCCCCTTCTATTTCCTTTGAGGCATTTTCATGATCGGTTGTGGCAAACTCTCTTATCCGTTTTTCTCCAGACGTCCTCAGATATTTGGGATTCGAGTAACCAGATTTCATGTCCTTTTCTTTGAGGTCTCGGAACAGAATGAGGAATACCTTTTATAGTATTTCAACCCTGTCTGATGCATTATTGTTAGTAATGCGACTTGATCACATCAGTCAAATCATAAAAATGATTATGCAGTTCATTTACTAATTGCTTCATTACTTCAGAATTCATACTAGTGCGGCTCATGCACGGAAATGCATTATTGATGTCTGAGGTTGGCCACGTAATTTCCCTGCATTCTTCTTTCAGGGTTCTATTCCCCTAATGACGGGAATGGATCATCTGTCATTTTTAAATTCATTGAAAGTGTGGTATAGGTACATAAAACTTGCATTCAAAATTGGGAAATTTCTTTTCTTTGCACTAATTGGATGTGCGGGACCACGTATCCCTTGCATTAATTGATGAGGGCTGCTTATCGGGGTTCTATTTCTTTATTCAATATATGACAACTCAGCAAGTGCAGTCGGACATCTCTACTCCATGACGCTCAGACATGAGATATATAGTACTCTTCTTTGGTATTCAATACAGTTCAATGATCATCAATCAGCTAGTATTGTCCTTCTTATTCCGAACTTCATAGTGACGATCAGATAACATATTCTTTATTCTTATGATATGCAAGATCATCTTCACGAGCATGTGGTTTTGTAGAGAATAAACTCATGTCTTAGCAGAAGGAAGCAATTATGAGTACTAGAATGTCATTAAATGCCCTTGTCAAGGGCTGCATACGGCCGCAAATCTCTCCTAGATGCATTCTAGGCAAGGAGAAATTAAGCTCAACTTGACCTTTAATAGGAGAGAGTGCCCGGTTCATGATTCAGTAATTTCTTACACTAATACTATGTCCTTGTGAGTTGATTGCACCTCATCTTTTCTATAATTGAGAAAGCAATTCTACGATGCTAGATGGAAGAGATTAGAGCTTCTAAATGTATTCTAATGTAGTATAGCCCAAATTCAAATGGAGGGGGATTCTACTATTCTTTGCTCACATCCATCATATTTCACAATGCATAATAATTCTTTACTATTCTTTATTGGTCTCTACACGAACCATCGAGATGGATGTCTTTCAAATTTAAGAGAGTTCAAGTGCATTCTAGGTAAAACAATGCTTATTTAAAGTGTTGATGTAATATCCATAGAATTTATGTCATCTCTTTTAAAATTCTATTGGTGTTGTTAAACTACCAACAATTCATATCTTCATAGGGCACTACACTAGTTCTATTTATAGTTACAATCAGGCAATGGCAACATTCATAATTCATATAATTCAAATATTGATTGCAACTTCAAAATATATTGGAATATAGGATAAATTCATAATGGACATGAGAATTAAGGTTTACTCTTCGAGAGCTTCAATTCCTTCTTTCAATAGTATGCTCTTCGGGAGCTTCAAATTCTTCATGCTAAAAATTTATAAAACGTCTATTAGCGACCACAATTTACAGGGACAATGCTAATAGTGCAAATCCTGCATAGTTAAATGCTACAATTATGCACTTTCTATTAGCTTCAATTCTATTTGTCAGGATCTTCTCTTCTTTATCCACTGCTTGCGGCTTCAGTACGATTAAGGGGCAGTGCGAAGGTGTCTTTTCATAAGTGTATTCTACCAAGAGGTTTCTTTTCTAGCCATAGTGAGACATCTCTACTGCTTTGAAATTCTTTCGATCTAATAAGCCACAATTTCATCATTAGGTTTGCGGCAAATCTTCGACCAATGCCCCTAAATGCCACATTCATAACACATTTTGACCTAGTGGTCATGTGGCTTGCATTATGTGACTTTATTCTTACATTCTGTGTCACTTGGACAATGGACTTTTTTTCTAGATCAGTTTCTTTAATTTCCCTTTTTTCCATTCTTCTGACGAATGGGCTTTTCACCCCTAGTAGTCGCTCTAATTGCATTGAGGTGAAAATGGGAGGTACTATCCCTCATTTGTGATCTTGTCACAAAGAGTGGGATCGTATAAATTCTATGCATATTGAGTTGTACTTGGTCATAATTCTATAGTTTGCAAATATTGTGTGCACCAAATCCTGTTGTGCTTACGGCAGGATAGCATGCTTGACCTTCATAAGCCACTTCTAGTGCGCGGACCATAGCTCTAGTGTGCTCCCCCTCAACCATGCGAAAATTGGCAAGGAGGTGGTGTATAAAGAAATGTGGTGGTTTCGTTCTGTTTATCGTTAGGTTTCTTTTCCTCACTGGGACCTAAACCGATTGACAGTGTTGGGTTTCTGGTGACCGAATACAATCATAACATCCTGTGTCCAAGTGAGATAATTTAGGCCACAAGGGGCTAGTTTCTCAAATTCATAAATTATACAATTTCATACTTTAAAATTCATTCATAAAATTACTATGAGTAATCTAGTGGGGAGGGTGGTGCTAGGAAGACTTTAATTCAAAATTCTCATTTATATCAATATTCCTACTTATGTGCCATTACCAATTCATATAATAAACAAGCAAAAACTGATAATTACAAAAGCAAATTCACAAGATAATTGCGCAAAAGTAATTAACAGTAGCTAAATAAGCTTGCAAATTCAAAACCGGGGTCAAAATTTGAACTCCCAACGTGCTTTCATGCCTGAATATATGCTTTCTTCAATTTCTACTAATTCCAAGGGCCTTTATGGAATTTACAGTGCTTAGGAAAAGCTATGCGCAATTTCCATAATTGTCAGGGGGCTTTCTGCAATATTCTTTAATTCAGAAAATATTTCATATAATTTTCCAAATGCCATGGATTTTTCTGTAAAACAATAGCCTGGAAAATCACTCATAATTTCTAGGAAACCTAAGGACTTATTCATAAAATTACATGGCAAACAGGTTTTCTTCCCCATTCTTTTCGGTCAGCCCTGGCCATTCTTTTCTTTCTCGGTCTGGTATGTTCAAAACCGGTTCAGTAGCTCCTTTTTTTCTCATTTATTCATGCCTGGCTCGCCCTTCTTTTCGTAAATTTTTAGGGGGCAAAGTGTAAATTAAAAAAATTAGAAAATACACGTTCAATTAAAGATTCAAGCCCATTCATTAACTTTTCCTTTCTTTCTTTAATTCTATTTTCGCCCATTGCCTTCTTTTCTTCCAGCGGACCACCCGTTTTCATTCTTTATCTCCCGCCCCCTTCAGCCTGCTTCAATCAACCCACCTCGCAGCCGGCCTGGTTTGGCGTGGCCTTAGCCTGCTCTGGTTGGCCCGCCACGCGGCAGGCCCGCGCGCGACCTGCTTCGGGCCTCGGCCTGCTTTGGGAGGCCTGGCCGGCGGCCGGCCTAGTGCTAAGGCGACACAGGCAATCCACGCCCGCGGCTTGCTAGGGCGGCCAGCAAGGCAGCCTGCCACGGGGCAGCCCAGACGGCCCACGCGGCCTACCAAAAGGGGCGCTCCACGGGACGGGTGGGTGGCGGCGGGGCCGACAGCTGTTCGGCGCGGAGCGCGCTGGCGCCGCCGCCGCCGCCGGGGCCGGCGCTATTGGCTCCTTCCAACGGTGGTGCGCCGCGGACGGCGCGAAATGCGCGGGCGCGGACGGCACGGCACGGGCGCGGCTGGGGCCGGCTCGACCGACGTCTTCCAATAGTGGAGCTGAGCAGGCGCGGCCGGCGCCTTCCAACGGCGCGACGCGTTCTGGATGTAGCCCGCGGTGCACTTCATGTATTCATAGATTCGATTCGATTTTAGATTCGTTCGTCACCAATCCGAAGGATTGGCAGTTAGATTCAATGGGATCTACAAGATCCAAGCAATTCTTAACAGATTCAAACGGGATCCCGCGGTAAAACCGATATTATACCTTTGATTCTTGCGGTAAAGACAGGATGCGTGAATTGTCGCATAGGACAGATCGATGGGTCCCGACTAGGCCAACGAAGAGGATGACGATTCGATGCAGTTCGTTGGCGACTGATCTCCGGCGTCGTCGTCAGAGCATCGTGCTGATAACATTTTAGACAACCACGCTACCGGGTGTAGTCCGAGGTTGCCTAGCAGTGCGTAGATCGTAGACGACGAAGAACAATCACAGATGATGAGATATAGGAGAGGGAGGATTCTTTATTGTTTTTCAGATGGATACGTAATAGATGTGATCCCCTCCTATTTATGCTTGATGGCTAGGGTTTCTGCTTGGTCCAATAAGTGGGCCCTATCCCTAGGCGCACGCCAGGCCCAAGGCCGGCCGCTGCTCAGGATGGGTTTCTCAACACTGATAACCTTCTAAAAGGATTTAAACAAAAAAGATTCTGATAGAATAATACTAGAGTATTCTTCGAGTGTTTGAATTCGGATATTGGTTCAGTAATGCCTGCAATAATCGTCCTCCATGTAACTGAGAGAGATCTGATTTGAACCTACATGCTAGGCAATATATACAAACCAAGATCTCTACTGTGATGATACGTTTTATTCAAAATTCCTAACCCCCTATAATTAGAAACGTCTATCTGCTCCCTCTCTAAAGCCTCCTCCAGGCGCTATCGCAAGCTTTGTGTCGACGAGTGTAACCTTGGGGAGGAACATCCATTTGCTCCCTTTCTGGCTGCTTGCCGGCGCTATCGTAGGCTCTGTGTCGATGGGTGTAACCTTAGGTGTACTTGTCGGCAATTGAATTTTAACGGGTTGCTCAAGATCTCAAGTAAGATGAAAACACAAGATAGGGCTATCGTAGGCTCTATGTCGACGGGTGTAACCTACACGAAAAAGTGGATAAAACAAGTATTCGGGTAAAAGAGATCAATAGTATCGAGGATCAATTAAACACACGAAGATTAAGTTATTTACAGATGCAAGTTTCCTGCTAACATGGCGGAGATCTCTCGGACTTCCTCTATAAGAGTAGAGGTTTCTTCTTCGGAGCAGGCGAAGCCTTCTCGCACGGCGCCAAGATCTACATCAGGTTAATTCGACTTCATAATCACCAAAGCTTGGCTTGTGCAAGTTGTTGCTACTTCCTTCGCGAAGACATTGAGTTGTGCGGGAGCATCTTCAAGTCGCGCTATTAGAATGTCAGCATCAGACGACAATTCTTCTTCGGAATAAATATATTGGAGCACAGGAGCCACCGCTTTCAAGGTACGGTTGCGTAGCTCTATGGCGGACTTTACCTTCTTGTCGAAAACTTGAAATTGGGCCTTAGTTTTTTGTTGATAAGCTGCAAAATCAGTCAGACATCACAAAATAATCAGGTCCTAGTGGGATTGAGCCATGGAGAGCCAGAGTCAGAGAGTTACCCTTTAGTTCTTTGGCAGATTTATCGGCTTGGGTGCTGGCCAGGAAAACTTCTCCCTCCATTGCCTTTTGCCTCGCTTCCATCACCTGTTGATTTTCCTTCAAAGCTTTGTACAAAGGCATATAGAAGGGATTGATCATGAAGAAGTGTTCCACAATAATAATGAACTTAGCATCACTTGAGGGACCTTACCTTGGATGGTGTTAGCCTCTTCTACGTGGCGGAACCGAAGTTCGGCGTTCTCTCTTCGAAGCTCCTCAATTTCGCCACGGAACTGCGACTTTAGCGCGTATAGAGCGTTGTGAAACTCATCACGGGACTTCAGCTGGCTGACGGCCTTCTCAAGGCACCGAGACTTCTGTCTAGCCCGCTTGCTCATGCGCTGTGTGGGGACAAGAGAAAAAATTATGCACATTCGTTGCTAAAGACAAGAATTCAAGACATGAAGGAAGTTTACCTCAAGCATGTTGACACTGAATTTTGCTACATTCTGCAGCGTTTGCCACTCCTCAGCCTCCGGCTCGTCATTGACCTCGTAGCCTTCCATTTCGTTCCTCCACTTCACTCGGAGTGGGGGAGGATTGGCACTGGCAGCAGGGTGAGGGATTTCCTTGACTTCTGGCTACAAGCCTTCTGGGGCCGGGGCTGCGATGTTTCCCTTAGCCGGTGAGGATTGATGAGCGGCAGGGGACGGCGTAGCAGTAGGTTGAGGCGCTGCATGCTGAGCTGAACCCTCGTCTGGGGTGGGCTCTGCCTGAGGACCGGATCGTGAAGGGGCAGGGGTTGGCGTCTTAGCGCTGCGCTTGCCTCGTGAGGTGCCCAGGACAGGTTTTCTACAAGCAGTTAAAGATTCAGAGAACATGATCTCCTTACAAATAATGAAAGATGGAGTTGCGCGAGGGGAAACCTTTGTGACGGAGTAAACTTGACTCCCATCCAAGTGGCTTGACCACTCAGGACGGAGCCGGAAGGCCTTCTAGCCTCTAATGTGACCTCTGGGTCGACAGTCGGGGGAAATGGATGGCTTGGAGATTGCCTGGCGGGAGCAGGGCTACGCTTCGGGACTTGGCGACGACGGCGTAAGAGCTGGACATCATCTTCATCTTCATCCTCATCCGAATCCTTTAGGACTACCCCCTTGCCTTTCTTTACTGGAGGAGCATCAGCCGAGTCCTCTGCAGGATGCTTGGGCGGAGCCTCCTTATGGCTGGGGGCCTCGGGGATGGGATTTGTGAAAAAGAATGCGGCGCGTCCCAGCACAAGGATCAGATCAGGTCAATTATGATGGAATTATTTAAACAACAGCAAAGTCGAAGGGAATTCTCTGCTTACCGCTGGAGGAGGATTCGACAGACGGTACGCGCTCGCGCAATTCTCATTTTCTATAATTGAGCCTGGGCGAAAAGTTCGGCCACACGGCTGATCAAAACCTTATGGAGGAGTTGCTCCTCACTTTCCCAAGTGGCGTCTTGGAGTCCCAAATATTCAAATCTGAGATGCACCCTCTCTTTGATGGGCTGGACACGGCGGACGTTGTAGTTTAAAACTACATTGATGCCGGTTAGCCCCATGGACTTTAAGCTCCCAAGAAGGGGGAGCAGTTTCTTGACTTGGTTCTCTTCGCTCTCGGCGAGGGGGGAGGACCAGCAGACACGGACTGTGGGACATTCCCCTAAAAACAGGGGAAGGACTGGGGGGAGATTGGCGCAGCAAAACCATTTGGAATGCCAACCCTTATTCGAAGTCCTTATAGGAAGATCAAAGTAGAATTTCTTAGCCCCTTCCCGCAGCTGAAATCCGGCGCCGCCTACAGCTCTGGGAGAGGTTTTGTTGGGGAAAGGTTTGAGGATAAAAAGGCATCTGAAGAGATCAAAGTGGGGTGCAATCCAAGATACGCCTCACAAACTTGAGTAAAGACCGCGATTTGAAAAATTGAGTTGGGGCTGAGATGAATTAGTTCGATCCCATAGAAATGCAATAACCCCCTGAAGAAGGAAGAGCAGGAAAGGCCGAAGCCGCGAAGGAAGAAGGACTCGAAGACCACCACCTCGTCAGACTGAGGGGTGGGGGAGGACTCACCGGTGGCAGTGCGCCAGGAGATCAGCTCCTCCGAGGGGAGGACACCGGCGGATACAAGCTTTTGCAGCCGATGGTCGGTCGTGATGGACTTCATTCACTCCTTGGCGCTCTTGGTCGATTTCGGGGCGGCAGACGGAGGAGACATTGCAGATCGGCAACGATGGCGGCGGAGAACGCTAAGGAGGTAAACCCTAGCAGCAGATGAAACTGTTGGTGCAAGAAATGGGTGGGGTGAAGTGATTTCGTTTTCCCTGTTCCTAATTATAAAAGGGCCACTTTGCGCATTTTGGGCTGGGCTTTGTCTAACTTTGGAATGCGGCCTTTTTAAGGAGCTAGGTTAACTACTCGGATCGCTGAGTGATTTTCCCCGAGAGGTTCGTTGAAATGTTGGATGCTGGTTCTAGAAATGCGTGGTTCTAACTACTCGGATGAAAACAATTGTCGGTACACGACGTACCTGAAGGGAATATGCCCTAGATCAATCATGAGATGATTATGTAATACGTTTTTGTTCATGTACTTTTCGATAACTAGCTTATCAGGTTCCATGAATAATGGTCATAACTTTGTTCATCAAGTATGACTTGGTTGTGAGACACATTGTTTGTATGACATTATTCTAAACTGATCCCTGATCCAGAATCATTATGAGGAGCAGTAATGATTGATCGGCACATGTATTGATTGATGGTACTGTTTCACATACCATAGATATTGTGGATATCGAATCAATAATGTGGACACGTGTTAGAGAACACGGATGGTTGGATTGACCTACTCCGAGACACTGCTGAGATTGTTATCTTAATAGTGCCATCAGATTGTTGTCTCGAGTGGTACACCTATATGGTCCTTAGACCTGAGATCATCATAGAGTCCCAGCATGCGTAGTTGTATACTTTGGGGTTATCAAACGCTACTCCGTAACTGGGTAGTTATAAAGGTAACTTACGGGTATGCCGCGAAACATGGCGTAGGGGTGTGATAGATCAAGATGGAATTTGCCCCTCCTCGATAACGGGAGAGATACCTCTGGGCCCCTCGGTGTGGATGGATAAGGAAAGTGCGCGGCCGTGCCAAGGTGACTAATTGTTAGTCACATCTTATATCCATTACACGGAACGAGTGAATGGGTCGAGCTATCACAAGGGTGGCACGCATCTTGCCTTGAGCTTGACTGGTGTCGTGTGGCAAAGGGATCGGTATGTACGTGTGTATCAAGGTTTAGCCGATGAGATCATTCTGTGCATTCGGGGGTCAATATGTGTTGCTAGATACCGCTATTGATCTGTGGACTGGAAACGGGTTTCCGGGTCCGCGGCCGACTTGCACATGAACCTAACGGGTCACACACTTAACGGGTTGGAACATGCTTAACGGATTCACTTCTGTTAATGGGTTTCGGCGCGTGGATATGGATCCACGTAGGAGATAGAGTCCTAACGGGTCTTCTAGTGTAGAAGCCCGTTAGCACGTCTATATAAGTTGGAGGCCAGGGGCGGCGCGGGGCATGAGTTAGATGCACTCCACCAAAACCCTAGCCGCCGCGCCCCTCCCGCTCCTGAGGAAACCCTAGCCGCGCGACGTGGTGCTAGCACGCCGGCGCGCGACGTTCCACCCCTGGACGTGTGGATACCTTAGAGGCACTGCCGCTTTCGCGGACGTGCTTGCTGATCGGCGACCTCTCCCCGAGCCAGGCGACCTCTCCTGGAACCCGGGCGACCTCTCCTGGAACACGGGCGACCTCTCCTGGAACACGGGCGACCCCTCCGCGAGCACGGGCGACCCCTCGGCGAGCACGGGCGACCCCTCGGCGAGCACGGGCGACCCCTCGGCGAGCACGGGCGACCCCTCGGCGAGCACGGGCGACCCCTCGGCGAGCACGGGCGACCCCTCGGCGAGCACGGGCGACCCCTCGCCGAGCACGGGCGACCCCTCGGCGAGCCGGGCGACCTCACCCCGAGCACGGGCGACCCCTCGGCGAGCCGGGCGACCTCACCCCGAGCACGGGCGACCCCACGGCGAGCAGTCGGCGTACTGATCGGGGCGTGTTCGACTACTTCCTCTACGTGCGCGAGTCTTCTTCCGCTGCATCCGCGCGTCGAGGGTAACGATCCATGGTCCCCTACTTACATGTTGATCCTGGGTGTGCGCGAAAATTTTGATTTTCGGCTAGCGTAGCCTGCGCCTTTCCCTTCAGTACCGGGGTACCCACGCCAAGGCAGAGCAGGACGCGTGGCAGCTCGGCGTAGAGCGGGCGATCAGACCCCCACGCCGAGCCCGAGCAGGACGCGTGGCAGCTCGGCGTAGAGCGGGCGATCAGACCCCCACGCCGAGCCCGAGCAGGACGCGTGGCAGCTCGGCAGCCCGAGCAAGACATGTGGTGCCCAGCCGAGCAGGCGCCCGCGCGGGAAGAGGAAGCTTCTCGGTTAAGGCATCCCCAACGTTGAGAATATCAGCCGCATTAAATACAGGGATTCAGGCATGCCAGACCGAGAGGGATGATTACCTGCACTGTAGCCTGTCCAGCGCACTGTAGCGGTCATTCCGTCACTGTGCAGTGGCAGAAGAAAGTGGCACCTGTGTCAGGCGTGTCCCACGTCCCGTCAGGCCTGGCGATCGGAGGAGGCCATTTAAGATGTGAACGTCAGCAGGGGCAAGTGGGAGATGTGTCAACCAGAGTCCAGCCAATGGAATGTCTCCGTCTCTCCCCCCTCTCTCTCTCTCTCTCTCTCTCTCTCTCTCTCTCTGACCAGCTGTCCGCCCCTTCCAGTATAAAATGGAGTGGGGGCAGAGGGAGAGAGGGTGGGATTCCATGTTGTTCCACACACACTGTTGTAAGAGCTCTCGAGCAAGAGCATTCCGAACCCCAGAGAATACCACCCTCGCAGGAGTAGCATTGGGGGTCCGAACCTGGGTAAATCTGATCTCCCTGTGAGCGTGAGCTCAAGCGATCCAGTGGCGAAAATTCTCCCTGACCGAACTACGAATCTCTCACGAGAAAAATCTGTCTGGTTTAGAACACTGATAGTGGCGCACCAGGTAGGGGGATAGTTGCTAGTTCGCTTTCCTGTTCCGGTTTTCAAGATCCAGGCGGATTCTGTCCGCGGTCTCCCCAGCAGCGGCGCAATGGAGGGCGTTTCATCCAGACGGAAGGAGGCGGCGGTCCAAGATCGTTCCACTCCCCGTCGGCAGGGCGACGATCCTTAGGGGACGGTTGGAGTGAGCAAGGTGAGGCAGCGCTTGCCCTTAGAGCAGGCGACGCCCACCTAGAACCTCTACGCCGCACGGGCCCTGCTGGATCACCCTCCTCTCCTCTTGACGGAGGGTTCCCCGGTGGCTCCCTGGTTGAGGGACCTCGCACGGCTTGTGGGCGTAACCGCGGAGGGCGTGGAGGCTTTGAGTGGTTGGAAGGCGACCGCGTCGCGGTCGTATGCCTCTCGCTCGTCTTCCCCCTTCCGCGAGGGCCGTCCGACGAGGAGTGGAAAGGGCAAGAATAAGGTGGTTGCGTCTGCAGCCACCTAGATCCTCCCCCGTCTCGTAAGGGCCGGGAGGATCGCGGGGACCTTAGGGCGCATCTGGAAGACTGCCACCAGTGGAGCGACGGTGACTTCCGCGACACGCTTCAGCGTCGCCACTGGAGGGAGCAAGCCCGAGCGGCGCGCAAAGACCCTGGGAGTCACGGGAGTAGTGACCGTGCGGACCTCGACAACGACGGCTACCTCGGAGATATTGCCTCTTCCGGTTCTTGGCGGTTCTCAAGCCGAGAAGGAGGAGAGCGAGCCTGTCTCGCGTACGGGGCCGGGTGCAGGGCGTTCATAAAGGACCTGCGTCGGGTCGTGTGGCCTAGCATGTTTCGCCCGGCCGCCATAGAGAAGTACGACGGCACCACTAACCCTCAGGAGTTCCTACAGATCTACACTACGATGGTGCAGGCGGCCAGGGGCTCCGAGAAAGTCATGGCCAACTACTTCCCCACGGTCCTGACTGGCGGGCCAGGTCGTGGCTGATGAACCTGCCCACGAGTTCCGTGGGCTCATGGAAGGAGCTGTACATGCTCTTCGTCACCAACTTCCAGGGCTTTTTCGACCAGCCAGGGGTGGAGGATGACCTACACGCCCTGGAGCAGAAGAAGGGGAGTCGCTGCGGGATTTCATTCGGCGGTTCAACCACTGCCGCAACACTATCCCCAGGATTTCCGACGAGGCCGTCATCACCACCTTCAGGTGGGGCATTCACGACCGCAAGATGCGGGAGAAGATGGCCATGCAAATGATCACCACCACCTCCGAGCTTTTTCGTCTAGCGCACAAGTGCGCGCGGGCGGTGGAGGCCCGGGACCGCCCGTCCGGCCCGGCAGGCGGTGGAGGAGCGGACACCGGGACTTCCAAGAACCCCGGCGGCAAGGACAAGAAGAAGCGCAAGACGACTGAGGCAAGGCATGCCTTGGCCGTCGAGCGTGATTCAAAGGAGGATGGACCACGACGCGACGGCCGGTGCGAGCAGCAGGGCAGCCAGCGCCAAGAGTACCGGAACAACCGTGGTGGTCGGCGCGGCGGTTGCTGCGATGAACAAGGAGGAAGGGGATATTGCCCCATCCATCGGTTGAACGCTCATGATCTGGCCGATTGCCAGGTTGTGAGCAAAATAGTAGAGCAACGGCAGGGGCGCCGATCGCCCAAGGACGGCAAGGACGAGGATCCCGCGCCGCTGGGCTTCCAGCGGGCGGAGCATGAGGTGTCGTACATCCACGGCGGCTCCTCCACCTAACCTTCCAACGCGAAGTACGAGCTGATGATGAGGGAGGTATGCGCCGCCGTGCCAAGTCTGGGGTCGAGGAGCTAGCTGAGGTGGTCGGGGGAGCCGATCACTTTCAGTCAGGCTGACCACCCAGAGAGCACCACTGGCCTGGGTCACCTCCCGATCGTGGTGTCGGCCACAGTCCGGAACGTGAAGCTTGGACGGGTACTGGTGGATGGAGGAGTTCCACAAACCTCTTGTCATCTCAGGCGTACCGGGCCTTGCAGATATCGGAGCGCGAGCTCGTCCCAGTGCTTCCCTTCTACGGGGTTACCCCGGAGGCTCAGGCTGTGCCCTTGGGGCGCGTCAGTCTGCCCGTGACCTTCGGGGATGCGGGCAATTTTCGGACGAAGATGGTCGACTTCGAGGTAGCCGACTTCGATCTCCCCTACAACGCCTTGCTCGGTCGACCGGCGTTGACCAAGTCATGGTGGCAACCCACTATGCATGCATGGTGGTGAAGATCGCGGGGCCCGGTGACCCCATCGTCATCAAGGTGGACATGCCCGAATCCCTCCGATGCGATCGGAGAGCCCTAGACCTGGCGGGTGCAGTCTGCGCGCAATGATCAGGCGCCTCTATCCCAGGTGCTCCTCAGGCAATGACCCGTGCCTCCCCCAGCTCGTCCGCGCGAGGTTAAGGTGGTCTCCTTGAGTGAAGCCGAGCCCGCCAAGACTGTCAAGGTGGGCGCCAACCTCAGCGCCAAATAGGAAGGCGCGCTCGTCACCTTCCTTCGGTCTAACGCAGGCGTGTTCGTCTGGCAACCGTCCGACATGACTGGGGTCTCTAGGGAGGTGATTGAGCACCGATTGGCTACGCTCTTAGGCGCGCGCCCGATCATGCAAAAGGTTCGGCGACTATCGCTGGAGCGGCAGGACGCCATTCGTGAAGAAGTGGACAAGCTTTTGAGCGCGGGGATCATCAGGAGGGTCGCTCATCCCGAGTGGCTCGCAACCCCGTGCTCGTCAAGAAATCCAACGTGCACTGGAGGATGTGCGTGGACTTCACCGACTTCAACAAGGCATTCCCGAAGGATCCGTACCCTCTCCCCCGCATCGATCTCATCATCGACTCCACGGCGGGAAGTGAATCGCTGTGCTTTCTAGACGCGTATTTCGGGCTCCACCAGATTAGCATGGCACTAGAAGACGAAGAGAAGACTGCATTTGTAACCCAGATGGGCGTGTATTGTTATACCAGAATGGCCTTTGGGTCAAAAAATGCTGGTCCGACATATCAGCGTGCCATGCATATTGCGCATCGGTCACAGGTCGGGAGGAACCTTGAGGTATATGTTGATGACCTCGTGGTAAAGGCGAAGAAGAATGAGGAGTTGATCGACGACCTAGAAGAAACTTTCGCTAACTTGCGGAAGTACTCCATCAAGCTCAACCCGAAGAAATGCGTGTTCGGCGTCCCATCTGGTAAGCTGCTTGGATTCCTCGTGTCCCACCGTGGCATAAAGGCAAATACGGACAAGATCGCCGCCATCGAGCACATGAAGCTGCCCACTCGGCTGAAGCAGGTGCAGTGCCTCGCCTGCTGCTTGACCTCTCTGGGTCGGTTCATTGCCCACCTGGGGGAGAATAACCTGCCCCTGTTCAAGTTGCTGAAGAAGACCAACCATTTCGAGTGGAATGTGGAGGCGCAGCAGGCATTTGATGGCTTGAAGAAATACCTGTCCTCCCCTCCAGTGCTTGTCGCGCCGAAGCCAGGAGAGACGCTTTGGTTTTATATCGCGGCTACTCTTGAGGTTGTCAGTGCGGCGTTGGTGGTGGAAAGGGGAGGCATACAGAGGCCGGTCTACTACGTCAGCAAAGTGCTTCATGATGCTGAGACCAGGTATTCGCAACACCAGAAGATGCTGTACGCGGTGCTGATGGCGTCAAGGAAGCTGCAACACTACTTTCAAGGACGGGAAATCACGGTGTACACGAAGTACCAGTTGAGGGAGATCTTGCACAATCGAGAAGCCGAAGGTTGCGTCGCTAAGTGGGCGGTGGAGCTGGGGGAGTTCGACCTCAAGTTCGCCCCCCGCACCGCCATTAAGGGCCAAGCTTTGGCGGAGTTCGTCACCGAGTGGTCCTCCATTGCCCCCGAAGCTGAGGCGCTGCCCATCGCCCCGCCCTGGATTCTCTTCTTCGACGGTTCTATCAAGCTCGAAGGCGCGGGGGCAGGGGCGGTGCTGTTCTCCCCAGCTGGGGACATCCTCCAGTACGCGATGGTTCTGAACTTCAAGGCCACCAACAATGTTGTTGAGTACGAGGGATTGCTCACCGGCCTATGCGCCGCGGCCGCCTTGGGCGTGCGGCGTTTGCAGGTCAAAGGTGATTCTCACCTCGTCATCAATCAAGCGTGGAAGGAGTTCCAGTGTTCAGACCCCACCATGGCGGCATATCTGGCGGAAGTATGCAAGATGGAGCGCCACTTCGAGGGATTGGGCTTCGAGCACATCCTCAGGCGTGACAACTACCTCGCCGACGCCCTCTCACAGCTCGCTTCTTCGTGAGCCTCTGTTTCGGCCAGAGACTTTGAAGAAAGACTATCGCGGACGTGCGTCGTAGCCCCCGAACTTGGTGGGGACGACGTTATAGCTACCTCGGCCTTGTGTCCAGGGAGGGAAGGTGGAACAACTACCGAGGCGGTTAAGGTGGAAACGCCAGGCTAGGCGGAGTACATCGGCGGCCACCGTGTGGTCACCACCCTTGACCGAAAAGGTACGTGGATGGCTCCGATCCTAGCCTTCTTGAGGGACCGAGCGATCCCCGACGATAATGCCTCAGCCGAGAGATTGCACGAAAGGCCAAGCGCTACGCCTTGATAGGTGGGGACCTATATCGTCAGGGCGGAAACGGAGTTCTTCCAAAGTGCATCACTCGGGAAAAGGGGGGCAGAGTGCTCTCCAATATCCATGCAGGCGTGTGCGGGAGTCATGCGAGCAGTCGCACCCTGGTCGGTAGAGTGCACCGCCAGGGATTCTTTTGGCCCACCGCTGAAGGAACCTAAGGCCGAGAGGGGGGGTGAATCGGACTATTTCAATTTTTACTTTTGTTGCACTTAGTCACTTAGGCAAGTTAAGAGCACACAGCTAGCGCGTGAAATCCTACACAAGTCTAGTAGGCGGAAGCAATCAAAACATAAGTGTAGGAGGCACGAAGGCACTCGCAGGCAGTGGATATCAAGATGCGGTAAGTAAATGAGACAGAGAAGCGCAAACCGATCTTTTTACCGTGCTCGGTGCAAGCACCTACTCACGTTGAGAAAACTTCCGGTCAAGGAAGCCACGACTTTATCGTCCCTAACCCTCAATCCACTCGGTGGTAGCTCTTCACCAACATATGGTAGGCGAGCTCCAAACCTTCACACGAATCGGCAGCCTCCACACGCGAAGGACCCCGAAACACCGACTTCACAAGCGAAGCCGACCTCGAGCACACCGAGGATTTAGCACATCTTCGATGCAATGGAGAAGAGCACCTTGGGAAGCAAGGTGGCCGCCGACGTGATGGCGGGCTTTGCACACCCCAACGGACGGAGAGGAAGCACCGTGGGAAGCACGGTGACCTTCACGGAGAAGGGTTTGTTTGTGGTATGCTTGATGGAGTTTGGCAACGACGACGTCTCCCGGTGGCAAGAATCCCAAGAGCACAAGACCGGAGACACCACAACTTACTCAACCCTCATTCCACCATGGAGGATGGCAAAACAACCATGGGAGAGGGCACAAACCTTGGGGTGACGAGGAGGAGACTAGGGGATGCTCTCTTCTTCTTCCTCACTCCTCTCACTCTCTCTCACTCAATCTCACAAGCACATGGAACCCTAGGTGGAGATGGGAACCATGGGAGGAGCTCTCTTGGTGGCTAGGGTTGCAAATGAGCCTCCCAATCCTCTCCCACGACCAGGAATCCCCTTATATACTTCGCACTTCGAAACCCTAGAAAATAGATCTCAGATCTAAACTCAAGCCCTAGGTCGGATAACCCTCGGACAACTCCCGGATAGTCCGGACGAAGGCAAGCGCTCCCTGTAGAAAATACAATTCGAGACAGAGGGGACACAACAGGGTCCAGACAGTCCGGACGCCCAGGCCGGACAGTCCGACCGAAGGCATGCGCTTCCTGGAAATTGAAATTGCAAGCCTGGGAGGAAAACACTTGGGCCGGACAGTTCGGCCTACAGGGCCGGACAGTCCGGACTAAGGCATAATTTCAACAGCTTCCCAGCCCCAGGCTGCTGAAAGCTTCCGAATTTATATGATTTTTTTTGTTGCTCAAATGAAAAACTTGTCAACATGAAAAAGATGCGCCTTGAAATTCTCTACAACTTTCATGTTTTGATATTTTTAATCCGAGCATGGGAAGGCTCTCAAAAATACGAAATACTACAGATCTGCCACAAAGGCCGAGCCGGGCCACTTGGGCCGGACTGTCCGGGCCCAGTTGCCCCAGCTCGGCCAGCAGCCCACAAAATCCTCTAAATCTGTAGCACTGCCCGAACAAAGATATTTTTCAAGATTTAGAAATATTTGACGCCAAACTTAAGCTCAACGGGCGGGAAGGTTCGTAGACTTAGACGGGAAGTTTCGCGTCCATAAAGGATTTCGGTTTTTGGATGGCTTAGTTGCTACGAAACCTCGGACAAGTGGCTATCCCTTGGAATCCCCTGGACCTATTCCCAACTCTCTCGAAGACGAATGAGGATAAGAGACCGGAGATGAGCTCTATGGGACCCTGCAGCCAGAGATTCGACGATCGGCAGTCATGATGACCCTAGGCTAGATACACGCAAGAAATCAAAAGAACTATGAAACAAATGTCCTTAATCTTGACGTGATCCAGCTCTACAGCCCAGTTGCCATCAATTACCAAAATCAAATAAGCCCCTCGGGAGCTTGCTCTTACAACCGCCCTCCAGGATGCTTACGAGCTGGTGAGGAAATACGAGGCACTGCAAACCATCCCGCTCTCATGGCCGTTCGCGGTCTGGGGGTTGGATATCTTGGGGCCATTTCCGCGGGCCACAGGAGGTTGACCCATCTGTTAGTCGCTGCTGACAAATTCATCAAGTGGGTTGAAGCCGTTCCAGTTCAAGCCATCACAGCGGCTGCAGCTGTGAAGTTCATCCGTAGCATCTTCGTGCGCTTCGAGGTCGCCAACCGCATCATCACCGACAACGGCGCTCAGTTCAAGAGCTCCGACTTCCAGGATTGGTGCGAGGGCATGAGCACCAAGCTCTGCTTTGCATCCGTTGGCCATCCCAGGAGCAACGGGCAAGTGGAGCGCGCCAACGCCGAAGTGCTCAAGGGGCTCAAGACGAGGGCGTTCGATCGGCTCCAGAAGCGCGGGAAGCAATGAGTTGAAGAAGTTCCCACGGTATTATGGGCGCTGCGTACCACTCCGAGCCGAGTCACGGAGAAACTCCTTTATTCTTGGTATACGGAACAGAAGCAGTGCTTCCATCAGAGCTGTCCTTCGGGTCGCCGCGAGTGGCAGCATACATCAAAGATGACCAAGAAGAGTGCCGGATGCAAGAGCTCAACTTCCTGGAGGAAGCCCGTGACCGAGCAGCACTACGGGAGGCAAGATATCAACAAACCCTAAGGTGGTACCATGCCGCAAGGGTGCGCGAGAGGGCATTGGCGGTGGGCGACTTCGTCCTGCGCAAAATCCAGACGCAGGCGGGTCGCAACAAGCTGTCTCCCCTGTGGGAGGGCCCCTATAAGGTGGTCTCAGTCTCTCGCTCAGGATCTGTCAGGCTCGCCATGGAGGACGGTCGCGAGCTAACCAACACATGGAATATCGAGCAACTGCGGAAGTTCGTTTTGCTCGGCTGGCTAGCGAAGAGTTCCTCTTCCCTAGCCGACCGAGGGGCTGGGGGTTGTCTGTAGTTCCCCTCTTTTGCAGTGCAGGTGTTTTCTTTCAAGTTCAGAGCTGTTCTGTTTCCCCTGTTTTGTGCTCGCCGAGCAGTATGGTTGCGAGTACTTCGGTCGCATGGCCCCTTGTCAGTAAAGGCGATCACTTAGCACCGTGTCGAGCGAAGGGGCACGATTTGAAGTCGTATCTGGCACGGCGTTTCCGCTCGGCCTGGGCGATATTCGCCACCGAGGGCGCCGGCGTCTGGATCACTTCCAAAAAGTCTTACACCTTCGCCGCGCGGGGCTAAGAGGAATCCAAAGAGACTGCGGGGATTTAAGTCCTCAACGACCTAAGGAAAGAGCGCCTGCCCTGGCCAAAGCGCTCTGTTGGCTCTGTTACGCCCTTTCTGTGTATCGTTTTGCGTCATCAATCTTTTTCGCAGAGAATAACAAGACTGGATCACGCAGGACGTGTCTAAGACTAAGCGCAGAAAAGCAAGCAGGACAGCGGTCGGACAGAGTTCAAGATCTGATAAACAACGATAATTTACAGTTGGCACGCTTAAGCGCGTGCCAGCAAAAGTGCAGGGCGGTGCGAGCCTCGTCACTCCGCGGGCGCGTCCTCTTCTGCCTCTTCGTCGGTGGAGGCTTCGGCCACCACCGTCATTAGCCGCCACGTGGTCGGCGTCCTCGGCAACGCGCCCCTCCACGACACCGAAGCGGCCTTGCACACCGGCGCGGACCACCGAGAGGTCGAAGGCGGAGTCGCGGCTGGCGTAGCAAGCTAGCACGTAGCGCTCCCTCAGCAGTTGCGGCAGGGCGAGAAGGGCTTCCGCGGCGCGGGTAACGCCGAAGGCGTACTGCGCCACCGTGGGCTCCTGCGGCTCGTGAAGATCGGCGCCCAGCGGCTGGAGGCTCTCGCGGAAGCTCCGGTAGGCCGGGCGCAGCATCTTGACGAGAGAGCCGAGCTGGCGGTGCAACTCATCGCGCACCGCCGTGACCTCAGTGGATGACGTCCGGGCGGCAGCGGTGGCGGCCTGGAGTTGCTCGGCCAGCTCCTCATTCCTGGCACACCCCCGTGCCAGGTCAGCCTGCAGCGCCTCCACCGTCCACAGAAGGAGCAGACCCCCACGCCGAGCCCGAGCAGGACACATGGCGCCCAGCCGAGCAGGTGGGCACCGGCCCCACTCAGTAGGCGCCCGCGCGGGAAGAGGAAGCTTCTCGGTTAAGGCTTCCCCAACGTTCAACATATCAGCCGCATTACATGCAGGGATTCAGGCGTGCGAGACCGAGAGAGATGATTATCTACACTGTAGCCTGTCCGGTGCACTGTAGCGGTCATTCCGTCACTGTGCAGTGGCAGAAGCAAAGTGCCGCATGTGTCAAGCGTCTCCCACGTCCCGTCAGGCCCGGCGATCAGTGGAGGCCATTTAAGATGTGAACGTCAGCAGGGGCAAGTGGGAGGTGTGGCGACCAGAGTCCAGCCAATGGAATGTCTCTCTCTCTCTCACTCTCTCTCTCTCTCTGACCGGCTGTCCGCCCCTTCCAGTATAAAAGGGAGCGGGGGCAGAGGGAGAGGGGGTGGGATTCCAAGCTGTTCCACACACACTGCTGTAAGATCTCTCGAGCAAGAGCATTCCGAACCCCAGAGAATACCACCCTCGCAGGAGTAGGGCTGTTCCCCGCATTGGGGGTCTGAATCTGGGTAAATCTGGTGTCTCCCTGTGAGTGTGAGCTCGAGCGATCTAGTGGCGAAAATTCCCCTGACCGAACTACGAATCTCTCATGAGACAAATCTGTCTGGTTTAGAACACCGACAACAATGTCAGTCGAGAATTTAATACCGAGACAATAAGAAGATTAAGACAAAGGGATTTCATGGTATTTCCAAAAGATCTTTTCATAATGGCTCTTAGGCCGGATTACATATATTCCGTGGCTCAGCACAATGAGTTAGGGCTCGTTGCTGGCTCGCGGAGAAGCAAAAGAAAAAGAAAACAACTATCCCGACGACCACTTCACGTCGAGAACAGAGGCGACCAGCTCGTCCTTCAGGGGAGTGCGTGTTGGGAAGAGATGCGGGTGGCCGTGAACCAAAACCCTGATGGCTCTTTGGGCGGTTTGCTCTGCGTATTCCCTCTTGAATCCCCCGCCTCCCGACTCCTCCCGGTCCCCGCCCCCCACCACTGCCTCGGTTGCCGCCAGCCAGCCGTCGTCTACATCTAGAGCCATGGAGGGCTGGAGGCTAGACGTCGTCGCCCGCATCTACAGGAGGTGCCTGCATGTCGCCACCCATTGTCCTACCGAGGTCGCCGCCGGCATCTGCCGGTGCACCATCTCCCGATGCCGCCATCTTCGTGGAGTCGCATCTCAGCCATACCCCGATAGCCTTGATTGTCAATGCCGCCATCTCCCAAGGTCGTCGTCGACACTGACGCCGCGCCATTCCTGCTGGGTTGCTAGAAAGCGCACTGTAGGTACTACGTGCTACTCTCCCTCTCTCTCGGTGTGTATGTGTGACTTATGCTCTGTCTTGCCGTGTGACTGGGAGGAGGAAGAAACAGCGATATGGCTTAGATCTGGAGGACGAATAAGACCGGAGAGAGTGAGAGAAGCAGCGGAGAAATGGTGAAAAGCCAAGTAGATGGGTACTTTTGCTATAGGAGCTATGTTTCCCTTACTTTTGTTGCTTGTGAAAGAGATGGGTAGACGTAGCTTGTAAGTTCGGACAGAGAGAGAACGTGAGATGAGAGGATAAAAAGAAATTAACAAAGTCTGGCAGTCTGGCACATCTCCTTTTCAAGTCGTGAAAAAGGGGCACTTGGACAGGTACTCTTCACGTTTCCTATACAACATACATGCACATACATGCCCATACATGCATACATATACATGAAAAATTAGTATTATAAACGTATCCCCGTATCGGTCGTATCATGGTATCACCGTATCGCGTATCCGTGTCCGTATCATCATATCCAGGCTCTCATGTGCAAGAACGACGACCAGAGAGCACCGTCAGCACCAGTGGCAAATCCACCAGGTTGCCAGGGTGGTCCACGGACCACCCTAGGATCCGCAACCTGGCCCATTAATTACCCTCACCCGGCCCACTCGGTCATGATGCAAAAAGGGCCCATCGATCTCTATTGTTGTGTTTGTAAAATTGTTAAAATCAATCTCAATTCCTAAGAAAAGAAAGGAGGAAGGCAAGGAGCAGCAGGCAACATCGACCAAGGACTAAGCCACTAAGATTAAGATTTCTAGCCTCTTTTGTGTTTGATTAATGCATTTATATTGTTGATTCGGTCTAGAGTAGCTAGAACGAGGAACAATGGTGGTAATATGCTATACTATGGAAGCTATAGGTTTTGTTTTTATCTTTTCATAGAGTGCAAGAACACAAAAAAAGAATATGCAAGCTGAAAATTATGGTTTTTTCCGTCTTGTTGTCCAAACTAGGTTGTAAGTACAACTTACATCTTAAATTTTATCTATGTTCTTTGAGTTTCAGTGCTTGGTCCTACAACGGAAAAGTTCGGCGACGCCATTAGTTTTCCATAGAGTTCTAGAACACGTGAATTAGATCTATGTTTTATACGTTGTGGCCATTTAAGTGAAGCTGTCGAGGTGTCGACAACGTCAAGTTGGACCACCCTAACCTAAAATCCTGGATCCGCCACTGGTCAGCACCAAGCACAGGCAACACAGGAGCCTGAGGCACGGTAGGCGGCATGTGCATTGGTGAGGTGGCCTCAGTGGGCGTCGGCTAAGGCACATACGAAGCACAGTCCCAGAATTTGATGCCATCAAAACACCACCGGCCTGTACGAGGCTGGGGTGAAGCAGGGTTAGCCTGCACGACGGTGCGCAAGTCGACATATAGCCGGATGCGTAGGACAACGTGAGACGAGCATAGGCAAAGCTGACACGGGCGCGGAGAGGTTGACACAGGTGGAGCGAGCAAGGTAAGGAGGGGAGGAAGAGGTGTCATCGGTGAGGGCCACAGGCAACAGTGTCGCTGTCCGCCGGACTCAACTGCAAGGGGAAGAAAACCCTAACCCTAGGACTGGCTCTGGTAACATGTTTGAGCTACAGCTTTGTATTCCATATGGGCTAGATATACATATGTACAGGGAAGGAGATTATGCAAATAAGACCTTATGAATGTTTACTTCAGCAAGACCTTACCAACTACAAATAAAGGGTCCGTGCTCAAATTCAAAAAACTCAGTAGATGAAACAGAACTAGAACAAGGGCCTATGAGGGATGGCATGTAGTTGGTAATTGTAGCTGCTGCAGAGAAGGATTTTATGGGATAAGAGACTTTTCAATAGCAGAAATACCTATGAATAATGTAAGGAACACACACAAGTACAACTTAACAAAAGTTGCAAAGTATCAGTAATTGCAAAAGGTAGATCGAAGTTGCCATTTATAGATGTTTAGTCAGTAAATACCTTGCAGGTCACTCATACATGCTATCCATCTTAATCTTGCTAAACAGCATGTCAGGACATGCATTTGTTGACCACATAGCACAATTCCTAGAAATATCTTGGGATGTCCCTAATAATGTTTCCTTCGCTGGCATACTTGTTATCCTGAAATGGAAATGTAAATAGATCCATGTCACTTGTAAGCAAGATTGCTGCAGCGTCTTGTTTCTTAACACGGTTAAACTACGCTGCAAGAAAATGATTCAAAAAGTGGTGAATCCCAAAATGAAGTGGGAAATATATTAAAAGTCATGTTTCAGCTGATGAAAATCATGGAGATAATAGCTTAAGCTTTCAGAAGTCTTCACTAGCATTGGTTATGTGCGCAACAGTTTAAATCAAATAAGAATAAAAATGAAAGCGGACCAATCACTTTTCTGTTGCGCTATCAACAAGATGAGATAATTGTTCTTTTGTTGTCTCGATAACAACTGAAGACAAAATGGACAATTGCTTTTCTTACCCTTTCACAGCTTCTGGAGTGCTCAAGGCAGCAGCAGCAGCCACTGTCCCAACAACAGATGATTCAAATTGCACAACCTCTTTCAAGCATGTCGATGCACACTCAGGTTTCGGAACAATTTCTCTGTTGAGCTACTTGTTGCTTCACTGAGTTTGATTGTCATCTTCTCTACTTTTCTTGTTTGACAAATCTGCAGATTCCTTTTTTCTATGAATTTCTGGAGTGGAAGGGAACTTTATGTGGTCCCTGCTAGGTGTTCCAATAGCAATGTCTATTTCATGGTCTCTGGAGAGATTTTACCAGAACTTAGTTTGCATAGAGCAGCAAGTACAGAGAAACCTTATGAAACAAGTCAAGAATTAACGTACAGGCAGTAGAAAAAAAATCTTTCAGAAAGCTCCCAAGCAAGTGTAGGGGCACCCCTGTTCTTCTCAAAGGAAATTTCTCTGAAATAATTACAATAATGAGAACAAGACAACTGTATAAGCTAAATACAAGTAAAACAACACCAATGTATACTGCACAGCACCTTGGCAAACATTTTCTGTGATATGCCATCGGACAGCGTCTGCAAACTGCAATCTGCAGTTCTCTTTGAAATCTGTCCTCCATGCTTTTACATTTAAAGCACCAATGTATGGGGCATGTAAATGACATCCCAGACGCTATCCTTTTGCTCAATTCACGAGCTCCATCAATCTCACCAGGGTCAAGCAATGGTGAAACACATTTGGGGTGATAAAAGTACCCACAAGATGCATTATTACATTTAAACACCTAAAATAATGCAATCTAAAGATTAGGAATAAAAGAAACACGAGCAAGATACTCAAAACAGATTATAATCTTAAAAATAAATACTCAACCTAGAATTGTTTTTTTGAACGAATTGCCCTGCTAGAATTCAAGTACTAATATGTAACATTTACAATTACAAGCCAATATTTGCACAAACCAAATAGCTAAACCAAATATTCAACTACGACATGAATATTAATATTGATCAGCTGATACCATTCAACATTAGTCAAGATACCTATGTAATGAAATATGATTTAAAGGGACAATTTTAACATTCTCAAGGGCCATTCAAATGAGAAATAATTACATGGAAAGCAACAGCATCAAACTTAAAAGGAAAACAAAAAATAACAAACATGCTCAATGAGTAATGAACTCCCCAATGACAGAAGGATGTTTTGTGATTATCAGCTCTTCCTTTCCAAATATCAGTACATGATACAGTGCTCATTATTGGCACACACAGGCGTGTGATTAGGGTATCTATTGTCAATTTTAAGAATCATTAGATTACATAGTGTGTTTGTCAGGGACTCCTCCTAAGCGCATGTAAAATACAATATGCTTATACATGAGTGCTTCAAAAAACAGAATATATTTACATCATAATTCATACCCATGTTAAAATCATCTCTCTAGTGCAAACATCTGTCTGCCAACCAATGGGTTGTATTATCTATAAATCAATTATATATAGTTATAATTGTATGCTTATTCTGTTGCATCAATGCTTATTTTACAATATGATTACAAGATTATGCCTCCACATAATTCATTTAACCCTTTTTACAATATATCAGTACATCGATTGGAGTTGTCATGTTTGAAAATCCAATCCTGGATTTGCAAACCTTAAGAGGGTATACCTTGAAAATATCTTATTTTTGTGGGGATGACAAACACAACACGTCCAAACCCAATGAACAGAAATTTAATTTTGTAGATGGTGGTACATAAAAGGACATTTAATACAAAGGTCTTAGCAGTCCCAATATAGCACAGGTCCATTTTTTTCCAAGAAATATAGTATGTTACCTTTGCATTTGGCTCGTCAGATGGTTCAAGTTCTCCACATTTGAAACATTGGTGCTGTTTGTATTCACAGTTCTTGCATAGGTATGTATCTTCATCGATTTCCTGTAGATACGTATAAAAAAATGACGTAGTTTATATATTTGAGCATGGACATGACAAAGCTGCAGCACAAGTTGGTAAAATATTTGGAAAGATACCTCTAGCTGTGCAGAAGTATAACCAAGCGTTTCACAGTTAGATTCCCCACCATCATCCTCTCTGGGATGGAAGGACCTCTTGCACTTGCCTTTACAGCTGAATCAGACCATTATGGTAAACAAAATTAGAACCAAGAGATTTTGTCACTGATATACCATGAAACTAAACCATTAATCGTAAAAATTTTATGCGTCACTGTCATAAATGACTAAGTGAGTTATCAGTGGAACAATGGAATATATCTGACTTATCAGATGTAAATCATCAACAAAACGAGGGTTTCAAGCACCCTAGCTTTGATACTATGTTAGGAATAGCACTTGTGTATTGGTATGAGGCCAAGGGCCGGTATATATAGCGTACATGAGAAAGCTAAATAAAGCAGGAAAGCCTACATAAGAAAAATGATCTAATCTTTTCTAATAAGATAAAGGACTCCTAGTATATCTCTAACATAAACATTGTCGAGGGAGATCAGATGACGACAACATCAGGTAGAACAGAGTCATGCAAAGGAGGGCACCGATCAGGGGAGGAACATATCTAAAGCAACAAGCCAACAGAAAGACCAGAGCTAAGAATAGGATTACACCATCCATTGCATCCCTAAAGGATTAGAATAGGCATCCTTACACAGAGGGCTTAACTAGTAGATGAAAAACGATACACCCGTGGTACTGTAGCGCGCGACACTGTAGCGCGATACTGTAGCGCGATACTGTTCACGTAGGTTACTGTAGCTCGGGTCCGTACTGCTTACGTGGGTACTGTAGCACAGGATTGGGTTAGTTAGGATTAAATCGAGTTTGGATTAGATAAGATCAGCTAGTTAGGAGATAAGGTTAGTTAGATGTCTTTCTTAGAGACCAAGCCTTTTATCCCTATAAAAGGGATAGTTCTGTATCTTTTTTGGGCATCCAGATCAAATGAATAAAAATTAAGAGTAGATCTCATAGGCGGTGGCTCCGATAACAGCCAAGGCCACCGTCTCGCCCGCGTCAAGGGCCGTATCAATTTGGTATCAGAGCCGGACGATCCCTCGGGATGGCGCTCCGCTCTTGGTACTTCGAGCGGCGTGCTTTCGACCCACCCGGTTCGGACCTCTACTATGAGAGGCTCAACAAGGAGCAATCCATCGGTGACCTCGTGGATCTGAAAAAGGGTGAAGGGCGTGTCAACGACTACGCTCGCGAGTTCCAGCGGCTGCTTAGCCGCGCACCGCGGATGAGGAGAGAAGACGAGATCGATGCCTTCATCGCGGGTCTACCCGCGACATCGGCGAGAGATGTTTGTCGTGCCCGGCCGCGTGACCTTATTGACGCCATATACTTGGCGCGTGAGGCAAAGCGCGAGGAAGATGTCCGGATCGCAAAGGTAGCATCGGCCCGACGTCGTCCGGTGTTTAGTTGCAGGGCTGACGAGCAGGCCAAGGCTAGCGCGACACAGCTGACGACGCCCATCACCAACTTGGCGGCAAAGATCGACGACCTCGCCGAGAAGGTCGCACACCTCGTCAAGGTGTTCGACAAGACGGTGGCGGCGCCCGCCGATCTAGCGCAGGAGATGTCCGACGCCAGCGTGGCGCTAGCTCTTACTAGCGCGCGCCCCGGGATCGGAACCGACGACGACGCCAACACCGACGTCGTCAACGACATCAAGCATCATGAAGATGGTCCTATTGACATCGCCTTGCCGGTCTCCTTTCGAGAGATGGCTCCCAAGACGACAAAGGGACAACCAGAACGACCTCATGGCACCTGGTCCTACATCGCTCGACGTCTTCCTCCACGTCAAGCGCACCCGCAACGACCACGACATCGTCATCACCAACCGAAGGACCGTGTGCTTACTGTGCCGGCACGGCTACATCGTGCGCATGGGGACGCGCTGCGGCTTCAACATCGACGTCAAAGCCTTGAGCGTCGGCGTTTCAACCTTGAGGACAAGGTTGATTCGAAGGGGGGAGTATTGATACACCCGTGGTACTGTAGCGCGCGACACTGTAGCGCGGTACTGTTCACAGGATTGGGTTAGTTAGGATTAGATCGAGTTTGGATTAGAGGGGAGGAACATATCTAAAGCAACAAGCCAACAGAAAGACCAGAGCTAAGAATAGGATTACACCATCCATTGCATCCCTAAAGGATTAGGATAGGCATCCTTACACAGAGGGTTTAACTAATAGATAAAAACTAATAGCTAAACTACTTCCAGTATCCCACCTTGCATGACTGCTACAGTGTCATCGAGCTTCGAACAGTAGGTCGGTCAGACAGTCACATTTACATGAGTATAATATAGTCCAGGACGAAAAATATGAATGTTGTTCTTAAGAAATGCTAATACTTTTAACACTTCAACCCGGCATAAAACACACCAAATGCAAGCCATTTCAAAAGTACCAAAGCACAGGTGTTGATATCGTTCTTAAAAAATACTAATACTTTTAACACTTCAAACCGGCGTAAAACACACCAAATGCAAGCCATTTCAAAAGTACCGAAGCACAGATGTTGATGTTCTAGAAATCATTAGGAGAGGGGTCCAGATAAAGAAGGCAGAGAATAAGAGAACAATTCTTCTGAATACTATTAGCCTGTCGATAATGAAAAGAGTAAACTGCACACAACTCTCTACACTTGTATTACTATCTCGCATAACACCCTGAGGGTGTATTTTACTCCATAGACCCCCAACTCTTGACTCTGTTTGCACTACAGTTCATCTGCAGGTCTCAAACTTCATTACTTGCAAACGTGGATACCAACGTGACATTGTACTCCAGAAGCACATGCCCACGTGACACTTTGTAACATCATATGTTCCTTCCATAAAATTGTTAAGAGTATTGTAGTCATGTGTTTTGTAGGGGTAGCTTTGTCTTTTCCCATTTCAGGGTTTCACCCTTTGTACTCTATATATTGCCCTTTGGGCTGTTCAATAGAGATCTAACCATTGCACACACACTCTCCCTCTCTAAATCTAACATGGTATCAAAGCATTAGGTTCTAACCCTAGCTCACCACCGTCTTCTACTGCTGCTGCTCGCCCCCGGGAGGAGCTCGGCTCCTCTCCCGGGGGCAGGGCCCCTGGTTTGCTCCAGCTTCTCTCCAGAGTCCCTTCATCAAGAGCAGCAACAGCAGCACCTAGGACTAGGAGCAGCATCTCTGCTTCTTCCTCCAGCAGAACAGCAGCTCCAGTCTCCAGCAGCAGCTTCTCCTCTTGCTCCTCCAGCAGATCAGCAGCTGCAGCAACATCTCTGCCTTCCCCTTCCTCACGGGGCAACGGCGGCGCGGGAACTCCAGATCCCGGCGGGGCCGGGCGGCGGCCTCCCCTGCATCAACGCGACGGTGGCGGCGCGCCCTTCCCCTCGTCTCAGCGTGGCGTGGCCGGCAGACTCCTCGTCAGATCCGGTCTCTAGAGCCACCGCATCGACCAGCGACGGGACGGCGGCATCCTACTCCGACTCCAACACCGCTCCAACGCCTTCAGTTGCCTCACCCCTCACCGGATCCGGCTCCCCTCTCAGCCACGCCGCCTGCTCCAAGCCGAGCTACCGCACGCCGTCTACTCCGCAGCGAGCCCTTTGCCCTCGCCTCCAAGCCGGCGCCCCGGCCTTCGCCGTCGCCATCACCAAGCCGGGCCGTGCCACTCCTTTTCCGTCTATTGCATCGCCACTGCGCCACCAGCTCCTCTGTGCGGCACTCTTGAGAAAGAGCACTACTGCAGCTCTATCACCCATTACCTTGGATCTCAACAAGCCGGTCATCTCCTCTCCACCGATTTGCCATCTTCGGACACACCGGCTTCTATATCCCAACATCATTTGTCATTGCCATCGTTGGGTCCTATGTTGCATAGCTGTTCTTCTCCATCCTTGGGTCTCTATTTGTCATCGGTGCTTGTGCTATTGGCGTCACCATCATCTAGTGCTTGAGCTTGTTGTCGGAGGCATCCTCGTCTCACCATTTTGCTATCACCCCATCTTGCTGACTGCTGCATGTATCCTTGAGTCTTTTCCTTTTCTAGCTTCCGTTGTGTCCATCCAAGTCCACTGCTCCTTTGTCTCAGTCGTCGATGCTTCCACCATTCCATGTCAAATCAGCTGCCTTGTCCTTGCTAGCTTCTCTTTTCCCATGGCAGCTGCTACCGCACCTTGATCTTCTTGGACGTCATGAGCTCTTCATGGCGCATCACATCCTTCTTTTTGTGATGATGCCTTCCAAGGTTGCAATCAGCCACTGCTATGCTTCTAGCTCCTTCATCAGATTGATTTGACCGCTCTCTATTTTGCCAATTTCATCGCTCCACTTCCAAACTCTCCTAGACGTCCTCTACTGACATTGCTTGCACTACCGGAGATCCTTGCAGATTGTAGAAGCTTTTACCTCCAAAAAGGCTTGGCCTCGACTTCTTGATCGTTGCTCCTTGGTCCTTATGGACGTCTTCTCTCCCTTCTTCGCGACGCATCACGTTCTTCTTTCGTGATGATGCCATTCAAGGCTATGATCTGTGCCACTTCTTCTCCTTCAGGATAAGCGTTGTCACCAAGGGTTGACCCAGATGGTTGTGTTCTTCATGGAGTTCGGCTCATTTTCCTTGAGATGCACTCTTCGACGACATCGCAAGACTTGGAATTTGGATCTTCCCTTTATTAGTGTGTGTTTTCCTCCAAATGCAAAGCTATTGTATATGCCTTGCATTTGAGGGGGGGTGTTAAGAGTATTGTAGTCATGTGTATTGTAGGGGTAGCTTTGTCTTTTTCCATTTCAGGGCTTCACTCTTGTACTCTATATATTTGCTCTTTGGGCTGTCAATACATCATCCATCCATCTATTCACACACTAAACTTAACAATTAATTTGAAGAAAAGATGCAGTACTAGTACTACTTGCAGACAAGTTTGAGTCCACGAAATCAATCGACAATAGCTGCCTCATAATCAGACTCCATTTTGACAACTATACTTGATTGAATCGTGCGTGCTTTCTCCCTGCGCATTTCATGTTTGACAACCTGATTTCCGCATGCAGTCAACGGTCAGAGCTAGCAAGTCTGCTGGAAACGTCCTAATGGCCGATGCTGAAGCTGAATGTCATCACACAATTCACAAACCGACCACGAGCGTAATTTGACATGTTTTCCCTTTCTGTCAGAAGATCCCGGCCAGAGTCGAGCGCGCAGCCTGGTACCAGGGCTTGCCGCGAGAAGCTTCGACGAGACAGGCTCATCGAAAGGTACGTTTTCAGAGCTCAGAATTGCAGTGCCATAGCTCCTTGAGTCCTGACCAATACCAGTCTCCCATTGCTTCAGTGGTAGACATGTTCAGACATTTGCCACACCGGAATCTGATGATCCCCGATCCTTCTCCGATGTTGTTAACACTCCAGGTTCAACGAGCTCTGCGCGATCATCGGGAAGCCGCCCAAGGCCGACAAGGTCGCCATCCTGACCGACGCTGCTCGTCTCCTGTGCCAGCTGCGCGCCGAGGCTCACAAGCTCAAGTGTTCCAACGAGTCACTCCAGGACTCCATCAAGAGCCTCAAGGTAAGAGCGCACAGCTAACTCGCCTGGGTACCATTCGTCTGAAGCAAGAAGAGAAGTTTCAGAGATCGCATTGTTCATTTGTTCTTCTTCTTCCGTGTGTGGTGGCTGCTGAAGAAAGAAAAGTTGCAGAGGTCGCGTTGCTCATTTGTTCTGGAGTGTGTGGCTGCTGGTGCAGGCCGAGAAGTCGGAGCTGCGAGACGAGAAGATGCTGCTCAAGGCCGAGAGGGAGAGGCTGGAGCAGATGCTCAAGGCCGCCGACGCCGCGCCGCCATTCCACCCCGCGGCGGCGTACGCGCAGGCTGGCAAGTTCGTCCCTTACGCCACCTGCAGCTACCCGCCGCCGGCCACATTCTGGCAATGGATACCTCCGACGTCCCTCGACACGTCCAAGGACGCCGTGCACTGGCCACCGGTTGCATGATCGCTCGATGAATGCACCTCCTGTTCATCAAGATTCAAGATGCATGTATCGAGCTTGGCCGTGCTGCCGTAGAAGTTGACCAAAGCAGCGCGCCCGAAGAAAATTTCGGCTGTTATTGTTCCGCCTGCTAATTGCGTAGCAGTTTCTATGCTTGTTATATGGATGATGATCCAAGGTCACCTCATAAAGATTCTAGGTGATCATTGCTTATTGGAGCAGTCTATGTAACAGCCCTAATGTTAAAAGTTATGAATGTGATTACAATAATTACTAATATCAGGTCGGTGTTTTCCTTTCCATAATGCTCAATGATGTGTCGTGCGGCGAATGCCATTAATCATGTTAACGAGAATTAACGTCATGCACAGCAGTCAGCATCACAAATAAATTAAGGGGCTGTTTGGTTGCACGAACCATCTCAGCCTAGCTCGTATGAGTCGGTCAGGTTGAGATGAGCCAGGCTGAAAGATGCAAGTGATGTTGTTTGGTTACGCTGTACCCGATAAGTCAGGCTGCGCAGAGATATTGTTTTACAGATTTGCTGTTCCTCGGGCAACTGTTTTTATATTATCTCTCAGTCGAATCTCGGACCGTTGATTTGAGTACCCCGAGATTCGTTCTCGCAGGTGGGCAAGCGGTGGCCAGAAGAATCCGGACCGCGCTGTAGCAGGGGCAATTGCGGGTTTTCGCCTATGCGGGTTCTTTTTCTTTTAAAAAAATTGGGGCTCTTCGTTAGCCGCGCCCATTGTTCTTTGTGAGCGAGCTGCAGCCTGCAGCAACACATCGGCGACGCCGACGTCGTCGCGGATCTCGTCGCCGCCGCCCCTTCGGATGCGAGCTCGACGATTGTTCCTGGCGCATCATATCTCGCATCATTCCAGGAACAAGCTACAGCAAATCTGGTACGTTTTGGGGGCCTTTGGTATTTTTTCGCAGTGGTGATTTTGTGAGCACTGTGGCGATGTTCCCCGTCGGTGTTCCGAGCGTTCAGAGGCAGAGTATGGCGCACTTGATATAATCTCCCTACCCTTCCGCCTAGCCTCCTGCTAGCCTTGAATCCCAGTGCAACTAATAGCCTATAGATCGAGGTGTTTTTATATGAATGAGAAAACAATGGATGTGTTCAGTAGATCCAGGTTGCGTTTAGTTTTGTTTATGTTTTTGTTTGCACCGCATTGAGAAACTTTTGTGTGATTGATAGATTGTTGTGCTGCGATTTTTGAGATCAATTAATGGGGATTAATTGCAGCGCTATTTTTTGTTAGGGGATTTAACTGTTACTTTTTGTTTTTTCTCCTTGGTGACATCAAGTATAACTACTCAATCAATGTTTTATTTGCTTTTTGAGAGATGGGGTTTTCTCTCTCTGTGCCATCCTACGACTAATAGAAAAAACTCCGCCATCCTTGTTTCTGTGTTGTCTTGTGTGATTAAGTTGTAATTAAACTCAAGGTCTTGTTTTGATTTATTCCAATGGCAATAGTTCCATTTCAATGTATTCAGTATGTTTGTGTTGTCTTGTCTAATTAAGTTCTTATAATCAAAATGTGATGACAGCCACCTGAATGTCGTTCAGCTTGAGTTACTGAGATATCTCAGCATGTGCATAGTTTCAGATGCCTAATTGTTCAGATTTTAGTTACTGAGATATGTCAGCATGTGCATAGTTATAGTCAACTGCTAGCATTCATGAGATGTGTACATTATCTTTTTTTCTTTTTTACTGTATCCAGTAGAATGTTTCATGAGATGTGTACATTATCTTTCTTTCTTTTTTACTGTATACAGTTGTTGTTCCTTTTTATGATGTGTACGTCGTCTTGCCTTTTTTTAATCTTGTATTCAGTACTGTTTGAGACTTCTATACATCATGGGTTCTTTTTTATTCTGTTTTTAAGAATGCGTTCTTTTTATCTCCTAGTTTTGTCTGTGAGCCTTGTTGTTTTTTTTGAAAATTTAAAGAACTGTAATGATAGCTGTTATGCAAGTGTTACTTCCATGCAACTAGCGTCACTTTTCATAAGTAGCATTATATGTGAAGTCATCTCACAGTGAATTGTCTGATGCTCAGGTGACAGTCATCTGCAGCTTACGTTTTGAAGAGTCCCTGCTGTCTTTAGCTGTTATAGTCATGAGCAGGCTGATTTGAATATGATGATCTGAAAATCGTGTGCTGACAGGATTAGAGGCACACGATTCCATAAAATAACGATAATAATATTATTGTTTGAATTTTCTAGATTTAAAATATTTTCTGCAGCTGTCCGGACCTTTTGAATTTAGAAAAGTGTTCTCTTGCTTGCAATGCATAAAATTTGATACTACCATAAATCTGAAACAATTTTGCCTAAGTTCTAAATGGCTTAAGTATTTAATTAAATTTTTATTAAAAAAAAATGAACTTCATTTGGTGTTTCTCCAAACCATTTTGTTGCACAGGTAGCCATGTCCGCAAATAACAGACTGAGACAATAGAGAAGTTATAGTGCAAACCGAGCCAAGTTTTTAGGGAACCCACAAAGTAAAATGCAAGTTTTGCATTCTGGATAAAACATTCATACAAGTTTTGGGTGCTGCAGAGCAATTTATTCAAAAAAAAAAACACGAACACAATCTGAACAAAAGTGATGTCCGAAAATCTTAAAAGAAAAGCGTAAAGCTGATGATGTGATTTGTGTTATGAATATGACGTGTATTGATCTAGAGGCCGAAGGTTGGCATATATAGAGGTACAAGGAAAGCTCATATAAGGCAAAGGCTCTATCCCTCTCAAATGCAATGGCACTCTAACTATACAAGGCAAAGACATCTTTAGTTATATCTCTGAAAATTGCAGTTTTTTTTTACAATGAACCTGACATGGAATTTTGACACAGCCAAAATTGTACACTTTGTTAGTATATTTAGTTTAAAAAAAGATTGATGCACAAAAAGATGTGTAGAGCACATGCAACCCGCCATGGAATTTGGAGGCGTTAAAATATAAATCACTTCCTCAGCTTCAAAAAAATACATAAAGGCACCTACCTAAGCAAATCTCCTCCGTCATCACATATCGCACATACTTGCTCGGTGTCATCACTGTAACCACCAAATTTTTTACCATTGTTATTAGTATCATCACTGCCATTATTATCATCATTGATGCTGTATTCATCACCATCAATATTCATGCTTGCAAGCGACTCTTCACTGACAATAAATGGCTTCTTGGTACCTGCACTCCCTAGTATGGGCTATTCAAGTGGGGGGGAAAAAACAGGATTGAAATATGACACAAGCAATTTCCAAAACAATGGAAGGAATTAATAACTTTTTTGAAATTCGAAAGGGAAATGCAAAACCACATATTAAATATATGGGCGTGTACTGTCCTAGCCCTCCAAATCGCTTCGAGATTTATACAGGGGCATTACAATGATTAAAAAATAGGAGCACAACCAATGTCCAAAACAATGGCAGAATTGCAGGACTTAACAAAAAAAAATCAAATTTAAAAGGAAAATGCAGAACCATATGTAAATATAGGTACATGTACTATCCTAGCCCTCCAAACTGTTTGAGATTTGAACAAGGGCTTTATAATGATTAGAAAATAGGATGATGGGCTTCAATTTTTAATGTTTGCATTAATCTCAGACATAGTTGATATTTAAAATTGTGATTGTAAACATGTACATTACTTGTGGGAAAACAATTCTCTTGAATGAATGCATATTAGTCTTCCTTTCAAAAATACTGCAGAAATCAGAAAATTACAATCCAAGGTACCTCAATGGTGCTCCCTGGAGTATCCTCAATAAAGCCTCTCAGAATCTGCACGTACAAAAGAAAATCATCATGACTAATCACCCACTGAATTTGAACAGAAACTTTGTACAAGAAAATACCATGGAATCCAAATGAAAATGATACAAGATCAAAATGTTCATATTCTATTACATTTTTAAAAATTAATAATAAGTATTACTTTACCCCCTCAACTATGATGGTGCAGACGATTAACCTCTAGCCTGTGAAACCGGGTATCTAGTCCCCTAAAGTACGTCAAGTAGTGTGAATACACCCTCGCAAGTGGTTTTGGTTTTGCCACTATGGCAAGCCAGATGGAGTGCATTGCCACTTAGAAGACATCTGAAAAATATTATTTGAATGTTGGTCCCACATGTCAGCACCAATCCTCTTCTTCCTCTATCCACTCTCTCTTCCCCTGCATCTCCCCATCCTAGATCTAGACAAACACGACGTGCTCCGCGGCGCCGCCACGACCTCCCTTGCCCTCCACCGACGCCTCCACACCCTCCCCCATCGTCGTCATGGCCTCCCCGACCTCCCACGGAGCCACCACGGCCTCCCCACCCTTCGTTGGCACCGCCATGGCCTCCCTGTCCTTGTCTCAGCCCGGACATCCGCCGCCGCGTCATGCTCCCCTTCACCGGCTGCTCTGGCGACGGCGTCAAACTCTGCGTCGCCAAGGAGGCCAGGATGACGACCAAGTTAGAGGCTTCCGGATGCTACTCTCGAGCGGCGGCGACGCCACCAACTCGTCTGCCCCCCGCGGTGGTGGAGGCGAGGAGATAGAGATAGTGGAAGAGAAGATAGGTTAAGGCCCTGTTTGTTTGAGCTTCTAGCCAGTTTTTAACCTCAGAAGTCAGAAGCTCAAACAAACAGCCAGCTTTTGAAACCCCTTTCAAAGAAACCAAAAGCCACCAAAAACTCAATTTGTACTGTGATATGAACTTTTTTCAAAAGCTTGTTTTTTGTGGCTTTTCCTAGACGCAGCAGTTTTAGAGAAGCTCCCAAACAAACCGGGCCCAAGACCACGGGGGGGGGGGGGGGGGGGGGCAAATAATTTTGCTAAGGAAATGCCATGTGTATATGCTTATATGACAATGTTGGTCCACGTGGGCTGCTGTGGTGGCAAAACCGCCCTCAAAATCGTTTGTGGTGGGATATTCGCACCACTTGACGTACTTTAGAGGACCAAATAGCCAATTTTCCCTACTAGGGTGTCAATCAGGGTCGTGCCTGGGGGGTCGAGCGGGGCCACCGCCCCGGGCCCCCCACGGACAGGGGCCCCACTCGGCTAACCCACACCCCCCTCCGTGTGACAGTAGTGTAGCGCTCTCGGCTCCCGGCTCCCGCTGCCTACATCGAATCATCGATCAATTCCAAATTTCCAGCGATACAGCAGCAAGCCATGCAATCAGCAACTACCATTGAAAGGCCCAATTGGGGCAATGGGCCAACTAGCCAAGGGCCCATATGGTGGTCGGCCGATGCCTGATGGTTGTGTGCCTGTGTGCAGGCGTGTTGAATGTGATTCTAATTCCAGTGATTCAGTCGAACTAGCGCCGCCGCCGCCGCACGATTCGTAATTCGTTTCATGGTTTGTGCTTCGTCCAATCTCGCGGTTCATAAGTTCATTCAATCTCTGTCTTTCGAGTTTCTTCGAATCTTACATTCACGGTCTAGCAACTTTATGTATTGAGAAGAAATTATTGGATGACATCAATATAGAGGCCATAATTGATGATTTTGCATTTAGAAATGTTAGAAGACATTTCTAAGATGACCACAATTATTTGAGGTAAAAAATCTTAAACTTTTACTTTTATTTATCGGTATAATTTGTACAATACATTGAATGTTGTCTTTTTAGTTGATATATGGTATTATAAAAAAACTTAATACTTATGTTAGGGGGCCTCCATCTATGATTTCGCCCCGGGCCCCGGAAAACTCAGGAACGGCCCTGGTGTCAATTGTCTTGCATCATCATAGTTAAGGGGGTAAGTAGACTTTTTTCATTATTATATGTCACAAATATGTGTCATATGTGCATATAAAAGGATACTGCAATGCATTTTAAACCCAACTGCAATATATTTCTTGTGTAAACAAATCAGCAACATCTAAAAATCGAGTTTGCAAAAAATCGAGAGCAATGCATTTTAACCTTCAAGAGGAGAGTGACCCAACCATGTAAACATTATGATATAAAAATTCTACATAGTAATAAAACAAGAGCCACTGCACAAGAAAATTATAATTTAGACAATGGCATGTTATTTCAGAACAACCAAAGAGTTAACTTGCAATAAACTCCGAACAAGATAGCTATCCTAGATTTCAAATTCCATCCCAACGCCGCTACTCTTTTCTGTCGTGCCCCCTCGTCACCTCTTCACATGCCTTCCTGTGCAATAAGGTAATTAGTTTAGGTTTAAAGCCCACCCACATGCTGCTCCAATGCTGGCAAGGCACCAGCCGACTTGCTGCTATTGCCATCCTCATAGGCTCCAGCAGTGCTACCATCAACTGCCTCCTACACCTTAAAATTCTCCCTTGATCTCATCCTTGTTATTGTCTCATGCCACCTACCTCCACCCCATTTCCCTCTGAATCCACAGCCTGATTGACCATCAGACATTAACATATCAACAGCTGCGGTGCGCTGCGTACTGCTGCACCCCTCAAGACTTCACCCACACCCCATTGACCACTGCTACCTCACCACATCCGTTGTTATGACATGAAAAAATATTAATTATACTGTTATTTGAGTTTGAAAAGACCCATTCGACCGTCTTGAAGTGTGCAAACAAAGGTTGTAAATGCAGTCGAATAACACTATATATTATATAACAAGATTCAACATTCATACCTTTGAGTTCAATAAAGTTGGATGCCTTTCTGCAAACAGCTTGATTAGGGATCGGTGCTTCCTTAAGTCATCCTCCACAGGTTTGGTTTCTAATTTGCTACAATAAAGAAACAAATTACAGCTCTTAGAAGAACATTATCAACTGACACTGCCAATGGACGAAAAGAAGGTATGCAGATGAAAATACTCGAATACTTCACAAAGATAATGCCAAAGGATTTTCTTATGTTCGTTGGGCCGCCATCTAACAAAGTGGAGCATTTGCACGGTAATCAATATTGATCTTGCAAACTTTTCTTCATAGCTTCTCCGTGGTTTTGACAATGCAACCCAATAGCCCTCACTTGAAAGCACTGAGATCTCTGGCTTCGCGTGGTTAAGTACAGCCCGCCAGGCTACCACCTGCTTGCACACTGACTGAAGGCCACCATCCGCATGTCCACGCAAGTCCAACTTCCTAGGATCGAGATCTGCCTCTTCATTCTCATCAAGCTGAAGAGGCAAGACACTGAAACAGACAGGCTTGCCCGTGCCTTCTTCAAAATAGTACCTGTCCACAACCTTCAGCTGTGGCTCCAAGTCATCATCATCATCAAACATGACTGCTCGATCCTAGCACAGGACAAAAAAGAAACCTTACTTCTCCAAGCATGAACAGTCGATCGATTAAAAGAATGAATCCCTCCGTGTAATAATACTAACACCGAGCAAACAACAATCCAAACAAGAAACAAACCCTTTCTTTCATACTAAAGGTGAAAGAAGAAATAAGGGTACCCACGAAGAAATAAAGGTAGGCTCAAATAGATCAGTAACAGTTTCTCTCTTTTTTTCTGATTGCTAACAGAATTTTATAAAGGACGAACAACATGGAAATGAGTCAAATGACAAACTAAATGTGCGTTATCCAAAGTTTAAGGTGCCTAACCAGCCACAAACTCTAATCGAATACGCAAAGAACAATATAGCGGTTAACAGTTAACAGAAGGAAGCGAGGCAAAGATTGAGAGCCTTACTGAAAAAAGAGTGAAAATCTCTGGTACTAAAAAAATTGCTGCAGTCTAAAGCACGAACCAAAAGAACAAATCCGCAGACTAATGACGACAACAAAATGATCATTTAAATATCCATTGAAGCCTGGAAAAACGTAAGCAGAGATGGCAGTTACGAGACCAAAGCGTCCCATATTTCGAATGGAGCCTACCCAAAAAAAGAAAAGATGCAAAGGAAAAAAATCCAATAAAAATCAGAAAAAAATTTCTTCGTCAAAGAACTCGGCAATGGAAAAGAACTTAGGAGCGCAAGATAAGAGAAACATTTGCAGCGCAACGAGCACGGCCCCGTGAGGCCCAGAAAAGCAGCCAAGAACCAGAGAACCCAAGATGTGATCGTGTTCTTGCAAGAACCATAGCAAAACCCAAGAACACGCTCCAAGAAAGCAAAGCAAGGTTTATTAGTCCGCCAAAAACACGAATTTCTTGTGAGAACTGAAGACCCAGTAAGAAACGTGGTAACGCGTACATTCGCGCACGAGACGGCGCCAAGAACACCCGACAGGAAAGCCCCCCCGGAAGCCCGCCATGAATAGCGCGCAAGAAGATGGCAGAATGCATCGAGAGGGGATGCAGGATGGATCGGAGGGAAGGGAGCGCAAGAATCGTGCCTGAAGCGAGCACGGCGGTTCCTTCGCCTTGCGGCCGGCAAGCGGAGCTGCAGCAAAACGGCAAGACGTACGAGGGAGAGGAGGGGGAGAATTGGTTGTATGATACTAGAAACTAACGCCCAGTTAAGGTGCCTTCTGATGAATAACGTCAGGTACATCTATTTCTTTTATATACGATATTCTAAGCATTTTGCTGATTTTTCTTTTCCACCAATTTGAGATATGAAAAGACCAAAATACCCCTGCCTTAAGTCCTTTTCTGTTGAATGATAATAGTATACGCTGGTTTTGATTAATCCGTTGCAAAATGGAGTGGCCAACCATTCTCTAGCATGCACACGAGTTGTTCGTTGTTCAACCTCTATGCTTCAAATGCATGTATATACGTACATATGTCAGATCACCATATATAAATAAACGCACATATATATAAACCATTGAGCAGCATACATATATGGCTATACATACACGTCAACAAATTAATTAAGAAAAGAACCGTTTTGTGTGTCACCATCCAACTGGTGCACACCGCCAAATTATTAAGTGTCAAGTGTTGTCCTAGGCCACTTTAAACGTCTAAACAAGAATTAAGACCCAAATATATTTGTGTCATGGTGTTTTTTAAGGAAGAAAATAGTGGCTGGATAAGGGGCATTTTGGTCTTTTCAAGTCTCAAATTGGTGGAAAAGATAAGGAAAAGAAAAGAAAAGCCAGTAAAATGCTCAAAATGTCATGTGTGCCCGGTGTCATTTATCAAAAGGCACATCAACCGGGTGTTAGTTTCTGTGAGGCACATCAACCGAGTGTCATACAACCAATTCTCCCGAGAGGAGGGGGAGGAGAGAAGAGGGGATGGCAAGTGGCATCTCGGAATTTATCCCCATGCCACTCAATTCTTCGTGTGCCTAGTATGTTATTATTTTCGTCAAACTTCACCCAAATAACAACGGGCGTGCAAATTGGTTTTTTGTATACCATTTTGACAATTTTTATTCATTTTAGTCTTATTTACTTCATTTTTATCCATTTTAGTCCTTCGTCGTCTATAGCTCCGGCGTGGTGGCGGAGGGCAAGGTGGAGCTCCGGCGTTATGGCGACGCACAGGGTCACGGCGCGTGGAGCTCCTCGACGGCACGCCGATATGCGTGCTCTGGGACCTCCGGTGCGCGCGATTCGGCGTGGGCACCCCGAGCCCCGCGATTGGTACCATGTGGCGGTGGAGGTCGATGGTGAGGTGGTGCTAGTGGTTGGTGACATGCGCAAGGAGGCGCTCCGACGGTGCGCACGGGTGGGACGAGGCACAACGGGTGGCAACGGAGGCCTAAAATGGATAAAAAAGAAGTGAAAAAGGACTAAAATAAAAAAGAAGTAAAAAAGGACTAAAATGAATAAAAAATTGACAAAATGGCATACAGGAAATCAACTATCGTGAAAGTCCGAAAAACATCCTAAACTATGATTTGGTCTGTTTTACGTACATGAACTTTCAATACCGGCTCAAAGCCCATCACAACTTGATTTTGTTAGGTGTTTTGCCACGTGTCAGTCAAGTCAGCAAAACCACTACTACATGGCGCCACGTCAACAAAACCACCGAACAAACACACTACTACATGGCAGCACAGTGAGCAACAAGTGCTTGCTAGCGGGAAGGGCGCGAGGGGATGAGCCAGAAAAGACCGAGTGAAGGGATCCAGTGGCTGAGAATGTGTAGCGCGGTGTGCCCGTTGGTCATAGAGTGCCCATTGGTCATGGCTGACCACAGCAAAACTATTATCTTTTTTTTCACAACTTCGTGTGGTAAATTTAAATATTCTTTCTAAAACACTACACGCCGGTAGTCCGGCGCGTTGGACTCGCGCGCGGGTGAAATGCACCCCGCGCGAACTGCTTCCCGCCCCGTGCGAACTGTTTCCCACGCGAACTGCTTTTTAATTGCATGCAATGACGCAAGCTGACATAAGTTAAGATTCCGTTTTGTATTTTTCTTTTCCGTGACCATCAATTTTGACTGGGTGCTCTGATCCACCAACCGTTTGCACCAACGCGTTCCTCGTATTTTTACGAATAAAACAAAACGTATGTTGCCATATAAATTTTGACCGGGTTTCCTCAAGTTTGATTAGTAGATCATTAGTTTTCATCAATAAATTCTCAAGTTTCATCAGTAGGTTCTCAAGTTATTGAAACTTCAATCTTGCCTACTGAAACTTGGATTTCATACTCGTTAAACTTGCCGAACTGCCAAGTTTCATCTGGTTTAATCTAAATTTCATCAAGTTTCAATAGGTTTCATCCGAGTTTCTTCAAGTTTCATAAGGTAACATCCAAGTTTCATAAAGTTTCATCAGGTCATCAAGTTTCATCAGGTTTCATCCAAGTTTCATCAGGTTTCATCTGACGCTCGCCTTTATCAATACGTGGGCCAAGGTTCATCAGTTACGACCAAGGTTCAGCCAGTACAGGGCCACGATTCATCAGTACATGGGTAAAGGTTCATTAGTATATGGAACAAGATTCATCAACACATGGGCCAAGGTTCAAGTTTCAACCGTGTTTGTCAAGTTCTATTAGTACATTATTCAAAGTTCACTAGTGTACGTGTCAAGTTTCATAAGTGGGTTCTTCTAATTTCACATTAAAAAATTAAAAAAGTGAAAAAAATTAAAAAGTATTTAAAATGGGTTATCCTCGATTTTAGAAGAATTATGAAATTTATTTCATGCAATTTGAACATTTTTGAATTTTATAAAAAAATCAGAAGTTTAATTGAAAAATTATCAACTTCACATCTAGCCAACCCGCCTTGTTGCGTATCATACATGCGGGGACGGAGCTGCGCTCGGATGCGCGCGCTGCCGGTGATCCGATGGCTAAAGCGCGTCCGATCCAACGCGCTCGTGCCCTCCCCCTGATCAAAGAGAGGAGGAGTACAAAATTTGGGGGACAAGCCCTCCCCGGCCCTGGGCTTATTCTAATCCCCTTTATTTGGTAACCGAAAACATTCCTCCTTAACTCAGCAGCATGATCACCGCGCCGACCAAGTCAGGCGCGGGTTCAGCGTGCGTAATGCTGGCTGAACCTGACATTAGCATTCAGCATTCAGCGTGTTTATTTTTCCTTTAGCTTATTAAAACAAACCAACTTGGCGTGGTATCAGTATTTTCCTGACAGTAACACAGTAGTATTATATAGGAGTAAATAACTCCAATGATTTGGGGTACTTGAGATTAAGACAGGGCCTGCGGCCAGCCTCAACATCTGGAAACTAACAGAGCGTTGGTAAAAGTAGTAGAAACACCGTATTAATTTACGGAGAACTACATAAAAGAATTACCTACTGAAGTCTTCTGGGCGAGAAACGGAGCGATCTTACCCCTGTAGGAATCCCCTCCACGCCGATCAGGCCGTGGAAGAACGCGAGCGACCACGCGCCGGAAGGTGGAGAACTACGAGGCCGAATTCGATTCGTAGTCTGGCCGACACCGGATCGGAGACACGGGACGGGAGCCTGAAGCGGCTCGGCGGTGCCGTGTAGAATCGAGAGCCATCCCTATAAAAACGATCTCCACTGCTGTACATGCGTTCAGCAGCTGCATCGATCCATCAGATTGGGCCGGCCGTAAGCAAGAACAGCTCAAGAAGAGCGCCCGAGACAGTGCGATCGACGTCTGTACGTTGCCATGGGTAACCAGAAGTCAGGCCTCAAGAGCGTTGTGCGGTCGCCGGAAAACGAGCGAAGCACCGACGTGCTCATCTTCGACGCTGGCCTGATCATCCTCGACGCTGGCCTGATCATCCTCGACGCCACCAAGGAGGAGTACGCCATCGCCCACCTCTACATGCTGCACCTCGTAGATCGCCTCTGCGAGGTTGCCATCTTGCTGCAGCAGCTGCAACAGGCGACGCGGCACCACCTGTTCTCTAAGCAGGTGCAGGGGCTTCACAGCAATGTCCAGTATGGGCGCGAGCTGGTCGCCTGTTGCTGCGAGAGGTGGAAGAAGAAGAAGAAGAAGGGGCCATGTCGCGTCACCCAGAGGCGGATGGACGAGGTGGAGAGGCTACTCATCGACTTCTACCTGCACCTCCTGCGTGAGCCGCCACATCAGCAGCAAAACAATCAGCCGTCGGGCGTCGGCTCCTCATCGCCGGGTTCCTCGTCACGTGGCGACCATGGCGAGGATGGCCTATCGACGACGACGACGGGGCGGGTGGAGATGGTTTCGGCTGCAACGTCATGCCGGCCGATGGAGATGGTTTGAACTTTGAACGACATGGGAGAAGGAAGGGATGGGACCACGGTGTCAAAGATCGAGGAGTGGAAAGAAAGCGTCTTAGAGCAACTCCAGCAGCTCCTCTATATTTCCCCTCTAAAACACTATTAGCGTCCCCTCTATCCATTCCTCTAAAATTCCTTCATAAATTACACTACCCTCTAAAAGATTCCTTCATAAAAATTTAAAAAACTTAGAAAAATCATAAAAATTTAGACGTGGCAGCCATCTACGTCGCATGCGTGTACTGCTAGTCTGCTATAGCTAGCGTACGGCATGCCATGCATCCAGGGGCGGACCCACAGTGGTGGCAATGTGGACCGCGGCCCCACCTAAAATTTTATAGGCTATTTGTACCTAGGTTAGAGTATAGAGCAATTTTACAATTATTTGGGCCTTAGGTGGGGCAGATAACAGGAGTCAGGCAGATAACAGGAGTCAGGAGACGGCCCAGTTGCATTTCGTCAGCCCACCACGCACACCACGCCCGCCCCAGCTGCATTTGCCTTAGCCCTAAGGTCTTTCTGACCTCTGCCTGACTCGCCACTGCCCGACTAGCCAGTAAGCCACCCTGTCGGCCGTCCCCGCTCCGCCCTCCGCTCGCCGCTGGCCCGCCGCCCCGGCCTCGAGCCCCCAACCCCGGCGCCGGCGTTGCCGCCCGGCGCCTCCGCCCCGGCCCCTCTCGCCGCCGCCTCGGCCACGGTCCACGGCTCCGCCACTCCGGCCCTCTCGCTTCCGCCCTGAGCAGGACAAGATTATCAGTATCACTGTGCCTGAATGTGCCCGGCCTCAGGTGAGCTACTTTCACACACATCCCTCTATTTACACATCCAGAGCAAGCACAGGCAGATTGGGAATGTCGTGCCACCGCCCACCGCCCCAATTGAGTGGCTTGACTGCATGATAAGTCATTTTTTGGTTTGCCCCAATTGGTACTTAAGTAGCACCGGATTTATGCATTTTGTGAGTAATTGCCTCTCAATGATTCTGGGCTGGTGGATCACACGAATGGCTTTTTGTACATCTAATCGGAGGATTAAAACATATGCTTATTGGATGAATGGCTTAATAGTTTGCTATACGAAGAGAGAGATCTTCAAATCACTTGATGATGAGACCTTTAGTCAATGATTTTAGCACCTCAAAACTACGAGAATGCAATTGCCTCACCCCAAGATTGTCGTTTGAGTGGTATGTTTGCTTGCTATTTGCTAGTAAGGTTCAAAGGTTTTCTACATCATTTTGGATAAATGGTATTATTACTTAACTTCTATGTCGTGAAACTATTTTAAATTTTCATGTTTTTTGCTAGTGATTTCAATATCCAATGGATGTGATCATTAACTAGTATGTTTACTATTGTTGTGTTTGTATATTTTAACTAGTATGCGGTGTATTTAGTCAACGGTAGGCAAAAGAGATTTTAGGCTTGCCCCACCTACATTTTCATCCTGCGTCCGCCACTGCATGCATGCGTGTACTGCTAGTCTGCTATGTCGCAAGTACGTGTCCTAGTTTGCTCCGTTTAAACGTGGTAGCCATCTACGCTAGCTAGGTACAGGAGGACCATGCATGCATTACAGTCTTACAGGACAGATCAACTTTGGGACCAGCCTACTTGCACGGCCTCTCTTGATCGATGCAGAAGGTATAAAGCGCAATGTTGCTGTTAGGATGCGGATAGCCAGGTGCGGCATGTTTATCATAAAAAAATCAGAAAAATCATAAACATTTTATATGAGTTTTATGAATTTTTTATGATTTTCTAAATTTTTATGATTTTTCCGAGTTTTTTATGATTTTTGAATTTTTATGATTTTTATGAGTTTTTTATGATTTTTCTAAGTATTTTATGATTTTTTGAATTTTTTATGATTTTTCTGAATTTTTTATGATTTTTCTGAATTTTTTTATGATTTTTTTAATGATTTTTTTGAATTTTTTTATGATTTTTCTGTTTTTTTAAATGATTTTTCTTACTTTTTTTTTTAATGTTTTTCTGATTTTTCTATGATTTTTCTTTTTTTATGATTTTTAATGTTTTTTCCTGATTTTTTATGCTTTTTCTGAATTTTTTATGATTTTTCTCTTTTTTTTAATGATTTTTCTGAATTTTTCATGTTTTTTTGAATTTTTTTCTGATTTTTCTGATTTTTTCTGATTTTTATGATTTTTTGAATTTTTTATGATTTTTAATGCCACGGCGCCGCCTAACGGGGAGATAACGTTCCAGGGCCTGTGGTGCAAACGGTGCCAACTTCCAGGGGCCGGCAAAGTAATTTGCAACTTCGAGGGGCTAAGTGAAACGAGGTGCCAACTTCCAGGGGCTACAGTGCAATTTTCTCAATAAGTAATTAATACCTTAAAAAAAGTAATTAATAGTACTTCAAAACTAGATATGAAAGGTTAAAAATCATATTAATGATAGTTTTGAGATCTTTGAGAAAAACCATTAAAAGTCTAATAGAAAAAGATATGAAGTGTTGTACTGTTTAAACTAAAAACTAGAGAGCTGAAGTCACAAGTGTGATCAGACACAATCTGACGGCCGGTGTTGATCTATTCAGTTAGAAAGTAGAAAACCATAAAACGCTATCGCGTCTTTTAACTTTCCTCGGAATAGATTAAGCCAAAAGCAGATCTCCATATTTCGCCCCCTTGGCGAAGGCTTCAGCCATTGGACCACGTCACTGCTGACGAGAGAAGACGTGAAAACAACATATTGGAGTTGTTTTCTATATGGATATCATCATCACGAGTCGAAAATTAGAGCATTAATACTCTTTTGTTCTATTTGAGTTTGACATCGTCGCTAGCGATTGTTATACATGTACTCTTTTTTTTTTGGAAGAAGGGGCAGGAGGACTGCCGACCTTTTCCATTTAAGCAGAAGAAAACAAAAGAAAAAGCCTGCAAGCGCGGGGTACAACCACAGTGCAAAGCTGCGACCCTAGCAAAAGCTAGGACACCACCGGCCACCGTCGGGACTGAACACACGCCAAGAGAGGGAACGCAGCACTACCGCTGCCACCTAGGCCGAAGGCCTTACAGGATAGGAAAAGGAGAAATACAGGGGGAGGAAGAAGAACAACACAAGCCACAACAAGCCACCTCGCACGAAGGCGATAACAACATGGGCCGAGACCACCAGCGACGACAACGCGGCTAACCAGAGGAAACACTAAGCCTAGGACCAACAATTTGCAGAGACGACGCCTTCAACAAGGCAGCGACGCAACGCGCCGTCGTCGAACGGAATTTTCACTCAGAGGGCTTCAGGAGTAGGATGGCCATCACGACGATGCCTCCAAGAAGGGGAACGACGCCAAAACATGACCATCGTCGGCCCTAGCGAGGAGACAAGGCAAGGTTTTCGCCTGACACATCAACTCCGGAAGGCAAACTGCAGGTTGTCCAGTCTCAGGGTCACCTAGGGAGTCGAGCCCCAGCCCAGCGGCAAACGTCACTAGCGACCTCCGAGTGGAGCCGGAGGAGACACCGGAGCCACCCACCCCGGAGCCAGCTCGAGCAAGCCCCCAGGGCGCCCGACGCGCCAGGAAGGAGCACCGAGCTTTCGTCGCCGAAGACCTCTGCAGCGAAGCAGGAACCACCACCAACCTGTGCCATAGTCTCACGAACCGAACAAGCCACCAACGCCATGGGATCGCCTCCCGCGAGCAAGCCGGAAATACCCATCGGCTGCCGAGGCTACCCAAACCGTCGCCTCCCAAAAGAGGGAGGGAGGCGAGGGGAGGAGGGGGGCGACGAGGCCGGACGCCACCCCTTCGGCAGGGAAGGGGGCCGGAAGAGGTGACGGCAAGGACAAAACAGGCACTCCCCAACCGGACCGATGAACCACCCCCAGACGACGAAGGAAGGGACCGGGAGAGGGTCGGGGGCACACGGCCCGAGCCCCCACTCTCAGAAGAAGGGAGAGTCAGTGGGGCGGGGGGGAGCAGCGACCGCTAGGAGGACAAGGCGACGACCTAGAGGAGACGGGCAGGCAGAGGAAGGCCCGAAGCCGGTGGCGTGGCAGGGCTAGGCCGACGGGCCCCTACCGCCGCGGATCTCACGAAAGAAAGTGGGGAAGGGCGCCAGTGGTCGTCAGCCACCGATGACGGCGCCGGAAAAGCCAGCCGCCAGAACCGGCCGGCGACTGGGCCGCAGAGTGGCGAAGACACGTCGGTATGCAGCATCCACGGCTGAGAGGATGGAGAACGTGGAGGGGAAAGAGCATCGGCTGCGGCGCTGCCCACAGTGGCGGCCAGTCGGCCGGCGGCGAGAGCCGCCATTACCTACAGGACGAGAGTCTGGCCGAGGTGGAGCGGCGCCGCCGGCGTAGAGGGAGGCCGGGAGCACCCTCCATCGGCCGGATCCGCGTCGTGCCGGGGTCGGGTCGGCGCCGCCGTCAAAGAGGAAGGCCGGGGAGACCCTCCCATGGCCAGATCTGGGAAGGAGGAGTCCACTGAGGAAAGGCGGAGGGCGCGTCGGAACGGGGGAAAGGAGGACGCCGCCGACGAGGAGGGAGTCCGGGGAGACCTTCCACCGGCTGGATCTGGGGAGGAGACGACCACCGGCGTTGCCGGCCGGCCGAGCTCCTTGAAAACGTCGCCATCGGGCCGTGGTCTTGGTCGGGCACTGCCGCCGGCGAGGGGAGGAGGAACACCGGGGGAGGAGGGGGTCCGCCACTGCCGCCTGCTGGGCTCCACGAAGACGCCGCCGCCGGGCCGTGGCCTTGGCCGGGAAAAGCCCCGAACGAGGAGAGAAGGGAGGAGGAACACGGCGGCGGCAACGACGGCGCTAGGGTTTGGGGGAGGGGTTGGAGGAGGGGTGGTCGCCCCAGTGTTAAGTCGACAATAGTTGTAGCAGTGACCTTGTTATACATGTACTCGAGTGGCTACGTGATGGCCGGAAAGGGCATAACAATAAAAAAATAATTAGATATATGTCACTTCAAAATTATGAAATCAGATCATTTGCCACTCATGTTAATGATATATATGTTTAGGTTACATGTCATTGGCATATAAATGATAAATGTCTGAACTTACAATTATGTGATGGCATCTATCTAAATCATCCCAAAAGAATGAAGATAAAACAATTGCTTAGTACCTACAGTACATATGCGGGTAGGGATTGCGAAACCGACATAAACTACGGTTTTTAGGCTTACCAATGAAATTCAAATTAGTGAACCGATGGCTAATACCGATCCGAATTCAAAACCATCAAATTTCAAATTTGACATAAATCGACCAGTTGTCGGTATAAACAAAAAACAGTATTTAAATCATTAGTTTTAGTAGAAACACCAGTTTGTTTGAATTTCACCCCCAAAAAAAAAAGCTTTTTACCTCACCCCTTCTGCCACCAAATCTAAGAAATGAATTTGGATGGTTTTAATGGTTCTCACCAAAATCAGATTTTGTTTTTAAGTTTTTGTACAGCACACATTCCGAAAATGCAAGAACGGTAGTATATATAGCTAAGACCTTATCGTCCATTTAAAAAGCTTCCCACATACAACATATATCACCTAGCATATATTGTAGTATAAATGTTATCGCGGTAGAATAAAAACCTAAAATTAACTTGAACCGTTAGATGAAAAGGAATGGATGGTTAATATTCATTTATCGGCACAGTATAATTTCTGTTTTTTTACCGTGGCGCAAAATTACAAACCCTGTGTCAGGCACACGTAAGTGTAAACAAGCTGTTGGCTTTCTACAACCACTGGATGATCGGATACGTGTGATCCAATGGGGGGGAACATCGGATGTTAGGTGTAATATCCATCAGGTCTTATGTAAAAGATTTTTCATGCATCTTGGCTATGGAGAAACATAGAAAATGGGCGTTTCTCTAGACGCAGCGCATGGCGGCCTTGTGTTATGTATAAGTGGCCACATTCAGTCACCATATCAAGCCATGCAAGTGCTGCTACGTGGTAGGTAAGTTTTCCTTTTTTGTTTATATCTTTTTATTAGCATATCTGATTACCGAGCCGATTTTAAAACTGGATTCTTAACATTTTTTGAACAAAACTAGACCACACTCGCTATATAAATTTTAAAACATTTATCTACTAAACACTTAACCAAACACTATCGCTGCATCTACACATCCCGTATCCCATCAGTCTGGCTGAGTCGGACGGATAAGACTTATGAGAGAAGGCAACCAAACAGCCTAATAGTGTACAAAGAAGTGTCACGGTCCAAAAATCACGCACCTGATTTTCTAAGTATAAAAAATGAAGGAGTACGTGCTATAACAATGACATTTTGAATACAAAATTACAGATTAGCCGTGCAACGGCCAATGCCCGCTGGTAGTCTAATTTTATTTCTTAATCTTAACCTAATCCCCACTTGATAGTGTAATCGTTATGCATATATAGTCTGCTTTTCCTCAGGTGATGTAACCTCCGAGTGTTCTACACACGGCAGTTCACCCACTCAACTGGACTCGACAAGAAAGCCCGAGGATGTTGCCGGTTTCCATGACTATTGCCGTGACTTAGGCCTGGTTCTTTTTACGGTATGTACCGTTGCGTGTTACTCCCTCCGTTCCTAATTATAGGTCGTTTGACTTTTTTAACACGTACTTTGACCACTCGTCTTATTCAAATAATTAGTGAAAATATGAAAAAAAACTCATGTCATTATTAAAGTACCTTTCATGATAGACTAAATCATAACAAAAATAAATTATAATTATAAATTTTTTTGAATAAGACGAATGGTCAAAGTACGTGTCAAAAAAGTCAAACGACCTATAATTTAGAACGGAGGGAGTACTATAGTAAATTTTACTTCCTCCGTATCAAAATGTTTGTCGCTTTTGACTTTTGAATAAACGTTTGACCATTCGTCTTATTCAAAAAAATTATGTAAATGTCATTTATTTTATTGTGACTTGTTTTATCACTAAATATATTTTAACTATGACTTATTTTTTTTCATATTTGTGCTAATTTTTTTAATAAGACGAATAGTCAAACATTTGTTCAAAAGTCAAAAGTGACAAACATTTTGATACGGAGGGAGTATTATTTTATATAGTCTATATGTTATGGTAATTTGTAACAATTTTTTCGTGTCTTTAGTAGTCGTTTCAAAAATCCTAAAACTATTTTTTAATTATTATTTTTAATCTTTACATCTCTTTTTGTGAACTCTCAAATTTATCACAGTAATACGCCAACGTAACGATACGTTGAAAAGAACAGGATCCTAATCCTTCTCTGTTTTGTCTTAATCTGGGGGAAAAAAACGTTGCTTAGCTAGGGCCTCTGGGAAGGACAGGCGCAGCCGGGCAGTCGTCAATATTGACACGCCAAGGAGTATGTGCCCATGCGTCTCCGTCCAGTACTCCAGGCCAGACGAACGGCGACGCAAGCATGATCCTGCCATGACGTATGAAAAATGGCCGGGCCGGGTCAAAGAAGAGATAATAGCCCTACGTCCAGCCTTTCTTTATATCAAAGAGGATTACAAGGTGGAACCCGGCGAGATCAACAAGTCTCGGCGAGTAATGTGTGTACAGAGAGTAGTATGCGATGATCTCGTGTCGTCCGATGATCTTGGACGTGCCCTCTACACGCCGTAGGGGCTCGGTTTATATAGTGCTGAACAACCGACCTACCGGGGGATAATCGGGCCGGGCTAACTACGAGACCGTAACGAACTCATACATGCCAAATACATCCCGAGGTAGATAAGATATACTTCAATTCTTGGGGATCACGACTTCTATTCCAATCCGGGAAACCACGTCCGGGCCTTCACGTAGCCGTGTAGAACTCTTGTTCGAGACGGACTCAAACACGATTCCTTGGCCGTTACGCACCATGCCAGCCAAGAAGCTGATCGGCAGGATGCATATGGGCCAGATAGAACCTTCCAGGGAACGGGGCCCTGGTAGGCTGTTCGATCGGGCCGTCAGGAAGTGGGCCATGGCAATGGGCCGTAATTTTATCCCCGACAGCTAGCCCCCGAGACTCAAGTGGAAGGACTCACTAGAGTGGGGTCTTCCTCTTGAGACTCAAAGTCAAGAAGAGGGTAATTTCGCTGCTACAAAGACGTGCAACAGGAGACCGAATAGGTTATGGTTCAAACGAACAAGACTTGTTCAGGACTTTGGGGCATTTCTGGCCAAACCAGTGAAATTTGCTCAAAATTTCAAAATGTGGCATAATTGCTAGATGTCAAAGGAACTTTGGGGCATTTCTGTAAGGGCAACCAACTATGGGGCATATATGCCATGGCCTCTCAACTTTGGGGCATATATGCAAAAACCTCGAGTATTTAAGGAGAGGTTTAAATATTATAAAGAAATAATTAAAAAATAGTTTTATAATCTTTAAGAGGACTACTAAAAACCCGAGAAAAATAATTACAAATTACCTCACCAAATAGTTTATATAAAAAAGATAAATTTTACTGAAACGCTATGTTACGCTACACTAAGCTGAAATGTACAAGGCCGAAAGCAAATAATACAATCACAGCCACAAATAGTGCCAACCTACACTAACTTTTGATTATTATGTTTCTGAAAAATCTTTCACACTAGACTTGCTTCATCAAGCCTAAGTAGTTTTAAAATATGTCCTGAGATGAACAATGTAAAGCATAATGCTTAGTTTAACAATTTATTAATGTCATATCTGACAAAGGTATAGACATGTTTTTACCCTCACTCTTCCCAAACTTTAAGATAACATGTGTTTCATGCATGTTCTCTCTTCTGTTGGATAACATGAAAAATATGTTAATTTTTTTGCAACTCTTTTTGTGGTTTGCTTCTTTTGTTTGCATGTGCTTGATTGTTAGGTTTTGAGGTTTCTTCCTGTAATCTCTTTAGCATAGCTTAGGATTGTCAAATTTTGGCACAATTCAGATGTGTTCGGTGACTTAGATCACAACTTGTGGGTTTTTTCCCTGGATTTTAGGCGAAAAAACGAACGCGAAGCTGATGGAGGTCACGCACAAGGCCTACTTCGACGTAGAGATCGACGGCAAGCACGTAGGTATGTGGTGAACCCTGTCTCTAGCTGTATATTATATGTTGTGGCGAAGATTAAGGAAATTATCGATAGAATCATTGCCTAGCTATTTTTCCAACAATTAGTTGTGTTGTAGATAAGTAGATGTCTGGTTGTGGCATATAGTAAGATACCTTGGCTTATGATTGTCAAATTTTGGCACTAACATGAGGTCAATTCTGTTGTGTCCGGGTGGCTCCACCCGGTCTTATTTATGCTTATGTATAATCCTTTGTATCAGTTTTCAATAAATATTTTTGGTGTGCAGCTCCATTGCCAACTCAACAGAAATAGTTTTGAAGTTTATGTACAGCCATCTCCGTTCTATACCTGTCAGGCATACAAGTTCTTTTCATTTACAAGGAAGCTTTTTGTGGAGACCGAGAAGTTCAACGGATCAAGAATAGTTTAACATTGTCCTTGAGGACATGTACCAACTTAATGACCTAGGGATTTTTATTCAGGAGCACGTGTACCAAGTTTCTAAAATTTTTTGTTGCGAAACATATGTACCAAGATAGTGCATTAGGAGTTTTTATTGTGATGAATTTTATTTCTCTCATTGCAATGCACGAGCATATTTAATCTGGTTGGAAATGTACCAGACTCCCCACCTTTTAATTAATGAAAATATTAAACAATTTTATGTTGTTACAATATTTTTTTCCCTTCATTCATGAACCATTTTTCCAGGCAAACTCTTCCATTACAGGTAGATTATGTATCAGATCCGATCCGTTCCTATAAAGTTATATTTTTCTTGAACAAACAAGAAATTTTGATCATGTGATTTATCTTCCCTTTTAGAATTTACACACACGTCACATCTTTTGTTATCTGATTCCATGGATCATTAGGTATATTAGGTACATCAATATGATATGATTATTCATACTTTTGATCAAGTAATTTTAGAAAAAGTAAACATGCATTGGGGCTTCATATTAATATTTTCTTGTGATGTTTCACCTTTTAGGAATTAATTTTGAGAGTAAAGAAACAATTAGTTTATCTAGGATATGTGAAGCTCTATCGACACCCTTTTGCTGTCTCATAAGTTGATTTGCTATTATGCCCATGGCTCAGATCTATAAATACAACGAATTAAAGATCTTGTGAGCAACAGGTATAATTATTGAACCAATGTCAAATTGTTCATCAGTTCATCATATCTTTACCTAATAATAAAGAGAATAGAGTTTCCACTTGGTTTTTCTTCTTCGTTCGTCACTTCATCAAAATTACCCACCAATGACACCGCTTTAATCTCGGCCGTCCATCTCTTGATGAACGCTCCACGCCCTTCCTTAACCCTCGCGGGCTCGCGGCCTCCCCCTTTCCTAAAACCCTAGCCGTCCCACCTCCCTCCTCGCCACGGCCGCCGGCACTTTGGAATTCCTATTGTCGGATTTTTATTTAATTATTGCATTACCTTTTAGATATTTCCGTATGACAATTTCCTTACTTGATTATATATATTTCACCATTTTGTTTAGCATAGATAATCCAAAACTCTGCTGCCATAAGCTCCCCTAAAAATTGGTTACATGCCCTAGAATATGAAATCTAGGTATATGTATTTCAAAAGGTAGGATAGAAATCATTGTCCATATGATAAAGTGGTTCATTTATATGGAAATGAATTGTGAAGGAAAATGTAAATATATATGCTCGAGTCATTACTCATTAGCAATTTTACTGTAATGACTTGGAGGGCGGAGCATTGTCTTACTGTTTTCGCAATACTTGCGCGGTTTTCCGCAATGCTTGAGTGAGTGAGTCACTAGCAAGGTCACCGTAGTGATTGTGGGGGGCTCAACATTATTGTGGTTATTTTCTCAATATCTGCACAATATGTGGGATATTACAAAACCTTGGGTTTTATTGAATAAAATAACACATTGAGCATCCAACCATATAAAAAGTCGTTATATGGGTAAAGTTTGATAGGTTATGCAGAGCTGATAACAAAAACATCGATGGACCCTATCTCGGGTATATGATGTTGTGTCAACTGTGTGATGCCTCTTTTATTCTAATACTCATGATTTTTGAAGAGTTCATTGAGATAAGGTCTGGTGGAAGAAGATAGACTTATTTTAAAACCATTTTAATGTTTTAAAATATGTTTTAATCAAGTGATCAGTCTTTATTTAAATATTGCGTTACTACCTCATAAAATATAGTCATAGCCCTTATTTGATACTGATTGCATATATTTAATATCCATGTTCTTATAAAAACCTGCAAGTACAATTGGTACTTACCCGTTATTTGGGAACTGTTCATTTTACATGAACAGAACACCTTTTTCCTCCACTGCATATTTGTAATTTATACTCTCCCTTGAAAGATATGGATCACTGCAGCTTAAAAATGTAGTTTATCCTATATAAAAAACTTAGAGGTAGGAGTATTTTATGTTTTACCACAAGTTGATCTTGTAATTTTGTACTTTGATATTAAAACATGGATTTGTACTAATTCTATAGTGGTATAATTTTTATCGCCGGGGATTAGTTTCGGGTAAATCTTTTACCGAAAATCGGTCCCCACAACTCAGTAGCATTGGCATCTTAACAGATATGTTCCTGACGAAATATTCCGTCCGTCCAGAAATATGAATATTAATGTTAGTAGATTTATATTCAAAATTTCTTACATACAATTATGATTTTATATCGTACAAATAAACTAATGAAGTAATTGTTGATCTTCTATAGAAATAAAATAATTCTCGTATTTTCTTCGACAGATGGAAGAAATATTACTGTTGGGCTCAGGTATCGGGCCGTAACATCAAGGCCCAGGGCTAGTCCGAGGTGAGTTTGCCTCCAGGTCGCTCAGCCCCTCCAGCCCTCCACTCCCCCAGGTCGCGTGCGCCGCCACCCCCTCAGCCCTAGGTCACGTGCGCCGCCACGGGCCCTCGCCGGCTCGCCCCCACTCGGCCACTCCCCCAGCCCCCAGGTCGCCGTGACGCCGTCCCCCGGCCATCCGGCCGCCGCCCCGGCTTCCCAAATGGCGACGGTGGATGCGGAGGCGGAGTATATCGTGGAGTACATGCGGCGCTGCTACACGCCGAGCGCCGAGGAGCTCTAGGAGGATTTCGCGGACATGACGAGGGGCGAGCGCGCGGAGGAGGCGCAGAGGCGGAAGCAGCGCTGCGAGGCCTTGCTCGGCGACTTTTACCACCGCTGCTACAAGGATGAGGAACGCCCCTCCCCGGCATGAGCGACGCCGAGCGATAGGCGGAGAAGGAGAGGAGGAGGAAGCTCTGCGCCTCCGCGATGCGACGGTATTCTCGGATCCACCGCACCGCCACGGTCAAGGTGGACGTCTTCTCCGGCATGGGCGAGGAGGAGCGCGCCGTCGAGGCTGAGCGGCGGAGGAAGAAGGCGCTGGAGAAGGCCCGGCGCATCGAGGACCCCGTCGCCGCTCTGAGGGAGCAAGTGGAGGCTCTCGCCCTCGACTTCGGCCCCAAGCAGAGGGGCGAATACTACAACCGTCCATTGTACTTCACCGACGTCGCAACCTTCAACCTCAACGAGGAGTGTACGTCCATCTCTCTCCATCTAACAATTTACGCAATTATTATGCTCATGCTGACCGATTCTTGTCCACTCGCTTCTCAAAATTGTATTTTTCTTTCGGTGAACTGGTACTTCATCCCCCCGGTTTCTCAATTGGAGCAATTTATTTCACCTACTGATTCTGCCACACACCCATGACCGATTCGCTCAACTAGTATACCCGATACTCAAACTTATGCCTTTTTTTCATTCAACTAGTATACCCGCTGCTCAAAATTATACCTTTTTTAGAAGCGATGTTTGTTTGCTTTTGCTCCCCTTGGTCTCACTTGGATATTGAGCATTAACCCATAACAATAGGATTCTTTTCAATAAGTAGTTCTAGTTCTAGGTGCAGCTTCAGAATTAACCCATAACAATAGGATTCTTTTCAATAAGTAGTTCTAGTTCTAGGTGCAGCTTCAGAAAAGAGAATCTGATAAAGCTTTTCTTACTTAGAGTCATTATATACCTTATTTTATTATGGATCAACTCACTCTGCAATCTGCATATGTAGTTTCAACATTTCTATTGTAGTTAATACTAATCACGACTCTTAATAACTTGTAGTAAATGTTAGATTCTAATCTTAATGCGGAAGCGTAAATAAGGATCATTAGCCCAAAGATTAAACACCGAATAACTGAGGGGTTTTAGTGTTCTATACTGTTGCTTGAAGTCACCATCGGGTGGAGACGAGCCGAGGCAGAGAGGCGAAGACGATGCCGTGCAGGGTGAGGCCTTCCAGGTCCTGCGGTGCTCCCAGGTCGGATAGGGACTTAGGAGGGTGATTACAGAAGTGATTAGAGATCATTAGGCTAATCACGAGAGCTTTATTTATAGCACGTGTAGCTGGGGGCTGCATCAGAAAGTTGTTGGGGGCGCCCCCGATGAGGGCGCTGCACCGTTAGCCCCTAAGAAAATGGATCTGGCAGTTGCCAACGATTACAAATCCAACATTCTTCCACTTGATCGTATGGCTAACATCATAAGTCCTTTCTCGATAAAAACAACATACCAGAGCAAGCGTCGCACAAGCTATTTAAACAACTAATGAGACCACATTACCCATAGTGCATCATTTTATCTTGATCGGTGAATAGTTTATACTTAACGGGAGCTGGTTTGCATTGAGGCCCTCATAATCAGAATCAGAGGCTTCCATATAATCCATGCCGGCAACATGACCACATAAATAGGTGGTAAGTCTTTAATGAGCGGATCCGCAAGCATAGACTTAATACATACATGCTTGACACTTTATAGTTTGATTCTGGATTCTAACATAACTCTTAATGTCAATGTGTTCGGCAAAAAACACTTGACCTAATTTATTATCACAATAGGACATATTTTCTACCATTATGTTTCCGGGAAAAAAAATCTTAGATGACATAGCCTGCCCATTAGCCTTATAACATGTCTCATAATGAATAAATACCATAGTTGGAGCTTTTCCACATGATAGCTCCCACTATAAGGGTGGAGATATAATCTAATGTGGTAATCTTAATATCAACACACCCTTAAAATCTGCATGTGAGCATGTAATTCTTAATCGATAATTCCTTGATTTTGTCGAGTATCTCGGTCTAAAACAAGGGCACATAATGCTTCCGGTAGTCGAAGCGTAAGGAATTGACATCATCTGGCCAGTTCTTAATGATTCCTTGGACATTTAAAAGTCCATGCTTATTGCCCTTTTAATATTAGGAGCAGGTGAGTCAAAACACTTAATCGATAAAATAAACTTTACTAAGGTACCATTAACATGGTTTAGAAACTGATAATGATAGTTTTAAATTATATCACTGAAGAAGAGTAATGATATGTGAATACAAACAACGTTGGTCAATATGTAATCACAAGTCAATAAAAATCATATCAGTTAAAATTGAATTTCAATGATTCATTGTTGTAAACAGCGTTGGCCAGATTACAACAAGAAGCATCAAAACAGATGCTAATAATAGTGGAAAAATAAATTTTAACAGCTCATAATTATAAGCAGCCTTGACCAGATTATAATCATGAACCATCAAAATCCAAAAATCCACAAACTTAATTGGATAGTCCCAAAATGACAAGATTAATTAACTTCGGTAATTAAAAGGAGCATTAAATAATCTCATGGGATGACACATAACTATAAACAACGTTGGTCAGTATATAATTATGAGCCATTCCAAAACATCGTTAATCTCTAATTCAAATTTCACATTGGTTCCATTTCAATTAGAGACAACATTCTTAAAATATAAGCTCCCACTGATTTTATCATTCTTAATAATATTCGTACCATTGTTAATGAGACATAAACCTTCCCCTTCGAAATGTGGCCTAAAACAAAATGCCACAATTTCGAACAAGTCTCATCAACAATATCTTATAAATTTCATCGGTAAAAAAACAATATGGATAGCAAACATGAATAATTGAATAAAAAGTTAAAGAGTTATTACAAAATATCTATGGTCTCCATGACCATCATAACTTATTCGACAAGTTTTAAATCCATAACCAATAAAAGAAATGTCACCATGGCACTGGTGCCAAAACATGCTAAACGGAAATAACTTTGAGAGATCACTCTCCCTTCTGCTGATCCCCCTTCTTCTTACAAGGAGAATCTTCACGGTATGGAATTCCTTTCTTGGACAACCACTTGAGAAACTGCACACAATCTTTTGTATGTGCCCTCTCCTCACAGAAATTACATATAGGGTCACTCTCCAAGGATGTAGTCGTTTTCTCATTATTGTCCTCCTCATTATTGTCCTCAAAAGTCTTTGATGTGCTGCCAACATTCTCTTTCTTCATACCCTTATAGTCATTGCTTTGGGCTTTTCTTTTTCCATGTTCAACATGGTTGACAGTGTTCATGCCCTCAACTTTAAGACGTTCCTCCTCTTGAACGCAGTGGGCGATGAGTTCATTCATCGACCACTTTTCCTTTTGATTATTATAATTTACCTTAAATGATATATACTCATAAGGAAGAGACGTCATAATAAAATGTACCAAAAACTTATTAGAGATGGACATTTTGAGAGCCTTTAATTTGACGGATATGTCAGTCATCTTCATTATGTGCTCTCTAATACCTTCATATCCATTATACTTAGCTGAAATGAGCTTTTGGATCAGAACACTTGCATTAGCCTTGGAGGAGCCTTTAAGCTGCTCCTCCACTTTCTTAAGATAGCTCTTGCATCCTTTTCATCGGGCATTGCACCCCTAATGGCCTCAGAAATAGTGCTCTTCATGATTATTAAACTGAGGCGATTGGACTGCTCCCATATCTTGATTCTTCATCATAATTTTTCTTAAGCTAATCATAATTCTCCTTCCCCTTTTTGGGAGGGCTGGGAGTTTTCATACGTACTGCATAGTCCAAGTCCATGCAGTCTAAGACAATTTCTATCCGCTCCTTCCACGTGGAAAAGTTATTCCCCTGGAGAGGAGGGATATTACTTACATTGGCAGCTATTGAAGAGTCACCAGCTGAATTTTAAATATAGCATAGTTAGGAAAAATTAATAATAATAATGAATGTTAAAGCGTAATAAACATTATGAGACAAAATTATTCTAGATCATATCACCGTTGGGAAAAATGAAAAGAATAATAATTGTCTAGAAATGGCATGTAATCATAAAGTCAACTTTGGGTCAACTTTGGAGACCAAACGGTGATATGATCTAGAATAATTTTGTCTCATAAGGTTTATTAAATTCATTATTAATTTTTCTTAACTGTGCTATATTTAAAATTCAGCTGGTGACTCTTCAATAGCTACCAATATAAGTAATATCGCTCCTCTCATGAGGAATAACTTTCACGTGGAAAGAGCAGATAGAAATTGTCTTAGGCTGCATGGATTTGGACTAAGCGGCGCGTATGAAAGCTCCCACCTCTCCTAAAAAGGGGAAGGAGAATTATGATGAGTTTAAGAAAACTTATGATGAAGAATCAAAGATATGGGAGCGGTTCAACCGCCCCAGTTTAATGATCATGAAGAGCACTATTTCTGAGGCCATTAGGGGTGCAATGCCCGATGAAAAGGACGCAAGAGCTATGTTAAGAAAGTGGAGCAGCAGTTTAAAGGCTCCTCCAAGGCTAATGCGAGTGCTCTGATACCAAATGTTAGATTCTAATCTTAATGCGGAAGCGTAAATAAGGATTATTAGCCCAAAGATTAAGCACCGAATAACTGAGGGGTTTTAGGGTTTTATACTGTTGCTTGAAGTCACCATCGGCTGGAGAAGAGCCGGGGCAGAGAGGCGAAGACGATGCCGTGCAGGGTAAGGCCTTCTAGGTGCTGCGGTGCTCCCAGATCAGATAGGGACTGAGGCTCTCTCTAACAGGAATCCCTAAATTTGATCCCCTATAGCCTTATATACAGGATTCCTTCAAAAAAATCTCTCCCTATATTTCTCTTATCTCCAACAGTGTTCCCTATATAGAGAATTGTATAGGGGAAGGAAAGAAAACCTCTACATATAAGGGAATAGAGAGAAAAACTCTATTTTAGGGAACGTAATAGGGAATGCTGTTGAAACACATAGGGGAAGAATTTATCCCCTATTTTGAGGTAGAGGGCACTTTAGGAGATGCTGTTGGAGACAGTCTTAGGAGGTGATAGAGAAGTGATTATAGAGATCATTAGGCTAATCACGAGAGCTTTATTTATAGCACCGTGCACCTGGGGCCGCACCAAAAAGTTGTTGGGGCGCCCTCGATCAGGGCGTTGCGGGTGAGGCTGTTAGGCCCCTAAGAAAATGGATCTGGCAGTTGCCAACGATCATAAATCCAACAATAAAGAATCTCAATTATGTTATATTTGTTTTCTCGCATAGCTCCTCTCGGTCCAATGAGATTCACCCAAATCAAGAGCGGTAACAAGCCGAAGCTCTGTGAGGCCATAAACATCCTGTCTGTGAATGTAGCTTCATCAGAAGTTGGCTTCCCTAGTTTATGGTACTGTTATTGCCAGGGACAGCATTGATGAGAAATGTCTTTATCTCTTTCGCCGAACGAAAGACAATTGCCAGGTCATCAAATCTGAGGTACACCATTTTTTCTTTTTATAAAAAACTCCTACTATGTGCACCCTGTGTTGGTTGACCTTAGATTGCACCCCTTATTCTTTTATATACACCATGTGCTGATTAACCTTGGATTGCACCATTTAGTATTTTTGTGATTCTCAAAATTGAAATTTTAGTGCTTGCTTGCTTTTAAGCACATTGGTATTTCATAGATGCATGTAGGCCTAGCTGTGGATTGGATTTAAATGGTTATAATGGATTGGTTTTCTCTCTGGAGTCTGGATGCTTTTGGGTGGGACGAAATGGTTTAGGCTTTGTAGTGGACTGGGTTGGTGTGAGCTCATTCTTAGGTTGGTTTGGTGTGGCGTGGTATGGGATGAAATCATTTGGTGTGGATGCCCGAGCTCGGCGCTTTTGGCGCCGATAGCTACCCCTGCCCCCACCCCCGCCTTGGTCGTGCCTGGTCGGAGCACCCGACTTTGCGGTGTCTCCCATGCCGACGGCTTTGCTCACGTCACCGCCGTTGGGCGACCCACCTCCTTGACCGCGCCTGATTGGAGCCCCCACCTACTGAAGGAGAACGTGGCGCTACACTAGCCAAAAAACAAAAATTTTCTACCGCGAAACCTAGGAATCAAGCAAGTCAGGAATCACAGATAGTTACCTTCGAAGCGTGTTAGCAGCGGAAGTAGTCGATCCTCTTGATCAGCGTCGACGCAGGAGCGACGACACCTCTACGGTATCCACACGTCCAGGGGTGGAACGCCGCATGTTGGTGTGCTAGCACCTACGTGTGCGGCTAGGGTTTTTGGAGAGAGAGCCCGGCAGCGACTTGGGTTTCTTGGTGGGAAGACACACCTACCCCGCGCCTTGCCTCTCCCTTTTATGGAGCGCTCTAATAGATCTTTCCCCGAGAGGAGCCCATTAGAACTCGTGCTAATGGATGTTCTACAATAGAAACCCATTAGGACACAGTGGATTCAAATCCGAATAAAACCCATTAATGGATCCTATACATCAGACATTTTCAACCCATTAAGTGTGTGACCCATTAGGCTCATGCGCAAGTCGGCCGCAATCCGAAAGAACTCTTTCCCCAGACCATAAGTCAATAGCGGTACCTAGCAGCACATATTGACTCTTGAATGTACACAATGATCGAATTGGCTGAAACTTGATGCACTCACATAGGATCCTTTTGCCACATGATATCAGTCAAGCTCAAGGCTTGATGCGTGCCACCTTTGTGATAGCTCAACTCATTTACTCGTCAATGTAATGGATATAATCGTGATTAAGTCTTTATCATATTGGCATGGCCATGCACTTTTCCTATCCATCCACACCGATGGGCCTAGAGATATCTCTCCTGTTATCGAGAAGGAGCAAATTCCATCTTGACCTCTTACACCTCATGTCATGTTTCATGACATACCCGTAAGCTAACTTTATAACTTCCCTGTTACGGCAAAGCGTTTGAGCTCCAAAGTATACGACTACGCATGCTGAGAATTAATTATGATCTCAGGTTGAAGGACCGTATAGGTATACCACTCGAGACTACACTTTGATGGCAATTTTAAGATAACTATCTCAGCAGTGTCTCAGAACGGGTCTATCCAACCCTATGTTCTCTAACATGTGCCCACATTATTGATTTGATATATTCATATGTATGGTATGTGAAACATTACTATTAATCAATATATGTGCTTGTCAAATCACTATTGTTACATATAATGACATGTTACTAGGGATCATTTAGAATAATATCATATCGACAATGTGTCTCACAATTAAGTCGTACTCAATGAACAAAGTAGTGACATTTATTTAAGGAGATCATAAGTACATGAACATAGACGTACGATACAATCGTCTCACTAACCGCCTCTAGGGCATATCACCAACACCGGCATCGAGGGCAGCTCTGCTCACGCCACCGCCGCCGCCCACCTCCTAGGAAGCGACGCCGTCGGCCACTGCCTCCCTAAATCCGGCGCCGTCGGTGACCCACTCGCCTGGACACGTCCAATCGGACCCCGCTTGCGTCAATCTCCTCGGTGGTGGTCTTCCTAGGGAAATCCCCTCTGCTCACTTCGGTAGGGGAGTGGGGCTTGGTGGAGGCCATTTTGGAGACAATTTCAGCCTAGGCATGGGCCTAGGCCCAAGTGGCGGCCTGGGCCTAGACCACCATGGTGGAAAATTCCAGGAGCTCGGAGGCCCGACCAATTTTACACCAGATTTCTCTCAACCTCGCCCCGTCGTCGCCATCCCTCAGGTTCGATCTCCTACTGACGACAGAAAAGACGGTTGTCGCGCTTCACACGCAAGCCGTCGTCATCACGAGCATGGTGTTGCTCGTCCCGGTTGTCCTCGTGCTCAACAATCCCAATTACCACCTATGGCACAGGCTCTTCTTCGTGACGCTCAGTCGCTACGCGCTGGCGGATCACGTCCTCTCTCCAGACGGACGTTTATCTGATCCGGCGTGGGCCTGTATGGACTACGTCGTCCTGTCCAAGATATACGCCCGCATCATGCCTGATCTTTGGGAGGTGGTGATAACCGCCACTACCACAGCCCGTGGCGTGTGGACCATTCTCAAGGAACAGTTCCTCGGGAACCTGAAGACATGGATCCTCTACATCGAGGCAAAGTTCCACGACTTCTCTTAGGGGGACCTCTCCATCACCCACTACTGTTGTCGCCTTCGTAGTATGGCAGACAACCTTGCAGACCTTGGTCAGTTGGTCAATGACCACACTCAGGTCATTACCATGCTTTGCGGGTTGAACGAAAATTTTTTGGTACATAAACAAATCATTGAGAACAATATGCCTACTTCAGACTTAAGCAATACCCACTCCTAGTTGCTTCTCTATGAGTTCATCTGTTCCGCTAAACTCTTCAAGTGCACCATTACATATAACAAATTTACAATTTTTAACATGTGCAAAAAAATTCTAAAATATTTGTCCATTACGCTAGTACGCTGGACAAAAGTAAGAGTAAAAGGCAATGCATTTGCTCTAATCGAAGTAAGCTTGATAGAAGTAAGAGTAAAAGGCAACACATTAGCTCTAATTGGAGATAAATGAAGGTGCACGTTTATCTACCAAGTCACATGTTGCCATTGGTTTTTTGTTGTTGATTATATGGATCACTCTTACATATGGCGCAGCCACTACTACAGAAATAGGACATCACAAACGGTTCATTACGAAGCCCTTCTAACAGTGCATCACAAGCCGTTCAATAGAGACAAGCCACGAGAGGACCTCTAGCAATGGTTGGGGACACGAACCCCTTGTGTTGCTTGGCCTTTAGAAGGGGTTTGTGCCCCCAACCGCTTGTAATGGCCCATTTTTCGATTTGCTAAAAGGAAAGCTTGCCTTATCGCATCAGAGAGCACGCGTGGATGAGTTAGCTAGCAGGGTGGGGTGTGGGTCACAAGGAGGGTTGAGATCCTAGGTTAACAAAAACTTAACCCGCGAATGAAGCTGAGTCCTAGTAGGACATGCCACGGAGTGGGGCAACCGGACCCTATTGGGCAAGCCGACCACGGCGCGCGCGGGGTAGGGTAGGGTGGGACCCACCCCGTGTGGACTCTGCTTCTAGTTTCGCTATATAAAGAAGAGGACACCCCATTATATTGTAGCAATTATGTGGGGTAATAAAACATTGTATCTCTCCCTATGCCTGTGTTTGTCTACTTTGCGATTGCCGTTGTTCATCAACTACATCTTGCGTGCGCATCAACAACCTCGTATTATCACCTGTCTCCTGTGCTGAAGTCTGAAGACATGGCTAATGAAAGTGCCTCTAATCTATGGACTGCCCATAAAGCGGTTCGAGAAGCTTAAGTGCTCCATTATGTCGCAAGCGCAGGACTGGGCTCGTTAAGGTTTGCAAACTACAAATCCATGTCTGATTATAATTCCACATTGCACAAAATTGTCACAAGCCTCACTCCGTGTGGTGTGAAGATCAAAGAAGAGGAGAAAATTGAGAAAACTGTCTACCTTTCACCCTAATGTCGTCCAGAGTGCCTGCAAAAAATATCATGAGGGAGCCTATACTAAATATAGTTAACAGATTGATGTGATGCAAGTTGCGGAAACTCAGGACAATATTTTTTTGAAGAACTTCGCCTCATAGGCATCAGGAGCTGTGATTCACGTTAATAGCTATCAGGGTAAGCAATCTAAGGAGAGAAGAAAGGGCGGTAGGGGAAAGGTCGAGGGTTCAAGACGAAAAAGTCACCCTAATGTCGTTCAGAGTGCCTGCAAAAAATTTCATGAGGGAGCCTATACTAAATATAGTTAACTGATTGATGTGATGCAAGTTGCAGAAACTCAGGACAATATTTTTATGAAGAACTTTGCCTCAGGCATATGGAGCTGTGGTTCACGTTAATAGCTATCAGGGTAAGCAACCTAAGGAGAAAAGAAAGGGCGATAGGGGAAAGGTGGAGGGTTCATGACGAAAGAGTCACCCTAATGTCGTTCAGAGTGCCTGCAAAAAATATCATGAGGGAGCATATACTAAATATAGTTAACTGATTGATGTGATGCAAGGTGCGGAAACTCAGGACAATATTTTTATGAAGAACTTCGCCTCAGCCATCTGGAGCTGTGGTTCACGTTAATAGCTATCAGGGTAAGCAGCCTAAGGAGAAAAGAAAGGACGACAGGGGAAAGGTGGAGGGTTCAGGACAAAAAAGAAACAAGAATAAGTCCGTTCAAGAAATGCCCACAACTAAGCAATATGGCCAGCAAGACCAGGTGTGCTTTAAGTATGGCAAGTGGGGCCTTTGGTCTAGGATCTACCGTGCATCGAAGCAAGAGATCGCTGAACACAAGACCAAGCAAAAGGGGAAAGAACAATAAGCTCACTTTATCGCTGTGAACAATGAATCCATGTAAGATGATGATCTCCTTGGAGAGGAATTCATGGCGATGAAGGTTTCTAAAGAAGAGCTCCCACCGCCACCTCCACATCTGAAGACGTTCCTTCTACTAGCACCCCTGCTGGTGAAGATGAGGCCATGAAGAAGGAAATTGAAAAAGAAGTGAATGCTTATTTCGCTGAGTCTATCTAGTGTTTTATCGGCGACACTATTTAGGGTGTTTCCATGTGTTTGCATTAGTAGACATTCGTGATCATCGTTTGCATCATGTATTGCATTGTAAGCTCCTACGTGATCATGCTTTTAAATCTCCTGAGTTGCATGTGAACCTTTTCAAGTATATGTGCAAGCTTGCATTATGAATTATGAATATATATAGGTTTGTATGGTGCCCATATGGAGGAAATATGCATAGTTAATAGTGGTACAGCTAATATCGTACTAAGAGAGACTAATTTTTTTAGTCAATCCAGAAGAATGTTGGTCACATAACCACTATTGCAGGCAGTGGATCTTGTGTTGTAGGCTCTGGCCAAGCAATGATCACCCTACCCAATGGCACTATTTTACACGTTAAATAAGCATTATTGTACCCTAAATCTACCCGATCTCTTAAATAAGCATTATTCTTTTCCCTCTGTAAGTGGTGTTCCCAGCAGTGGCCAGAGGTGTGTCTGGATTTGACCAGAGTTGCAGCGAGCGTTGTGCTTATACTCCGTTGCTTGCACGGATTTTTATTTTATTTTATTCTACTTATCAATGAAATAGAACCGTTCTCCAGCCACTCTTTTAAAAAAAAGAATTGGGTTGGATACATGTATCAGCCGATAGATCACAGATGCTACGCAGCAAGTTCGACTTTTGCTTTGTAGCTTAATTTGACTTTGGATGTGAGAAGTGGTAGTTGAGCTAGATAGCCAGATAGATGGACCATATATGTGGCACTGTGCCAGCTCCCGTCAACTATATATAATATACTTTAGTTGCTAGTGTACTGTGATTTTAAATTAAAATTTGATTTTTTTTTGGATTTGATCAATTATTTACTATCATCGTAACCACAGAATCGTCGGAACTTTGCCTAACTATTTTGTTTTTCCTGAATACTCCTACATAGAAGTGCATCAAAACCTTGGATTCACCGACGGAAAATCTAGACAAATATACGACTAGTGACACTAAACTCAAATGTTTTAACGGATTTGTGTATAATAACATTTGAAACAATCCGAATTTATGACGGTGGATCAAGATATCGTTGATAAAAACGTGAATTTAAAAGTGTCATATGTTGTAATCTCTTAAAATCGATGGATTTATTTTCCTATTCACTTATTTGTTCCCGACAGTAATTAATTCTCAACGCCACATTCACAAACCTGGATTGTGCCCACTTGAATAGTTCATACCCTGTGCTAACTTGAATAGTTCATCAATGTCACCTTGAATTACAATCTGTTGCCCTGGATTGTACTCGCTTACATGTACTAGCTAGTGAATCTTAAATCGATCCATGCGTGTTTCCAAATAAAACACGGTCGGGCCGGCAGACTTGAAAATGATTTAATTAGCAACCTAGAGTTTTCACTAACATGTAACCGCTGTACTGGTGCACCAGTTAGTTTCCATGGGTTATGTTGTATACACGTAGCATATATGCATAGGGATGCAAAAGGGCCGATCCAAGGGTACTCTTTGGCGCTCGATAGTTTATTTGTTTGTATAGAAAATTGAAAAAGTGGGATAGAAATTGAGTTTTTAATTCATTTCAAATGTACCTTTTACATCCCTATTTATGCACTTGATCACCGCCCTTTAATTTTAGGACCGACTTAATGACATGAGGTTGCTTTTAAGATTTATGTACCCACTCAAATAATAATCATACAAAACAACAAAACAATGTACATGCCAAAAAATTATAGAAGTTAAACAAAATACCCAAACATAGTTAACTTAAAAACTTATCGACCAGGTTTCTATCTAAAAGCAACAATTAATTAAAAAATAGAAAAATAATGTAAGCATACATATATAAATTTTTGCAAAACAAAATAACTAAATTTTTACTATCAAACTAAGTGGAAAGAATAGCGTAGACTATATGAAAAACTAATTTAAAAATTAAATTTCTAATAAAATCAACAACAAACCAATCAATCCATGAAAATTTAAAATAATTGTTGTCAGCCATATACGCAAATATTTTTTTCTAATATAAAATAACTAAATTTCAACCATCGACCTAAGTGAAAAAAATAGTGGAGATGAACTTCGACAGATTACGAACGAAAAAACAATCATGTACTGGTCAGCAAATCAATTAATCTTACACGAGAAGTTTGATTTACAATTTTTTCTAAAGCATCGCCTAGACGTCTTTCATCTGGAGAATGGGGAAACAGGAACTGAACCAGCACTGTCATGGGTTCAGAAAAAACAAGGACAAAAAATGGTGTACAGGCCACCTAATCCCCAACGAAAATTAGGGTGATGCCTTAGCTTCCTTGAACAAGCAAAACAGCATTGGTAGTTATGCAACCCCTCCAACCCCAACTGTCCTTGCATCATCACTGATTCACTCCATCCTGCCACGATCAAGCTAAGCTCCCTATATATGCACTGCCCTTCTGCCTCTCCACCCACATCCCCAAGCACACAAACACATACACTCTCTCTCTCTATCCTTCCTTCATTCTCTCTCTAAACCCATCTCTCTTCCTCTCTCATCGCAAGCCACGAAGCATCGAGATGGTGAGTGTGCGACATGGGCTTAACTGCAGCTCTCTCTCTCTCTCTCCCTCCCTCCTGATCTTATTGGTTCTTGAAGCTTGTGTAGTTGTGTGATCAATGGTGTAAAAATGTTATCTTGAGACGCTATGGGTTGTGCTGCGCTGCCCCTGCGCTGCAGGTTGTTGAGGTCAAGGAGAACGGCGGCGCGGTGGCGGCGGCGGCGGCGGCGGCGGCGGAGGCGGAGGAGGAGCCGGCGGTGTTCACGGTGAAGCGCGGGGAGCCGGCGCTGGTGGCGCCGGCAGAGGCGACGCCGACGGGGGAGCAGTACTACCTGTCGAACCTGGACCAGAACATCGCCGTGATCGTGCAGACGGTGTACTGCTTCAGCTCCGGCGGCCGCGGCGGCGCGGCGGTGGCGCTCCGGGACGCGCTGGCGCGGGTGTTGGTCCACTACCACCCGCTCGCCGGCCGCCTGGGCATCAGCCCGGAGATGAAGCTCACCGTGGAGCTCACCGGCGAGGGCGCCGTGTTCGTCGAGGCCGACGCCGACTGCGACCTCTCCGCCGCCGGCGACCTCGCCACCCCCAACCCCGCCGCCCTCGGCCAGCTCGTCTACTCCGTCCCCGGCGCCAAGAACATCCTCGAGATGCCTCCCATGACGGCGCAGGTAATTAAGGAATTAACCACCACCTCCCGCCATTAACGACGACGACGACGACGTGTGCTCGTGCAGTCGTGCTCGCTTGCATCTTTTCGGGCCTGCGGCGCCGTCGCCGCAGCCGGGGCTCGGTTTCCCCGAGCTGCGCGTTAATGGCGGCCATGGCGCCTTACGCCCTTTTGGCGTGAATGGGCAGGAAAGGAAGGAGGTCACTGGTAAGAAGATGGGGGTTGAAAGGTGAATTCAATGAGCTTCTTGCCACACGTTGGAAAGTTACCAAATTTACAGTGGCCAGTAGCTCACGTGTAGGTGCTTGTATTGCCATGGAATTCAATTTTTTTTGGGGAATTCAGAGAATCTTTTTCTTAAAAAAATTAATTTGCCCACAATACTAGTAGTGGTAGTAGTAGTAGTAATAAAAAAAATGCTCAAATTATGTTCTTTTGTGAAGAATATTGTTGAACTAATATGTTGGAGTACTTAGGTGCCAACAGGAGACTTATAAATATGTATTTTTGTTGTCCAGGTTGCTTACCCACTTGTACCTAAAACCAACCAAAATCACCCATTTTTTGTTTTCTATAGAGCATGCACGCTACTCCCTGCCATGTCACTCACTGGCCAATCCAATTCCAATCCCCCAAACATGCAGGGCCCAAAGCTACATGCAAAATCAACAGATGATTAACTCTTCACCAATATATGTCAAATCATGCACTCAGTTGGTCCCCATCATACAGATGCTGTTAACCCTGATCCATCACATACTCAAATTAGTCAAAGCATATCTGTTGCAACAAAATTAACCAACTTGGACTTTAGTTTGCAGTAAAATAACCAAATATACGAACCATTAGTAGCTACTTATTGCTGGGGGAGCAGTAATCAACATTGTAGAATTATTATTTACTGATGGTTGAAATTGTTGGTTAATTTTCAGGTGACCAGGTTCAAGTGCGGCGGCTTCGCGCTCGGGCTGGCCATGAACCACTGCATGTTCGACGGGCTGGGCGCCATGGAGTTCGTGAACTCGTGGGCGGAGACGGCGCGCGGCGCCGGCGAGCTCACCGTTCCGCCGTTCCTGGACCGCACGGTGCTCCGGCCGCGCGACCCGCCGGTGGTCTCCTTCCCGCACCACGAGTTCGCCGAGATCCCCGACGTCTCCGACACGGCGGCGCTGTACTCCGGCGAGGAGCTGATCTACCGCACCTTCCGCTTCGACCCGGAGCGGCTGGAGCGCGTCCGCGGCGTCGCGCTCGAGGGCGGCGAGCTCGGGGGGCGGTGCACGACCTTCGAGGCCCTCTCGGGGCTAGTGTGGCGCGCGCGCACCGCCGCGCTGGGGCTCGCGCCGGAGCAGCGGACGAAGCTGCTCTTCGCCGTCGACGGGCGTCGCCGCTTCGAGCCGCAGCTCCCCCGCGGCTACTTCGGCAACGGCATCGTGCTGACGAACGCGCTGGCCACCGCCGGAGAGCTGCTGTCCTCGCCGGCGTCCCGCGCCGCCGCGCTGGTGCAGGGGGCGGTGCGGATGGTGACGGACGAGTACATGCGGTCGGCGGTGGACTACTTCGAGGCGACGCGGGCGCGGCCGTCTTTGGCGTCGACGCTGCTCATCACGACGTGGTCGCGCCTCGCCTTCCACGACGCCGACTTCGGCTGGGGCGCGCCGGCCATGTCCGGCCCCGTCACGCTGCCGGAGAAGGAGGTCATCCTCTTCCTCGCGCACGGCAAGGAGAGGAAGAGCATCAACGTCCTGCTCGGCCTCCCGGCGTCCGCCATGGACACCTTCCAACAACTCATGGACGAGATATGATCAGCCATGGCCGCGGCATCAGACTCAGAGGCGGGTGCCACATACACACACAAATATATATATGGATGATGTCTTTATGCTTAATTTGAACGGGGTTTAAAATATGATTATGTGAATCGTGGTAAGCGTGTGTTAGTGAATTGTTATCACTCTACGCTATCAGTGTTTGATTAATCTGAGGATTTGTCACCGGTTAATTGCAATTGGTTGTAAGATGGCGTTATGTTACGTGCATGATTAAAGAAAGTAGTATTTGCAGTTGGCCTAATCACTCGGAGTCGCTATCCATCAGTTGCATGATTTTATTTCTTCATATGATTTAGACCTTTTAAAGCACCCTTAGAGCTTGTTTGGGAGCACATATCCTAGCCGTGATTGGGCTGGGTTTCGGGCTGGGCCGGTACAAGTCCGATCGGAGCTAGGCCCGAGTCTAGCTCAACTCAAAAGTCCAAAAGCCTTGTCCACAAGTTCGATGCCTGGCTTTGTTCCGCGCACTCGTTTTTGCTTGAGCCCAAGCTTGACCTGAATTTCTTGTCGAGCCTAAAATTAAAACCCGAGTCAAACCTGATGGCCAAGCCTAGCCTGGCCCTGTTAGAGTTAATCTCGGACTAATCAGTCCGTACGATCATTATTGGGCCCTTTAGCCCAATCCTTAAGAGAAGTCCTGATCGGGGACGCCAAAACTCTATCTCTAACTGGTTTCGGCCCCCTGGGGCACGGCACACTATATAAAGGGAGACAGGGCGTGGCTTGATGACATCTAAGATAAGAAAATCCTAAGCTAATCATGACCTTAATCACGTCATTAGCCCTAAGCCTCTCTACAACCCCAACCCGATCTCGTGGGATCGTGCCGGAGCCTTCGGGAAGGCCGTCTACCGCAATCTACTACTGGTCAGGTGCCGCATCGAGGATCTGACGGGTACGCACTACTTCCGTACGTCTCCCAGCGTCATCTACGGCTAATCTTCACCAATACTAATGGTATTCCCTAATCAAGGTTAGTACTAATGTGTTCCGCTGTTGTTTGTGTTCATGCGATTGGGCAAGCTAAGTGATTATGACTCAATTAAGTTCTAACAGGCCCGACTCAAAAAATTCAAGCAAGTTTTGTGTCGAGTTGTCGAGACGAGGTGGTCATGATCAGGTCTATCCAAGACCACTTGAATGGCATTTGGAATGTTTAATAAGAGAGAGTTTCCTTGTCCAATCCACTAGGTTTCCACAAAAAACTAACGACTACATATGTCATGAACATTTTTATCATCGCTACTGTCCTCCCACCTTCCTTACTCTTGCAAATCCTTTGCTTTGCCTCGACCACATTTGCAAAAATTCCTCTACTTTTGACACATCTCACTACTAGCACGGGGATTACATCAACATGAAGAAGGATGCTACTGTGGTGCTGCTCCTAGGCAGTGGTCGCATTGGTCATGTGGTGAGTGTGGTGTGGTTCTTAGGCGGTGGCCTCCTCATACACCAGTGCAAACAGCCTTCTCCCACCCTCCCCGCTAGCCGTTGCCCCCTTACACTCCCACACCACCGCCACCATCCTTCGTCTCTCCTTGATGTCATCCACTCCTTGTCGCTGCTACTCCCTCTTCCTACCAGCGGCACTCTAACATGAAAGCAATGCAGATATCTTTGGAATAAATCATGAAGAGTTGATCTCTTGGTTTGTGGGAAAAAATATAAAGGGGAATCGATCGTACAGGAAAAATCCTCAATAAACAAGAATTGCATGATCCTTTTTTATTTTACATCGATTTGTTTTTTCATATCCCAACGTTATTATTTTCCAAGAAGAGAAACCAATAAATATATCAAATTATTTTTTTCAAGTGCGATCCGAGACGATAGATAAATAAATTAATAATTAAAACTTGCAGCCATTTCACACGGCTTCCACTTCACAGGAATAAATCATTTCACACGGCTTCAGAGGATGTCGGCCTTACGTGGGCTGTCCTACCGGGCACCGGCCCTACTAGATTAAAGGCGCACAGGAGTAGCGTTGTGCCCACGGAAAGAAATATCAAATCATGACCGTATCTGATCATCCTAGACATGAACGAAGGTCAAACCCTCGATGGGATTTTTTTAAAAAAAACATTAACGGAATCGTAAGGTACAAAATAAGGATGGCGGCTCAAGGTATTTAAGGGAAACGCGAGGATGCTATGCTAGCACAGAATCAAGATTCTATCGCGAAAACCCAGAACACCATGCTATTAGTGATCATAGATCTCGTTATCTTACGATGTGTAGTGCTGCGAAACACGATTCGACTAGACCGATTCAATACATCTACACGTAGTCGTACGGAAGTAGTCATTTATGCCGAGCAGAACACCTCCTCCTCGATGGTTAGCGCCGTCCCACGACGCCTTCCCACCCCGTGGCCTCCGACGTCCTTGCCGAGCTTCACCACGACCTCTGCGACGAGCTCTGTCTCGTTGGGCGAAAATCCTACTAGATCATCGGGAATCGATGAAACAAGATCGCGTCCAGAATATGTCCACGAGCAGATCGCGTCTTGTCTTAGGTTTGCTTTGACTAGCGCCACACACGTAGCGCCACTACGGTATCCACATGTACAGGGATTGAAATCCACCAACACGTGGTGTGCTAGCACCGGCATGTCGACGAGGGAGATGATAACTAGGCTTTAGTATAGAGGAAAGTGTCTTATCCTCCTGCTTTATATAGCGGTTCATAGTGGGCCTCAACATTAAAGGCTCAATTAGATCGAAGGCCCACGCCGTACATGGTATAGAATACTCACATCATATGTGGTTCGCGCCATCCATGAGCCCACATTATATGTGTCCCATGATTTTCACTGCTTATAATCCCAACAGGTTTCACCCAACGGTATGGGATTGACTATGAAGAAACCTACTCACTAGTCATAGGAAATATCACTTATAGATATCTCATCTCATTGACAGTAAATATGAATTTAAAGATGAACTTGTGTTGTAACATCATACCTTTATGGTAATTTGTAGAAGAAAATTTGTATGAAGGTAACCGAAGTGTGAAACTTGTGAAATCATTATATGGGCTTAAACAATATGGGAGGATGTGGTATAATCACTTAAATGACTTTCTTTGTAAGAAAGGCTACGCAAATAATGAAGATTGTATCTATGTTTTTATATAAAGATCATCGAATGGTTTTTGTGTAATATCTGTTTATGTAGATGATTTGAACATCATTGGGACAGATATAGAAACAATCTCATATTTGAAGTCTGAGTTTAAAATGAAAGATTTAGGTAAGACTAAGTTTGCTTGTGCTTGCAACTCCAGCATTTCCCTCATGTGATTTTGATATCTCAATCAGCCTATACTCAGGAAGTGCTTGAAAGGTTAGGTTTTAAAAAAAGCGTATTGCTCTAGAACCTCAATGATCATGGGATCTTTGCAGAAGGATAAAGTTTTTTTCAACCTAGGGAATAGAGGGAGAAAATACTTGACCAAAAGAAGTCCCATATTTGAGTGCCATTAGAGCACTTATGTATCTTGCAAACAGTGCTTAGCCTGATATTGTATTTGTTGTGAACGTGTAGCTCGATATAGTGTAACGCCTACGACGAGGCATTGGAATAGAATAAAGGTTTTTTTTAATACTTTCGTAGAAGTATTGATCTTGGGTTGTTCTATAGAAAAAAAATCTGATTTTTTTTGTTACACTGATGTTGGACACCTTTTGGATCCATACACTAGTAAATCACAAACTAGATATGTTTTATATGTGTTGTGACAACAATGCTGTTGACGTTTGTTTTATCGGGGGGTGTCGTTGGCAGTAACATATATGGAGTTATGCGCTGGATCCAAACTCGGTAATAACACGGGACAAGGGATTATACATGTTTACTCCCTCGCGATGGAGTTAATGCCCTAATTCTGTGTTCTGAGATTGTGATGATGATCTTGTGTATTGCGATGTATGCTTGGATGTGGAATTGTCCCGAACCGGGGTCCTCTTCCCGCCTTATATAGTGGGGGGCAGGGTTACAAGGTAGAGTCCTGATCGGTTTCGTGGTAAGATTTCTATTCTATCATTTCTTCTTAAACATGTAGTTATCCGGAATTACAATCATGCCTTCCCTATTCAGGATAGGCTATGTACTTGCCGCACAAGGTTGGCTGGCAGGCTGGGTGTCCCCTCTGCGCATGTAGCTGGCTCGGACCACCCCCCCATTGGGTAGTCCTTGCAGCCCGCCATGCAAATACCCAGGGTTCATGTATTCCACAAATGTCTTGTAAGTCGTAAAAGCAGACATTTGTGTTTACATCGACAAACCACTTGAAAAAAGTTACATTGCATGAAGCATCTCGTGAATATGCGTGATTAAGAAGGATGATAAAACACATCATGCAACCATGTGTATTACATCTTGACCAAACCCCCACTATCATTTATGAAGATAATGCAGCGTATGTCACATAAATGCAAATGGGTTATGTGAAGAGTAATCTCATTAAACATATCGACACCAAATTCTTTTATACTCATGAATTGCATAAACTGAACGAAATCAGTATTCAACACACAAAAATCATGTGAAAACTTAACTGATTTATTAACTAAGGTTCTACCCACTGTCTCTTTTGAGAGATGTGTCAAGAGCATAGGAATGATGAAGCTTAGAGAAGTGTTGAATTCAAGGGGAGATACTTCACAAATTCTGAACTAAAGTTTAGAAAAGAAGATTGAGTACCCCAACTTGATCAAAGAAATCATATGCAATGGTGAGTGGTTTGCAATTTTTTTTGTTTTGGCGAGTTTTTCCCCAAGATTCTCATATAAGGTTTTTAACGAGGAAAATCGTGCACGCAAGAAGTGTATGCTATGTACTTTTTTCAAGAATTTTTCCACTGATTTTTATGAAGTTTTGATGAGGCATATGCATCTCGCTGGTAATGTCCAGGGGGAGTGTTACGGAATCAGTTATGGGCCTGGTTCGACCAGCCCATAATGAATACGACTAGAAATTTATTCCGTATTGGACCTAGCCTAAAGCCCTAACCTATCTACTAGTATAAATAGAGGTAGTGACCAAATGTATTGTATCATCTGAAATCAATAAAGCAGAACACCACCCTGCATCTTGTCTCCTTTGTGCTTGTGTAATTGTTCTTCTATACCTTGGACTACATCTGTCAGAAAGGTTTCACAATATGTGCAAGCACGCTGCGCGGAAGGCAGCAATTTTATCGCGTAGCTATCCTGTTGCCAGCACAAGTGACGGGACACCATCTCGAAGTATCTCTCACTTGTAAATTATATATAAAAAGCATGCAAGACTTTATAAAAGAATGGGTTAACACAGTTCTACAAGTATAATAATAGAGTTTGTTTGTAGATGGACTTTTATTAGTTGGATATTATGTGTATTTGGGCTGTATCCGTAGCAAAATATTTGGATATGCACAACATTATCTAAATCATTATCCGAGTGGGTTTGCATGATCAATTGGAAATTATTCGTATCATTCTCATCCTTAATTGCAGACATTTTTTAGAGGTGGCCGAAAAGCCAACCGATATTTGATGTTGGCACTAGCGATTGTTGTGTGTCTGACACGATGATCAAAATTTCCAATGGCTTCATGTCGTGCCCAAAAAATAATCAATGAGCAAGAAACGCGAGATCCTTTTTTATTTGAACATTGATTTGTTTTTTCATATCCTCATGTTAGTTTTTTAAAAGAAGAGAAACCAATCAATTTTTTTTTTTCAAGCACGATCCGAGACGATAGATAAATAATGAAATAAATAAAAACTTGCAACCATTCCGTGGCTTCCAATTCACCTGGCTGGGCCGAGAATGTTTTTTTTTAACAAAACTGGGCCGAGGATGTCGGCCTCCAACGTGGGTTGTTCTCCCATGGCACCGGCCCCACTAGACTACAGGCCCACGGAGTTATCGATTGCACTCATGAAAATAAATATCAAATCGTGACTGTATCCACCAAGATCATCCTAGACAAGAATCAAGGTCAAACCCAGATTTTTTTTAAAAAATTTTAAGGAAATCATGATAGAAATTAAGAATTAAAAGAGCTAGTAAATAGGAAGCACTGACGAGAATCCCGGAATATTCTTTTTTGGAAATATAAAGAAATCATGGAAAAAAATCAATAATAAAAAAAAGCGAAATAAGAATTACATAAATGACATGTACGAGGACAGTGCCGTCGACAAACGAGAAGGAAACATATCCTTGGAACATGAATACACAAAAATGACCATAAATAATTTTTTCCCTCCATAATTCAGGGGATCGAATCGGCGCGCGTCAAGCTCTCGATTTGGAAAAGCTTGCAATAAAGAAGATCCCGAAATTATCTTTGCCCCATCGATGAGCCCGATCTTGGTACAATCACTGTATAAATACCCACCGGCGCCGGCATCGTCGTCGCCGTGCCACCACCAGCTAGCTCCGTCGTCTCCGTCAAAGATCCACCGATCGAGCTCGTCGATCATGTCGGCGGCGACAGCATCTTCTTCCTTCGGCCGCGTTGCCGCGATGCTCCTGCTCGTGGTCCCCGCGATGCTGGTTGCTCCAGGCGGCGCCGCCGGCCGCCACCGGCTCCAGGTCCGGCCGGCGGTGCCCTGCGGCCCGCGGGACGTGTTCGTGAGCCAGGACGTCGGCGAGCCGCAGCCGGACGGCGCGTCGGAGTACCGGGTGGAGGTGGCGAACCGGTGCGGCGGCGGCGACTTCGACGGCGACGGCGCGTGCGTCGTCGTCGACGTGCACCTCTTCTGCGGCAACTTCCGCTCCGTCGTCCCCATCGACCCCGAGGTGCTCCGCCCCGTCGCCCCCGGCGACTGCCTGCTCGCCAACGGCGGCCCGATCCTCGTCGAGACGGGCAACGTCTCCTTCGTCTACGCCAGCTACGTGCGCTACGAGATGTCCGTCCTCAACGCCACCTGCATCCACTGATCGACGGCGAGCCGCCGCCGCCGCCATGGCCGACGAGACGAGCGACTGGCTGCATGGCGAGGGCATTGCGTGATTTATGGGTTTTTTCGTTCAGGGCCTTGGATTCACTTACTACTTGCAAGGGAATAAACGTGGAGTATGTTCTATTAATAATAGTTCAAAGGGTTCTTCGAATTCGGCACAGTTCATGTTAAAAACAACGAGCCCATATGCTTTTGCTCTTAACATATACTTCACCCGTTCTTTTTTATTTGTCGCCGTTTACTTTTGAACAGCCCTTTAACCATTCGTCTTATTCAAAAATGGAGTGCAAATATGCAAAATATAAGTCTTGTTTAAAGTAATTTTAATGATAAAATAAAGTATGACAAAATAAATGATATTTAATTTTTTTTTTGAATAAAATGAATGGTTAAAAAGTATGTTTAAAAGTCAACGACGACAAATAAAAATCAATGATGATGGAGTATCATATTTCTTTCTAAGCAACATTTTGTGAATGATATGTTCTGCTCAAGTCCTAGCTCTGTTTTCATAATCCACAAAAGTCGTGTCCCTGCCCCTTCGGTTTTATGCTCGATTGGATCTTGATTTCGTACCATCCGATCTGATTCGGGAGATCATCAAAATTAATTTTTTAAATACAGTACTACAAAATAAGAAATCTAGATAATACAGTGATTTTCTTTATATCAAGTTGATCAAAAGGATACCTAAAGTATATCTCACGGAAATAAGAAACTAAGCCGTGTAAAAAGAAGGTACCTTTTTTATTGAAAAAAATTATTGGAATTACTTGTGGTCGGGCGCCCGATGGGATCGGAGGAGGGGGAGGGGGAGGGAGAAAACTTACATGCCGGGGGCGGAGGGGCGGGACGGGCTGCGGGACGGGCGACGAACGACGGACGAAGAAATACGAAGGAAGAAAGTCTATTCTCTTTATTATTCAAAAAAAAAAAATATACGTACTAATTATCAATAGCTAAGGGTATACGGATGACTGATCCATTATGGTTAACAGGAACATGGTAAAAACTAAGAATGAAGGAATGCACGGACACCACATGCAGGCACTGCTGGCATTACAGGCGTGTAGGAAAACGCCATCAGTTTTTAGATTCGGTAACAAGACTACAATCTTTTAGATTGATAAAGGTAGTTACTAACCAAAAAATCAAGAACGAAATGGATACTCTTGCACAACCACATGACAAGTAAACACTGGATAAACGTGTACATGCCCCTAAACCAGAGCAACCACTCGGTAGCTAAATCAGGAATACCTTAACACATGTACATTCACCCTTGCTGCTAAACACTAAAAGATCCAACCAAATTAGATATGATGAAAACCGCAATGGTAAATGTGGGCCATGAACCTAACAAGGCATAAAACAAATATGTCGGATTGAAGAAAGGAGTCGAAAATCTGGATAGACTATAAAGGGGATCACCCTGCCGTACGACTACAAACTTACAACATGGGCCTCAACAGCCGCCCAGAACTCAAACAAAAGGCAACGCTATGAAAGCCAAGGCCAACAGGAAAACCTTTAGGAAGGAAAAAAAAGAAAAGGATAAAAGTAACGCTAACCATTCTGACATGAGCGTATCAGTGCATCTATGATCCATCACCTATCACGTGAAAGATAAGCAAGGCACCTCTCCAAAACAGGCTAAATCCAAAATCGATATAACGTCATACATACATACATACATACATACATACATACATACATACATGTATGTACTGAAATGCTTATTCAATATCCATACTAACTAACAGTTAACGGCACAGGAAGAATGGATGGTATGGTCCGGTATGGTTGACTGAATTTAAAAAACAAACTTGTTATATTTTTCCTCCAAAAAAAAGTTGTAGATTATATAAAGTGCATATAAATGTTGCAGATTATACAAACTATGTCACTGTTCCTTCACAAATCACATATATATTAGCTAGACAAGTTGGTTGGGATGGGAAAAACCGCAAGCATGATGGATTAATGTACTGACTACTACCAGACTATGAAGTACACATGTGTTATCTTTTTCCATGACGAAACAGAAAACCTGCAATGGTAGACCATGGAAGATTAGCGTTGTTTCTTCAGAACCGACAACCTATGGGAGCCCTTCATACTGAAAATATGAAACTATAAATAACTATTCACATGGTATGATGGTGCGAATGACTCTCATGTGATAAAAAGCAAGAGCATCATGAGGAAAAAAATTAATTTGTTTGTTGAAGCCATCGGTGTTATCAGTAATGGTCTTACCTCTTATGCATTTCTTAATAGAGCCACGGTTGCTCTTATGTTCTGCACACAACCCAACTTCCATCTTTGTAAATGCAAGCACATATTTCAGACACACCTAACCAGCGGGTATAAAGTGCATTAAACCTGATAGATGGCCTTGTACCCGAAAGTGGTAAAACCTATCCATCAAAAAGTTTTTGATCAAATAATGTGGAAACACTGAATGCTACGGTACTGTGGACACAAAATCTAATAATTGATGGTTTGATGTAATCCAAACACATAATATTTGATCAAGACGGTGCTATATGGAGACAGCACATATAGATGGTTATATGGAAATCAACCATAAATACATAGCTCTTAACTACACAAAAGGTGTGATCCTTACCTATAGGATAACTAAGGCCGATACTATACGGTATATGAAAGGAAGATTTTTTTTCCCATTGTATTATGAGATTTATTGCAAATGGTCCAGACATATTGGTGACAAAAAATATAGAGGACCATGCAATATTGCCATTTGATCGAACCAACATAATGCCATATGTTTTGCTATGAGCTACAAACATGATAGCACCACAAAATGATAGTTTGCTATCAGCTGATAATAAAGGAAAAAAACAAACGCTAACAATCACCTTTCTGCACCAAGGGTCGTGTAAATACTCTAGAAATAAGCTAACTTCATCCACTATGGTAATGTTTTTTTTGAAAATCTGTTCTGGTAAAAAACCATAAACACTATGGATTAGAAACAAAAGAAACGAATTATTTATGCATGTATTTCCACAACAAAAGCAGAGGCCCAAGCCGCCAAGTGTTGCCTAAAGAACCTAACATGTGAAAAGCAAGTCATTAGCAAATTTTACTTGTTTTCTTCCATTGCTCTCCTGCACCAGTTCAATTTTTTTAAGGAATGTAGCAAGCTCAGGGTCGTAGAAAATAACATAAACACTGATAATTCACAAAAAAAACGCACAAAATGCAAAACAATGTACATATGGGCTGATAATTCTCTCAAATGCAGATAATATAAGGGCGAACCCATCATGGCAAGCAATATCTAAACAACACAGTTGGCTATATTTCCCACATCTCCCCAAATTTAAACAATACTCCGAAAACATGATCTAATATATCGATATCATACATAATGGGGAATTTTGTAATCGTACATCAGACAATAACTGTTTTCCATAATTTTCTATAAGAAAAATTAATGGCACATATAGCCATGGAACTACAACCAAGCAAAAGATGCACATCCATTAAGCATATAGGATAAAAAAGTGTATAAAAGAATACCTATACTTTGGATGAAAAGTTGTTTCATTAACACGTGGTCGTATGATCCTGCATTCAATCAGACATTTAATGCAAATGCTCAAATGACAAAAATGGAGGGACAATATATATGATCAAATATAGAGGTAAAAGCAAATTTTCAGTTTATTCAGCAACCTCTTTAACTTTTTTTGTTTCTTTATATCTATATTCATTTGATCATTCTATCCATTTAAACCATCGTAGATAATACAATGTGCATAGGACATTGAGATGCTTCCGAGTAAGTATAAAACAATATTTTAAAAACACTATAGCATCACATACTAACCTTTAAGAATATGGTCATGTTCATTATTATAATAGCATAGTATGATCCTGCAGTCAATCAGACATTCAATGGAAATGGTCAAACGACAAAAATGGAGGGACAACATATATGATCAAATCTAAAGGTAAAAGCAAATTTTCAGCCTATTCAGCAACCTCTTTAATCTTTTTTTTTGTTTTTTATGTCTATACTCATTTGATCATTTTGTCCATTTAAACCATCCTATATAATACAATGTGCATAGGATATTGAGGTTCTTCGAAATAAGTATAAAACAATATTTTCATAACACTACAACATCACATACTAACCTTTCAGAATATCGCCATGTTCATTATCATAATAGCACAGACTACATCCTGCACATAAAGCATGAAGCAATTGCGCATTGTAGTGCGCGTTAGAAGCAATAATATAAAAGACAGATCTAGAGCAACTGTGTCTCGAATTTTGAAATCAACTTAATAACCTCCTAACCACAAGGATAAATTACTCCAATGTTCATCTCTAGTTGTTTCTTCAATTTGAAACTAACATATAGGCCACAAAGCTTTAATCCATGGTTGAATTTTTTTTTTTGTATTGATGCTATTTATTCCCTTATTTGTCAACACTAAAAGGGAGTGGAATGGCACTAACGTCGCTGTAGAAGAGGAGCCGCGAGAAGCCATCAATACCAGTGGCAGCGTAGGGCGTGGTGGATTTTGGGTCGACAGTGAGAGGCAAGGAAGAGAGAGGCACAGTGGGTCGGAGGACTGAGAAGCAGGGCACCTGGGGCGACGCCGTCCGAGAGGAGATGAATAGGAGGCCGAACCCAGCCAGGGGTTCATGGGATGGCGCAAGGGCGAGGGAAGCAGTATAGGGAATAAGCGGATAAGCAGCGCGGGGGTAGAGCATGCGGACCGATAGGAAGGACGGTGTGGCGGCAAGAACGCGGATGCGGAGAGTTTGTGGAGGCGACACTCGGGAGGCCATGAAGAGCAGCAAACCATAGGCTCCCCTCCTGCCCACCATGGCGGTGGGGGTGAGGTAAAGGAGAATCAGGGATGCAGTTGGACCGAAGGTGGAAGCACGGTATGAAAATCAAGAACCGAAAAATAAAACCCCAAAATTTTTGTAAATCCAAAACCCTAGAGTCCCAAACCGAGCCAAATCAAAGCAGATGTTGTACCTTGCGTTGCTGTTGTTCCCCTCTGTTGGTGGTCCGAAAGGTCGTCGTCCTCACCGCGTTCATGCCAATTGTCGTCGGCGTGGAGGAGGCTACAGGCGGCGGCGAGCAGCCTGGGAAGCGCGAATCCGTCATGAGGAGAAGAAAGCAGTGGAATAGGAGAGGGAGGCGGTGGTCTCCGTGTGAAGAGGGAGAGGAGCGACGGCTAGCCGTGGGTGCTGGACGATGGCCGCGGCAGAGGCAGAGGTCAAAGGAGGCGGCGCTGCGGCGGGGGGTGGAGGGTGGAGTGGGACCATGAGGCGAGAGACAGGGCCGAGGCGGCGGACGCGAGGGCAAAGCTGTGGCAAAGCCCTGGCCACGCAGGCCACCGCTAAACCGTAGCCATCCGCGGCCCATCAGACGGCGAGGAAGGGCGAGCTGACGCTGGGGGAGCGCAGGTCGCCAAGGCGTGGAGGACACGCATGGCGCAAAGCCCTGGCCACGCAGGCCACCGCTAGCACGTTGTATAAGAGAATAGATGCTAGTTCGCATATGCAATTACGTTGCGTTCTTTGCCTCATATTTAAAAATGAAATTAAAATAATGCCTATTTTATTGACATAAGCTTGTTCGCTACGAACTCTCTAGATTGCACACAACTACACAAGGCATTCATCCACACCACCATTATATCCGAGCATCAGACTCTAGCGAGAGGTCAAAGCTGATGCTGATGTTTAAGCCCTGAAAACACTCTACAGCTCTCTCAGCCACTCGTGTGAAACGTGGAGGCAACCAAACGCGCCCTCGTGGAATATTTATAATCTGTCGATCGATCTGTAGAAATCATGCCTTGACCTCTGACTCCATCAGGATTCAACCATCGCAGTTTCTTGGCTGCCAAGCCGGCCTGGGCCCTGAAGCACTGCATCAAGCCCTACAAATACTTCACCATCTGGTGTCAGCAATTCAAGCCTCCTGAAGCAAGCAAGCTGGTGCATTCTGAAACCTTGCAGCGTCTGCAGCAACCCGGCAATGGCGTACGAGGCAGCCGAGGCCATTGCTCTTAGAGGCCAGCTGCAGAGAGGAAAGAAGGTGTTCAGTGCAGCAGGGCAGCATCAGCATGGGGTGATCAAAGAGAAGAAATCCGGATGCGGCATTCTCTGGATCGTCAGGAAGATCTACCCTTTCTCTAGGGCCTCAGAGAAGAGATGAAGGGCATTCAACTAGTGTGAGAACGTCAAGTGTTTGAATCTAGCAGGTAAAGGGATGTGTAGTCGTGTACATTAAATATTGTAGCCAGCCAGGCACAAATCTGTTATATATCGTGTGTCATACTAAGGGATAGTATTGAGTACTGAATCTGAACCTTCTCCCTGCATTTTTAGCAATAAGTAGAAACATTTTTTTTGGGCAATAAAGCAAAAGCAACAGTACAATATTTATAAGGAGGTTTGTGACACTAGCAATCTGTTACATGGCTGGAGTTCGACTACCCCGTGAACCACAAAGCAAGATATCCTCCCAGATCCTAGAGACAATTTGAGAGGTGGGGAGCGAGCTCTACTAAAAAAATTCACCTATTTCTTTCCTTCCATAAATTCCAAACCGTGTAGATGAACAAACACATTGAAGGCCCACCTATCACTCCGAGGCAGCGCTGCAATTGGCTGAGGCCACCACTCAGTTAAGCACATGTTTTTGCCCGCATGAAAAGACAGATTGGCAAGGATCCTGAAGGACCGCCGATCAAGTGCTAGTCACAAACGTGCGTTGGCCACAAAGATGATCGAGTGTCAGAGGGGCAGCGTTACCGACATTTTGGTGAGGCCAACCCTTTCTAGCTAGGACGTTGACGATATGAATACTACCATGGCCTAGGGTCTAGGCAAAGAATTTGCACTTTTATTTTCTGATTGTGCTTTGCAAATGGAGCTAGCTAGGACCAAGGTGATGCTGTCCCATAATTGAAGGTTGTACGCAGGTCTTGCTGAGGAGGAACCTGATGAAGACCGAACTCAAGAAATGTCGTCGATGGTGTTCGTGTCCAAGTTAGTCTACTCTACCAGGTTCCAAAGCATCTAGTATTCTCTCAGCTGCACCAGGCTGTGCAAGTGCCTCTTTGATGCCCAGTTGTTATTGTGGATGTTGGCTGCAACACTGCGGTGTTTGTTCCTCGCTATTTTTGTAGAGATGCACCGTTGTTGCTGCCAAGAGCGCGTGAAGGGTCGAGGTGGTTGCTTCCCTTCAAGGAGCCCACGACGTAGAGGGATAGTAGATTAGTAGGACCTTTAGGTTGGAGGCCATGTCGTCGGGGCAGACAAGCTTCTTGGAGGAGTTGCGCGACCGGTCGAGTGGGCCGCTGGGGTAGCACTTGGAAGGACGTCGACAGTGCCTGGAGCGCCTATGGTGATGGTGCACTAGCATGGCAATAGGTTCCTTGGTGCCGGCGATGTTGCGGAATGCGTGACCCTGACTGATGGCGGCGCGACTACCCCCAAGGCTAGAGCCACCGCCGGAGTGAGGGAAGTGGCGTCTTCACATGAAGCTCATGGGGGCACTGCGACAAGTGCCTTTGTGGTGGCCATTGCACCCACAAGCTCTACAACATGTTGAGCCCCTACAAGCAGCAGTGAGGTGGTCAGAGACGAAATGGTTTAAGCAGCGAGGCTTGGTCGCAGCCAATGTGGTCTTAAGGGGACACAGCGGCCGGGCCATGGTTGTTGTGTTGCTTTGAACGTTGGGAGAAGCTAAGACCTCGATGTATGTGCGGAGGGCAAGACGAGTGGAGGATCCTTCGGCAGAGTCGGCTTGAATGAAGGCGGCACCTGACAGGAGGACATAACATTTCCCCATCTCTTCAACTTTGGGCCAAGGAGAAAGGGAGCGAGCGCCATCAAAGCCGAATTGAAGACGAGGAAGAGGGAGGAGATGCTGACGAGTTAAGGCGAAGGAGGTTTTCTTCATTGGAGCCACTTCGGCTTGATTTGTCGTCGCATCAACCGATTCGAGGGGGCTGAGAGGTCGAGGCGAATCGCTGCGGTCGAGGGAACTAGCTGGTAAGCATCTCCAGGTGGCCCTCTATAATACCATAGCAGATATATAGTGGCTGCCGAAGGATAGGAATATTATAGCGGGTAATGTAATTTGTGAAAGAATTATAGAGGGATTGATAGAGGGCACGCTAACAGTGTTTTAGTCTTTTAGAGCGTACATATATATAGAGAGAGTCGGTGATGCTGTTAAAGGCGAAATTCCGTGAATCCAGCGTCTCCGGGATGATCGAGCCCGAGCTAGCCGGACGGGACCTGGGCTTGCTCTCAGGCCAAGCAGCACTGAGACGGGGGGAATACTGGGGAGAAGGGGAGGCTGGGAAGGGGCTAGGGTGCGATGGCCTGCTGTGCGGTGGCCGCCAGTGGCGGCGGCGGCGGCCCGTGGCTGCGACGGCGTAGAGCGGCGGAGGTGGTGGGGGCAGGGGAGGGGAGGGTCTTCCATCCTCTCAGCATTTTCTTTTTCTGATGATGGTTTTCTATGTTAAGATGCAGATAAGCCATTGCGCACCATACATGAGATGATGAGCTCGGAGCTGTGACAATTTGACAAGCAAACAATACAATTCCAGCTGTATTGTATTTGTAGCTAACTATATCAACGAACCAAACAAAACTCCATGTGAGAATATATATAGCATACATCTCCACATCACCAAAAGCACGACATGAGAAGTGAATCTCGCCACTTTCTCTGCATCTTGGTGAGTCGCATCCTCCTTTACCTGCAAGCTCTAGCCGCCTTAAAGCTCCATGAGCAACTGAAGGCCATTCTTAGTGAGGCACACTGCAGTGCCATTCAGTTCATTCAGTTACATATTCTCCACAACTTTAGGGCCCTGGCTAGCTTGTTGCAAGCCTATGTAAGCAGTGTGCCTTTGGGCTTTGGGGGCTGGGGTCCTCCATATGTGTATGTGTGGCACAAAGTGGCACCTACCACCCCAACCTATGCCTGTGAGCCTGTCCATGTAAAGGAGAGGGGTAGGAAAGGTGAGGCAGAGTTGACACATTGACATTGGCTTCTACATTTGCTGCTTTCTCGCGTCGTTCCCTCGTTGGAGGGGTAGGAAAGGTGAGGAAGACCTGCCCGGCTTTTGGCTTGGGTTGGCGGTGGCGGCGCACCTCTCGCGTCGTTCCCTCGTTGGAGGCCCCGTTGTTGACGTGCTCTCTCCATCTGGCGAAAGCTTAGCTTGTGGTCTTCGACGATGGCAGGTCTTCCTGTCATTCCCCTTGTTAGAGGCGTCGTGTCGTCCGCTTTGGCCGGATATGGATAGAACGATATCCGACCGTATCCGATCCGATCACATCCCTACTCAGCACCCTCTTCCTCTCCCTCCATCTCTGTTCTTCCGACGAAATGTCCCAACTTTGTTGGACAAATTGTGACCTTTTATGTGATTTGTCCCAACTTTAAACACTACCTTTTAGATTTGTGCATGATTTTGGTCTGTCCGCGTCTAGCATATTGGCTAATTTTTCTATGTGATTACATGTGGCCCAATAGTTTAGCAGACCAGGAGCCCGGACATGAGCCCAAGAACGCCGGACCCTTGCTCGGCCACTGACTTTGACCACATTGACGGTGAAAACAACACGCCAGGTTTGGTACTACATGATTTGTCACGTACGTATACATGCAAAACAACCCAAGGCTCAAGATAGTTGTCACCGTAGTCAAAATATCCGCGCGTCCGGCCTCTACGCAGATGCCAACCAGAAGCATCAAGGCTACTTAACTTTTTTGGCAAGCTTATTAACTGTAATTAAGCGCGCTTAGCTGCAACGAAATAGCCTAGACTAATTGTATTATGTAGGCGATCCATATATCCTTAATCCCCTCCCCCTCAGCCTAGCTGCAGCACGTATATACGTACGTGGGTTGATTAAGCTGCACATATATGTATCTCCATGCATGGACTGCGACCATTTGGCCAATCGTCAATCGACGTAGCCCTAGCCTACCACATTTCGAAACTTTTGCTTACGTGGCTGAGAGTAAACGACAATGCAGGCAACAATGCTTTGCCTGCATGGCATATGCTAAGCCTCAGGGAGGCCTGAATGGTTTCCAAGCAGCAAGATATGTACAGCTCGGTTTATGCTCGTTTAATGGCCGGGCTGGTTGAGATCCAACGGATGATTAAAATAAATTACTCCGTTCCAAAATATAGAGCATATAAATTTTTTGCACGGTATTCAAAGTATAACTTTGATCTTTAATTTCTTTCAAAATATGTCATTAGCAACTACAAAACTAACATCTCAAAATACTTTTAAATACATATCTAAATATATTACATGCATATACTAAAACATGTATATTTTTTACTTAATTATTTGTCAAAGATTCTAACATTGAATTTTGAAAAAGCATGCACGCCCTATATTTTGTAACGGAGGGAGTATTTTCTGTTTTTTTGTGATTGAATTGAAATCCAGTGGATCAGATGACCCTCACCATTTGATCTCACCATCCCTCGCCACCCTCCTCTTCCTCCCTGTCCCGATCCAGATCGATACCCCCATTGCTCTGGCCTCCGACATCACCCCTCATAGCCTCCCGCTCTCTGACGCTCCTCTTCCCTTCTCTATTTTGGTGTTTGTTTTGTGCGGTTCCGCTACCACTGCCGCCGCCGCCAGCTCTCCTACTTGCAACCACTAGTGCTCCACTCTTCCCGCCTAGCCCAAACTGACAAAGCGTTGTCGTGTGCCGATCCCTAGACCAACCCTTTTCATTGTTCTCTAGTCATTCATAGCTTTGGCAGTGGCGTTGCCGCCTCACGCATCGCTATATAGGTCACCTCCTTTCCGGTCTCCCTTTAAGTCGGGATTAATCAGTGTACCCAAACCTTGACCCTAGTCCGATCCAATGATGCGTCAGCGGGAGAAGACGGTTGCGGCCGGAGAGAAAAAGACGCAGAGGCATTGGTAAGTCGAAAATCGATTGAGGCTTTGCAAATTCTCAGCCAGGCAAGGATTAGTATATCAATTAATTCAATCAAGTTTTGTAAAATTAGAGAAAAGGCTTCAAAAACTTGAAGAGACGGGTTAGATTTTTGGTTCGGAAAAAATATCCATAAGCCGTAATATCCTGAGTTCATGGATTTATTTTAATGCATGGTAGATTATTTATGGGCTCGACTTATTCACGGGTGATTACTTTTTAGATTTTTGGCAGAAACCTATCCAAAACTAGCCAACATATATTTTTAATTAAATAATAAAAACATACGTACCAAATTCTACTAGAAGTTACAAAATATATCCAAGTAGTTACTCCAAAAACTCTAAAAACTTACAAACCAAATTTCCAGCAAAATCAACAACAAACCAACCAATCAATGAAGTTTTTAAAAATTATTATCATGCCTATATACATAATTTTGTTTAAATATGAAATAACTAAATTTTCACTATCGAATTAAGTGTTAAAATAGCGTAAACAAACTGGAAGAAATATTGATCGCTCATAAACCAAATTTCCAGCCAAATCAATAACAAACCAGTCAATTAATGAAAATTTTAAATAATTGTTGTCAGCTTATATGTGTAAAATTTTTTCAAAAACAAATAACTAATTTTTCACTGTAGAAAAATAGTGTAAATAAATTGAAAAACATTTGACAGCTAAAAACAAAAAAAAAATCCCATGCTCATTAGCAAATCCTATTAGTATTTATTTGCTTGATTACCTGCTCGGCCTCGGCCTGGATCACGGAGCCCAACATGGTGTGCAGGGAGGACTCGGCTGCCATCTGGTGCTGCAGCGACAGCCCTTGATCCGCTCCGAACTGGCCGGCGTAGTACAGCGCCTCGGGCTGCTGCAAGCCGCCCACGGGGAGCCCTCCGGCGACCATCGCCGCCGTGACGGCGTCCCCGCCGCCGCAGTAGCCCGGCTCCGGCATCGCCAGGCACTCCGACAGCGTCGGCAACTGCGCGGGCGTCGACGGAGCGGCGCCAGCAGACGCAACGCCACCGCCGCCGCTTCCGCCGACGTTGACGCCCTCCCCGCCGGCCACCTTCGCCGGCAGCTGGTACCCTAGGTACCCGTCCTTGTACTCCTCCAGGAAGGGGTCCATGGCCGGCAGGGGCAGGCACTCGCCTTGGCCGTACGACGACGAGAAGGAGAGCGACGACGGCGCGTTGCTGCTCTTGCTGCTGTTGCTATGGGCGGAGGCGCCGCCGTTGTTGATGTACACCTTGTGCAGTGGGCTCTGCGGCTTGCCCTTGCCGTGGCTAAGGACGCCGCCGCCGTACTGGGCCGCCGGCGAGCTCCCCTCCCCGCCATGCACGTAGTTCAGGTGGTGGCCACCGCCGTAGAGGTTGGAGAAGCTCGACCGCCTCGGGGAAGAGACCATCTCCCTCCTCGGCGAGGTCACCATGTACTCCCTCTTGGGAGAGGACACCATGTAGTCCCTCTTCGGCGAGGATGCCATGAAGTCTCGGCGAGGGCTGCACGCCATGAAGTCCCTCCGCGGGGAGGACGCCATGAGGAGGAAGTCGCCGGCGCCGGCGCCTCCGGGCACGCCGATCTGGTCAGCGAAGAGCGACTCCCACAGGGCGATGTCCGGCGACTGGATCTCCACGTCGATGTCGCCGCCATCGAACCGGAGCGCCTGCAGCCCGGCGAGGGCGTCGCCGGCGTCCGGGCCGCCGGTGGACGACGCCACGATATTCGACTCCGAGACCGACGCCGTCGGAGACGTCGGCGCCTGGTGCTGCGGTTTCGAGCCCGACGCCGTCTCGGCGCAATTCAGCATCCCCATGCTCGAACACATTGTTGAGCTAGAGTGATTAGATATCAATGGTCACAGATCAAAGGATATGCGCATGTAAGAAAGAGAGACAAAAATTTCTCCTTTGGAATCAACAATTCAACACACAAGAACACAAGCTAGGCTGCTACTACTCAGGTAATTGAGCTCTAGGTTATAATTCCTATGGTTTCTTGGTCATTACAAAGTGCATGAGAGGAAAGGAAAAGTGAGGGGAAAGCTGTGAGCTTTGCACTGTGTTCTTGTCCAGCTCCATTGGAGGTGATGGGATGGGAGGATAAAGAGGCAGCCGCTGCACGCCATGAATGGGCCTTCTTGGAGGCACTGCGTTGGCGTCTGCACACCATGTCAAAACAGCGTTTTGGTCGGTTGCTGGTGAAAATTCTCTGCTGATACCCTTTGTACGCTTTCGGTGACAGTTGTCGCGTGCCTATTGGCAGAGGGCGCCCTCCAACAAGACCATGAAATAGTAGAAGTCTCACAAGAAACCAGGGCTCTTCCAAGGCAGAGGAGACAAACGATGCACTTGGGAGGAAACCCTATGGTATCATTAATAACGAAAGGTGATGATGTATATAGCTAGCCCTCATGTTATGGGTATATAGCCAGTTCCTAAAAGAAGTAAGCTCGCTTTATATCATGCATGCCTATGAAAGTTTTGTTAAGGATATGCTAGCTCTTGCATGTTTCATTCTACTCTATTGGGCATGGGAGTTGAGAGTACATGATCTCCTTTTTTTAAGGATAAACATATGTTTTGATGTCCCTATAAACTAGGGATTTGATTTTTGGTTTTCCAACAAAATAATCCATTGGAGAGGACTGATTTCACCAATTTTACTGTTTTTTGAAATCTACTATTTTGAAAAATGAATTAAAAACTCTCAATCAATCATTTTAAAAAAATTGATTGCATCTCAGTTGAAGGTAACAACCTTAAAGGTAAAAAAGGAGAAAGTATGATTCCTTAAATCTATGGCCCTTGACCCATGCATTTAATTTGCTCCCTAAACTTCAAAACCGTGCTAAATTTTGTTCTCAAAACATTAAAGCCAGGCACCAATGATCGCGATGGTCAATAAAAGGGTGGTTTTGACAAATGAAAATTGATTTGATCAGAGTGTTACCTGTATTTTACATAATAATATTTCATGGAATGCAAACAAAATTATGTAGTTTAGATCATAATTAAAGATTTTTGGTTTTCATACAACTTTCCCATATGTTAATATATTGTATAATTTTAAAACATTTTTTTTGACATTTTTATAAATTTATAACAAGGACAAGATGCTAAACAATTGTGTAAAATTCAAAAAAAAATATGTGTAAATTTTCCATGAAATTGGGTAATTAATCATAAATTCAAAATGTAGTATAATTGGGATTTCATAAAATATTTTATGTAAAAATGGTTATGCCGACAATAGGGAAAATGATTCACTATCAAGCTTACTTCTTCGTTGAAGGATCAAACATGCCCCTTTTATCCTATCTTGGTAACCTAAAATCCTAACATATATTTATATATATTCTAAAAATGAGCTAACTTACACCCTAAAAGTACGCTAACTTACACCTTAAAGTCCCAAGCTATGAATTACAAGATCTGCTAAGGCAGTTGATCCACACGGGGCCAAACATCTTTAGAGCTCGTGGCAGCTTTCACCACTGTCCCATAGGTGAAGATGCCTACTCCAATTCAAAGCTAAGGCACAAATGCGGACTATCAAACCCGAGCTTTCACCTTTTTCTTATTCTCATTGGGTACACATTCCAAGGGCATATTTTGTATCGAGCCTGATTGTTTGGGCATTTTATCTAATCCCCGACAACATATAACAGTTATGTCAAACCATTTTTCAGTTGTGAAAACTGTCATTTACACTGTTAATGGATTTTTGCGTTGAGCTTTGATAATCCAATGTTTACACTGTTTTGAAGTTTATGTTGAACGACCAAAATTGTAGCTTCACCAAAGAAAAATGATAAAGATATTGCAAACCATGGGTTTGATCGAGAACCCAAGACCACGATCGATCGACCTACTACCTACTACAATGCTGCTTCGAAAGTTGTGATGCCTGTGAATCGATGTGGTAATAGCTGATTTTAGACCATTCTGACTGATAAATTGTAACATCATATCCCAATTTTGGGTTAATTAAAAAATTTCTGAATCCAAAATTCGTTTGAATTTGTGCATGAGCTGACATGCATGTGGGTCATAACCTCATCCACTACAGGAAAGTGTATCAGTGTCGGCGGCTAAAACCCCCGACATAGGTACAAATACCGCCGATATTAACCATTGTCGGCGGCTAGCCGCCGACAAAACTTCGCCGACGCTGTCTTGCCGACGATGGTGTGAACCCATCAGTGGATAGACCAATGCGCACATTTCTGAGATCGGCTGCAAATTCGGGATGTTGCTGGTCAAAATGCCTCCAGGCTTCTGCATCAGACGGATGAATCATCACGCCTTCCTTTCTACGTTTGCCGTCTTTGTGCCACCTCATGTGCCTAGCTGTGGACTTGGACATGTACAGACGTTGCAGGCGTTGAGAGATGGGAAAGAAACGGAAGGTTTTCTGAGCAACCGTTGTCTGTCTGTCTACATCATCTCGTCCTTTAACTACCACGTACCGACTCTCGCCGCAATGTTTGCAATAAGTCAGCCCAGAATCGGTCTTTCGGTAAAGCATGCAAAATTTCGGACAGTAGTCTATCCTCTCGCACGGCATGCCTAACACGCTTAGAAGCTTCTTCGACTCATAAAGATTTGGAGTCATCTTGTGTCCAACCGGAAGTAGGCTGTCTAACAGTTTGCACAGGTCGTTAAAGCAATTGGCTGAAAGGTTGTATTTTGTCTTAACGGCCATTAGACGTGACACCGCAGACAGCACGGTCACATCGGTTCGCTCATGGAGCGGCTCTTTGGCAGACTCAAGGAGTTTCTCGAATTTCTGTGCAAGTGGCTCGGACTCTTCCTCAGGAGAGAGATCGAAAGCCCTACCCACATCATCCGTTAGCTCGTCCAATCTGTCGACCTCAACTTCATCGTAACCCTCCCCAAAATCCACAGGGCTAGGCACCGGCGGCGGACGCTTCCTCTCTCCATGATATACCCATACAAAGTAATTTGCCTTAAAGCCATGCCTACAGATGTGCTC
>SPJY01012519.1:974412-1037710 GCA_005191435.1 Raddia distichophylla | reverse complement strand
AATGTCGAGCCTACACAAGTTGAATGTACAACTTTGCTCACTTGGCTATCAGCGCGCGGCGCGGCGTGTGCTCCCTGTAAGTCGCGGGTTCGAGCACCGCCGAGCCCCCTGATTTTATTTATTTTATCTGTGTCGGCGGCATACCTCAGACCGCCGACACAGATGCCTCCCATGGCTACGGATGTGTGCCGTGACTGGCACGTGGGTCCGGGTGAAGGCAAGAGAGAAGGAGCTTGAGGGAGGGTCTATCTCGGCGGCGAAGACCAGAGCCGCCGACACAGACTCTGGCGGTAAAGATACAAAACAATGTCGAGCCTACACAAGTTGAATGTACAACTTTGCTCACTTGGCTATCAGCGCGCGGCGCGGCTTGTGCTCCCTGTAAGTCGCGGGTTCGAGCACCGCCGAGCCCCCTGATTTTATTTATTTTATCTGTGTCGGCGGCATACCTCAGACCGCCGACACAGATGCCTCCCATGGCTACGGATGTGTGCCGTGACTGGCACGTGGGTCCGGGTGAAGGCAAGAGAGAAGGAGCTTGAGGGAGGGTCTATCTCGGCGGCGAAGACCAGAGCCGCCGACACAGACTCTGGCGGTAAAGCTACAAAACAATGTCGAGCCTACACAAGTTGAATGTACAACTTTGCTCACTTGGCTATCAGCGCACGACGCGGCGTGTGCTCCCTGTAAGTCGCGGGTTCGAGCACCGCCGCGCCCCCTGATTTTATTTATTTTATCGGTGTCGGCGGCTCCGTTCAGACCGCCGACACAGAGGCCTCCCCTGGCTACGGATTGGGCCCGCTTGTTAGGGACCTTGCCTGACTGGCACGTGGGTCCACATAAACGTCGGCCGTGATCGGGCCGTCTCTGGAGGGAGCAATATCGGCGGTTATGTTGATGTCGCCGACACTGAATAATTGGCGGGAGCAAAATTTTGAAATTCATCCGGCTGGCGGGAGGTGGCTGAGAAGTGTCGGCGGCATACCTCTGGCCGTCGAAACTGATGCTGTCTGTGTCGGCTGCGTTATTTGGGCCCCCGACATTGATCTGTCGGCGGCGTTTGGCCGCCGATACTGAATTTTCTGGCCGCCCACACTAATGGCGTTTCCTGTAGTGATCTCTCTCTCTCTCTTCCTCTCCTTCTCTCTTCCTCTCTCCTGACCGGTGGCCCTGCCCTGCTCTATCGCCGCTCTGATCCGCCTCTGCACTTGCTGTTCTGCCGCGCTGGCCGACCGCCTCTCGCGCCATCATGCGTGCGCCGCACGCGTCCTGTCGCCGCGCTACTTCGTTTCCTGCCACGCCACACACCGCGTCATCCCGTCGCCGCTACGCTCTCTCCTCTGCGTCACCAAGCGCGCCTCAAGCCAGCCAACCGGTCCGACGCCTATAAAGCCCCTCACTGTCCCGCCCGCCAGAGAAGTCCCTGTTTTCCCCAATTTTTCACCATGCCGCCGAGCCGGAGGAAGACGATGAAGGGGGACCGTCCGTTGAGCTCCAAGATTTGTGCCGAGCGGGGTCGTCGTGTCGCTGCCACGTGGGCCCCACCTGCCAGGGGAGCTCCCAGAGCGAGCGTTGCGGTCCATCGGTCTCGAGCCACTGACAGTGGGCCCCTGGCCTACTGGTCAGGTTAAGTGGAAACGTCTAGAGGTGCGGGTGTATTCTCCTTGAGTTGGCGCCTTTCGAAAACTCGCCTTCAGGGATATTCTTGCTTAAATATATATATTCGTAGGAGAAATAAACACGAAATACCATTAAATAATTAGCAATTTCCTTAATGAATTAAAATATGTGCTGAATTCAGAAAATATATTAGTTAGAGATATAATTCAGGGTTACCATTTAGTAGCACCTAGTATATTATCAATTCCGATAAACCTTACTCTGTACATGTGTCGTATTACTACGTACCGTCATCATATGTCGGTTTAAAACCCTAATCACCCAACAACGACCTTACCGTACGAAATCGTATTTTGGGGTATAATAGACTTTTATATACTGATAATATCATTGTTAATGCACTCTGTCATGCATAGCATACCATACGAAAAATTAGATTCGCTAATCGATCTTAGGCATTTAGGCCGAGGGTAAAGCCTAGGTCGTACATGCATCATGATTTTTGTTGCATTAGTAAGTAATTATTGGTTTGATTGTATGATTAGACGTAGGCGATCCCGAAGGAAGGTTTGGGGACGCCGAGGAGGAACACCTACCTGAGAAAGGCGAGTTAACACTTACTCTTTAGACGTTTGTCCGTATTAGGGAGAGACTGCAACTTTCCCTAGTGCGGATTAACATCGCTAATACCATGTTCATTACCCAATTTTCTGTTACCTATTTTATTTATTATTTAAATGCATGCTTAGTAGTCTGCCTAATTGTTAATCATGTAATACCTATACATGCCTTCCCTTGATCTGTTTGGCCTTAATGACTGCCTTGATTGTCCTATGATTAGGCTGGTAACCACTTTAACCCTACCTAATGGGTAAAACTTACTTAGACTGGCTTAGGCTTAAACAAATCTTCCGGCTACTCGCCACGGAACGGTGAATCGATATTCACCGGTCATTCATTCTTCTCATTCAAACATGATATGACATATGACAGTTAGGGCTATTAATTGCATGTTGGGCTGATTGTGTTTGACGGTAAGGTTGTGTGGGAAGTCGGTCTGGTTTTGCCGGTTTGTTGGGATAGTCCAAGTATGGTATGATTGAGGACCGTGGAAGTAGAGATTTACCGGTGGGTTGCCCCTAGAGGACATCTAGATGGATGATTGAGGCCCAGGGTGCCTGGTGCTGGGTTTAGCCAGGGCTTACCTAGGAGGAGCGCGGAGTAACACGCGTAGCGGGGAGATCACTGCCATCATAGGGACGGTTCCATCACAACGCGTAGCCATCGCATGGAGTACGAGTCTTGGATCGCCAGCTATGAGCGCTCTGTGGAGGCCCTCTGGGACCATTCTCGATAGGGACCTGCATGGGTCATCACCAAGGGTGATAAAGGCCACACTTCCCCAGGGTGACGGTCGGCTAGTGAGGGTTGGCAATCCCCTAAGCCGAGGCGGGCACGCCATTGCAAGTGTGGTCCACAACAAGATTGCCAAATCCTGGAAGGATAGCGGATCTAGGAAATGTTGGGGGCAACCGAAAGAAAGCTGGGATGATTGATTAAGCTGGATTTGGGAAATTTGGACGAGAGTTGGTCTATTATGGGTTGGTCGGTATGTTTGGTTGATCAGTTGGGTTTGGGTGCATTAGTAAGATGGTAAACCCTTGATTTATACAAACAAGACAAATTCTAGTTGATACTAGTTAGGATGTTCTTAAAATCTTATTAAACTTGGCTTTACGCAAATAAAATAAACCTTTCCTCCAAATAAAGCCTTCTAAACACTATGTGCATCAAAGGAAGTGTTATCTAGCCAGCGTTTGGATGACGCTGACCTCGTCTTCTTACTTTCTTTAGACGAGGGAATCAAGGAAGATCCCTACGAGTGTCATGAAGACAATAGATAGGGTTTCGATGGACCTGAAGAGTCAGGTTGCTCCAGTCGTTGGTGGGACATTTAGCCGATAGGGATTCTTTTGGGTACATATTTCGGAGATAGCGGCAATACTCTGAATATTGTTTTGTAATATTAAGGCGTGTATTGTCCGCCTTACTAAACTCGCCTAAGGGCGTAACTTGGTATGTAATATTCAGGATTCTATGTAATCGATGTCTGCTCATATCGGCTATGTGATATTCCGCACTAGTGTACCGATCCAGGGGCTAGTGCATGAAATTATCGACCCTCAAGGTAAGTTAAAATTAAGAAGTTAAAATTGAGGGTTGACATAAATGAAAACTCGGGGTACCGGGATACAGTAAATTAATCGGTGAAATTAGGCAGGTTAATTGTCAAATCCCTGCGTAAACAGATGACGTAAGAACGATCGAGTTGCCTGATGCTAAAAAAGTATAGAAATTTTGATTTAACTATTACAAGTAGTCTCCATTTTCTTTAAAAAAAAAGATAAAACACATAAGTACATTTTGTATGCGTAATAAACTAATAATGCCGATTTAATATTGTGAGGCGTGTGGACGATGAACAAGGTACGAGCACTCGTCCATATATGTATGGGCATTGACAATGTCGTCCGCCTAGGCCTTGGATTTCCCAAAGACACAGAGCGGTTGGAGCTGTCCACATATACAGTTGTGTTCTATTGGGAGGCATCCTAACAGGCTTAATTCCCTTTGTGTTCTTCTACTATGTCCCATTTCCACAACATAACAAGGAACACTAGCTACATGCATGCACATAAATATCCCATTGGACTTGTAGCCCGGCCCCCAAGGACAAAATGCATGGGCATCATATCATCTCTCTACAAAAAGAGACCAATGCATGTGTTATATATATATATATATACATGATACATCTATATATATGTATATGTGTACGCGTATTATGTAATGTTTAATTAAGTATGAAGAGTTATTTACCCTCATTTTTTAGTCAGGAGAGGACAAGGCACGTCTATTTCAAATGGGACCCATGAGGGAGCCAAATTGATGGTACGATACAAGGATGGACACACGTGAGTCATGACAGCTTCATATCTTAGGTTTGGAGGCTTCTTGCTTGGTTTATTAGGCTGCCATTCGGGTGTCTTTTCTTGTTTGGTACTGAGATGGTAACTGACCTCGACGATAACTTCTTTAAATGTACCGTCCATGAAAGGTACTCCCTTAGCTGTGAAAAAAATGTTATCACAGTTCTATTAAGTCGAATCATCTCTGCTAAGTAGGAGAAATTCATGGCCTCACTGAAAGACACCATAAATTTGACTATTTTACCGTACGACAATTGGATGTCCTAAAAAACTTTTTAAAAAATAGAATACAAATCCAAAACAAGTTTCATACTGACAAACATATACATGTATTTGTTGATTTAGTCACAAATCAATTATTGGTTGTGGGAGAGCAGCTTTAAGTATAGTGTTCATCACTTAGGCTCTGTTTGTTTGAGCTACAGCTTCTCTAAAAGCTGCTTCTGGGTTTTGACCTAAGAAGCTAGCTTTTACAGAAGCTATATTTCCAAAAGCTAGACCTATTTAGCAACCAAGCTTTTGGGTGTTTTGCTTATCAGATTTTGAGCTATATTGATGTGTAATGTCTAGAATACGCTTGACTAATTATACTTTGTTTATTAGTTTATTGTTTTTATATGTGTTAGTTTTGATTTGCATGTGAGTTCGTAAATTAAAATAATGCATTTCTGACACATTTTCATCAATAGCATCACACATTCCAGCTCATTTTTTATTTGATTCCATCAATAGAGGATGGGCGGCAGGGAGGCACGTATGTGGAGGGGCGGCGGGGAGGACATGATGAGGAGGGGTGGCAGCTGCTCCCATCGGCTCGGAAGCGTCGGCCAGAAGGGAGGCGATGGCATCGTCGGCGGCCTACGAGGTGCGGTGTGGAGGGTTTGGGAAGGGGTGATGCATGGGGAAGCACTAGATGGGGAGGGAAGGTGAGGGAGGTAACCTGATGGGAGGCAAGCGGCACAAGTAGGGTTCATATTGGAAGGGGTAGCGGGGAGAGGACCGAAGTATATAGTCGATGGAATTTGTGGGTAAATAATTAGAAGTATAGGGGTACTCTCATTTTATTAACCCACAAAAGTTAGTAAAGCCACCCAGGACTTGCTTCTCATGTCATAGTACAATTTGGGCTTTTGGGATCTTTTGTCTTGTTGGAAGGGGGTTGCAAAAGCTAACTGTTTGTTTGGGCTTACCGACTTCTGAGGACTAGAAGCTGGCTAGAAGATCAAGCAAGTAGGGACTTATTAGGGTAGTCTTTTAGATTGAGTGGGCCAAGGCCTTGGCTGTGGCTTCGATTGGACTAGTTGATATAGTAAGTCCAATGAGATCTAGGACAAAGACTTTTAGTGAATACGGAGGAAATTGGATTTGCAGGCCAAAAGATAGGTTGTATTGTACCTGGCTCTACTTTGAAACTCATAGTGTCTCCAGGGGCATACAATGTCTGGCTGGTTCACCCAATGTGTGATGAGGGAGATTATTAGGTTTAGCACTATAGGAAATGACTACAGTCTCGATTGCTTCTCAATGACTCGATAGCCACCAAAAACCCTCGACATTGGTTAATTACTCTTGACGGCCACACCTTCAACGTCAATAGACAAGCTCCAAGATAGGTAATCTCAATAGCTAAGGATGGAGCCGTTGATACTACTCAACCGTTTGCTAGGAAAAGAAACGGCGTCCACCTATGTCAACAGCCAACCGTCAGCCATCGAGATAACAAAAATTTTAAGTTAATAGTTTTTTATTTGTAAACTAGAGTTTAATAGATTTAATTTACATAAAAATTGAAAAATCCTTTAATTGGACCATTAGTAGAACATTTGAATTTAAAATTTGAGTTTTGTTTTATCTTTTGAATTTTGAAGAAATTATTGGGTGTATCAAAATATTATATCTCACCGTATGCTACGATAACCTAGTGGTTTTCCAAAAAAAAACACCCGGTTTAGAGGGGGCCTTCGCATTGGATGCTCGAAATTTTCTAGTCTTTTCACTGGTGACGTGTTTCGATGCATAATAGACGATGGAATGCATTTGTCTAGCAACATAGTTGTTTTTATATTTTAAAAAGTTTAAATACGTTGGGTTGACCATTGATGTGCTGCGGAGGGTGAAACCCTCGAGATAGGACCATCTCTCGACGGCCAAAACGAGAACCGTCGATATAGAGCATCTTTTAATATTCAAACTCTTTTGAACAATGTGCATGTTTATATTTACAATTGAATGTATATATTTGTCACATATATCGTAGTTCTCGATTTGTGTCGTGGATTATGCAAATAATTGTGTGAATGTGCGATTGTGGTCGCATATGTGCGATATTGGGGATAATGTTAAATATGGGATTTTGGGTTTGCAGCTATAGTTGCAGATGCAGTTTTCTGTTTTTTAAAAAAAATATAAAACAAACTTTTTCTGGTTTGTTCTACTCTCGATGATCGTGGATTGAATCGTCAAGACCGTTGAGAGCGTGGTGAACCATGGCCGGCTGGTTTCGGTGGGGCCCAGGACAACTTCATTGGACAGCTAGTGTCTGACCGTCGAGAGTACTCTGTCAGGACGAAAATGACGTCTAAGGCAGTATTCACGACGGCATGTTACCTGGCCATCAAGACATCCTATCGACGGCTCAACCGTCGAGATTTTGTCTCTCTCTCTCGATTGAGCTAACTCGACGGCCTTGTCTCGACAGACGTCGGCTGTCAAGTCTAATCTTTCCCGATGGCTTAGTATTTACTATCGACGGTTCCAGGCGTCGAGACAGATGTTGTTTTCGTAGTGTAGTGCCACATCGGTTATTGGTTGTACAGGAGTGCACCTTTTTGGGAAAATATCTTGTATGCCACTGGAAAAAAATAAAAATACTATGTATGTTACTGAGCTCACATGTCATACACTCAGATGATTCCACATGTCATGCACACAGGATGACATATAGGGGATTGGAAATTTTTTTAGTGGCACATAGGGAAATGTTCCAACTTAAAAGGTATAGTGTCCATCATCTATCAGGCTAGTCTTTGGTAATTTGTTCGTGATAATGGTTTCACCATGTTAGTCTGTTTATGCATTAGTGGATTAATTCAAAGTTGAGCATAATTTTGATTTCAATTTCATCTGTCAATTCTAGGCGTCGAGCAGATGTTGTTTTCGTAGTGTAGTTCCACGTCGGTTATAGGTTGTGCGGGAGTGCACCTTTTTGGAAAAATATCTTGTATGCCACTGGGAAAAAATAAAAATACCATGTATGTTGCTGGGCTCACATGCCATATACTCAGATGATTTCACATGTCGTACACACAGGATGACATATAGTGGTTTGAAAAAAATTTAGTGGCACATAGGGAATTGTTCCAACATAAAAGGTATAGCGTTCATCATCTATCAGGCTAGTCTTTGGTAATTTGTTCGTGATAATGGTTTCTCCATGTTAGTCTGTCTATGCATTAGTGGATTAGTTCAAAATTGAGCATAATTTTGATTTCAATTTCATGTATCAATTCTCGACTGATGTAGGTTCTACATAGTGGCAGGAAATTCTGCAAAATTTAATGGCCGGCACTGGGTTAATTAATAGATCAAAAGACACCCTAGCTTACCATCCTAACACTACTTCTAACACATCAGGCAAACCCATTTGACCCGTTAAAACCGTAGTTGATCTAAGCAAAGGACTACTGCTGCTCGGTTTTGATAGTTTGGCACTACCCATACCTAGTCTAGTATATATTGGCGTATTGCAAAACATGGGAATACCCATAGTTTAGGGACAAACGGGGTGCTTTTTCCTTTTTGAAAAATGAACCTTGTTTGCAAATGACTCTGTACGTTGCTTCGCAAGTGAATTTTGCTACACCACAGCTGTGATCCCAAACGGCCTTGTTTGTTTCAGATTAATGTAGAGTTGCGTTTTACTGTAGCAAATTTGTGACCCTCTCAAAATACGTTTTAACGAGTTCAAAAAATTATGAAAAAATATTTTACAAAATTTAATAAGTACTATTTAAAACCCCACAAGACTGACTACAAAACATTACATCATTTGGCTTATACAAAAATAACAAATTTTCATTTAATTTAATTTAATCTAAAACAAACAAGGCCTTATTTTCAAACCTAGACATATTGTTTATAACACTACCATCTGAACATGCGCCCGTCAAGTTTTATCTAAATATATGTGCCCCTCAAGTTTTAATCCAGAAATAGTCCTGATCAGAAGAGAGATCATTAATTTGTCGACACTAAAACTCGAGAAACATCGAAGCAGCATGACCCGTGGCATTTTGGGGGTATGAAACGCTAGATGGTGTATATATGAACGCTGAATTATTGGGTACATTTTGGATGGCATGATTGTCAGCTTTGCCCCATGCATACTTTACTGAGAGTAGCTTGATTGTGAGAAGTTAATTACTGCAGATTGATATCCATGACTGCTCCAGATTCTACACATGTACTGCCAATTAAGTTTAGATGGACATTTCAGAGACAACTTAATTGCATGTGGTTAACACCTACGACAAAGAACAGCAGACTTATCTCTTTTGGAAAATCTGGAGTTCTCTAATTTTGTGCACTGACCTGCTGTGCATGTGTCAACGTACTGTCTAGTTGCATGTCTTGTGACCATTTGGCCAATCAGATCGACATGCGTGTGCTCGCAGATTAGATTATGAACCATTTTGTATCAGAAGCGCCGAATCTGAATGTAACACGAGCATGCATGCAGCCTAATCATATTTACAATCAAAAACTACCAAAATTATCCATATACCGCAAACGGGTTACAGATCTATCTTATTGCACCAAGCTCGAGGTGCCCTCTTCAGACCATAAAGAGACTTGTTGGGCCGTAATATGCAATCAAGGTAAGAGGAATCCATGAAAACTGACTATTTGGAGCAATAGATAATCTCAGTGAGAGTACCATGCCGCAAGACATTGTTGACATCCAACCAACAGGATGAGAGAGAGAGAGAGAGAGAGAGTGAGTGTAAGCACAATCCAGATGGAGGTAGGCTTAACAGGGCCGAAAGTCTCATCGAACTCAACTCCAAGCCACTGGGTGAAGCCACGAAGAACCCAATGGGACTTGTATCTTTTAAGAGAGCCAATTGCTATGGTTTGTACTTGAAAATCCACTTGTCCGTGACAATGTTGGCACCAAGGGGCAGGGAATCCCATGTGCGGTTGGCTTGGATAGCATCAAACTTCTTGGTAATGACCTTGCGCCAATTGGTATCTAACGGTGCCATGATATGATTTTGATAACGGAGACAACACTATGGAGTGGAATTTGAGGCGCTCATGAGGCTATGTGAGTACCAACCCTTCGACAAGTGACCATGTGGTGGGCATTCGTCATTGTCAACATGGTCACACCGCTGGCAATAACCTACAACACAACTTCTACAGGGGTAGCTGTATGAGAAGCAGAAACGATCGTCATCGAGGCTGGTGTGATCTGGCAGCCGAGGACGTGACTATCACAGCGGGTGACGCAGAAACTAGGACCGGCGTAGCCCGGTTGTCGACTAGCATTGTTGTCGGGGCAGCAGTGAACGATGCAGATGCGACGATTGGCATGACCCGAATGGAAACTGGCACTGTTGTCAGGGTGGCATTCGGCACAGCCTAGATGGCGGTCGGTGCTACTGTCAAGGCGGCAGCAGGCATGACTGGGCCAGCCAGAAGCGAGGCATAGGTGGCCGGTGGTAGGGGCCAACACAAATATGGTCAATGTTAGGACTGACGATGGCGCCCGTGGTGGTCGGTGCAGCTGGCGCAGTTGGTGTACCTTCAAGCAAAGAAGTAGAGCGGGCCCACTGGGTAAAGGAGAATCCGCTCATTCTAACTGAAAATCAAGGTCAGTGAGAAGGAGGAAAAATCATGACAACGATACCCTTTGTGATCTGAGGGGCGGCCGAAGAAAATACAAAGGGTGGAACAAAGTTCAAGTTTGTGAGGGGTGCAAACATGCAGTGCTAGAAGGTTCGGGTAGCACGCGCATCCAAACACACAGAGGTGAGAGTAAGTGGTTGAGAGCCATGGAGGGAAAAGAAGGTACTAGAGAGAGAGAGAGAGTGGATTTGGGACAACAATTAAGTAGATAGGTGCCAGCGTGGAGGGCTTCTACCTAGTTGGAGGGAGGAAGATTGGCTTGAAACAGAAGGGAACACACGACATCATTGGTGGTACAGATGGTGCATTCGGTCTCGCCATTTTGCCGAGACGTATATAGATATGATATGCGGAGTGCAATGCCATAGGTAAGAAAGAAAGACCTAGATGTTGAGTTATCAAACTTGCGACCATTATCACATTGAATGGTTTTAACGATGGAGGCAAAACTTAGTGCGAACATAGGCCAGAAACTTGGAGATGGTGCGAAAAGTCTCAGATTTTAAACGTGAGGGAAACATCCATAAAAAATGAGAACGATCATCGAGAATAACTCGATAATATTTGTAACCAGAAACACTGGCAACAGGAGAGGTCCATAGGTCACAATGAATTAAATCAAAATTATAGACAACTCAATTATTGGAGGAGACCAAAGGGAGACAAACATGACGACCGAGTTGACGTGCATGAGAAATCAATTCATGTTTGTTTTTATTATAGGAAATAACAAAAGAGCTGGACAATCTGGAGAGCGACTACCAGGTGACCAAGACAATGATGCCAAAGTGTCAAGGTTGGAGTGCTGGTGACAAAGGCATGAGGATAGGTGGCAGCCAAAGTGACAGAGTAGAGGTCCCTCAAGCTATTACATCTGGCGATCACACTCCTAATACGAAGATCCTTCATAGAGAAGCCAGAGGGGTCAAATTCAATGCAACACCAATTATCTAAATTTACGATCAGAAATGAGATCTTTTTTATTATATGGGGTGTAACAAGGACATTACGAAGCGTAAGAGGTCGATTGTTTGTGAGAAAATAAAGATAACTAGTGGATGTGACCAGTAGATGAGACCCATTACCAATGGTGGTGTTGGTCGGGCAAAAAGGAGAGGGTGGATGGGACGATGAGAGGTTACTAGCATTCGAAGTCATGTGTGAGGTCGCACCAGAGTCCATGTACCACTCCACAGTGGTAAGAGGCGGACTTCATATCATAGTGTTGAAAGCATTGGCCACTTGGGGGTGGGAGGCATACTCCCACCGATTGTGGAAGTGGGATGACCACCACCACCTAGAAAACCACCATGATGATTGCGGTTGTTGTTGCCACAACCGTTGTTGCTGCTGCGAGGCTCCTCATAAGTAGTGTCAGAAGAGGAGCCACCAGAGGGTGGTCGATCGCCGCTAGAAGAGGTGGTGGCGACGAAAGCGAAGGAAGAGACACCTGACAAGTAGCCCCATGTAATCTCTTCAAACAGGAGCTGAGACCAGACTTCCACGAAGGTTGAAAAGGTCTTGAGTCCAAAGTATAGCCCTCACTATGTTGAACTTGTCGAAGAGACTACAAAGCACGTTGAGGACCAACGTGCCATTGTTGATTCTCACTGATGTCGTTGATCATATCATCTGTGCTATTCAACTGCCTGCAGTAGTCGCTGAAGGTTCATAGATATCGCCTTGGAGAAAGGAACAAAAGTTGGCCACAACATGAAGAGCACGACTATCCTTATTTAAGAAACTACTGCTCAAGGTTGATCCAGGCGGAGCTGGTGGTGGTGGTGGGGTTCGTGATGGCCTCTAGCAGGTCTGCAGAAAGACAACCCAGGCATGCGCATGAAGTGCATGGGCAGTGGTAGCATCGACAACTAGGTCACTGGGTCTAGTGACACGGTCGCTCGGGCTAGTCGAGAACCCGAAGTTAGGGGGGTAGCCCTGAAAACCATAGGCATGCAAAAATTTGGGGTGCCAGTGCCAAGGACAGCACCAAGGTGGCTAGGGCGGCCCAATGCTCCGGCGCTAAGGCATGCGACAAGGTGAACAACGCTTAGGCCAAGGAACTGCGAGCCTGCGGCTGCACCGAGACTGAGGCCCATGGCAGGGCCAAGAAACCACACGCCCATGCACATGCTAAGGCTGGCACCAACTTGACCAGTGTGACCAGTGGAAAATCCAGCACTGAGGCTACTGGGATGTCCGCTGCCAGATCCGAGGTGGCTGGGGTGACCAGCGACAAAGCCGGCTCTAAGGCCGGGGTGGTCAAAGCCGGTGGACGACGCCAGATTCATGGGCAATGACGACTGATCCGTGAGTGTTGAGGTGTTGCCGAGATCATCGAGGCCCACACTGAACATGTGCCATGGACAATATGGCCATCTATGGGTTGGCCGTCGGGTTGCAGATCTAGAGGAAGGGGGAAACTGGTGGCGTTCAGGGCGGTGGCAGCAAGAGCCTGCACATCGGTGGGATGGTCGACGGTGGCTACACGCATGGCGGCGACATGCGCGAACCAGGAGGTGGAGGGCATGATGTCGATAGTCGCCAAGGCGCCGACGGCCTGTGTGTCGGCGGTCGCGCGAATGGCCGCCTAAAATGCTGAGAGGAGAAAGACCGGCGATGGTGATATCGTCCGCGAGGGCAGCAACGTCAAAGATGGCACCAAAGAGGGGTGGCGGTATAGGAGTACAGGCAAGGCTGTCACCGGTGGTGACCATGCTGGAGGAGACGTCGGCGAGGGAAGCCATGGCAGCACGTCAATGAATGGTTAGGGTTCACTAAAATGGTGGAGCAGAAAAACCTGCGTATGATACCATGATAGACAAACAATGTTTGCAGTGTATTACAATGAGAGCCAAAATTCAATACATGTTGAGCACTGTTTAATGGACTAACCATTGATTTATAGAAATGTATCGAGAGAATTAGGAAGGGGCGCCGCAGTACCTTAATGCGTGCATATCACAGGAAATCATGTTGGAGCGCGGCGCGAGCGCGTGACCTAAGACCTCTATACCTACAATACACCAAAATAGTTCATATATACTAAACAGATTACTATCGGTTCATCCACAACTGGTACACATATATATTACTCTCTGTACTAGTTCACAAGTGTATGAGCATGAGAAGCTCCTCGTATGTGCCGATTCTGTAGTTAATCGACGCCGATGCTCCCCTTTTTATGTGGTTGTTTTTGTTCGCAACCGAGACAAACAATTATGTAATGGTTAGAAAGGAAAACCGATATAGATATGTGACATTTGTTCTAGTTCAGAATACAAGCATGCACATGTACGTACCACTGTGGTGGTTCTGCTAACCAACTGACACATATAAGTTATTGTTTGTGACATTTTTATTTTAGAACCGGTACTAATAAACCCTAATCCCCCAATAATATGTGCAGCTTGCCGTTCCCACACTCATTCGAAAAATCGACAGCGGCAGTGATTGCAATTGCCTATCTGCCGAGGCGCGGTGGGTCTCCTGACTCTGGTGAGGTGCTATACTGCTATGACGCTATCTTCTCGTCGACTCCGGCTTCCATGCATCTTTCATTTACCTATTTTGCAATTTTTACAACGTTTATATGGATCGAACCATCAAATGCAACTATATATCATCCAACGAAAAATTAGGTGTGACGCACGTTTTTGTATTTTCCCACAAATTTCCGGCCAATGTTGGTAATTTTACCACATATGCCAAACATGCTAACCGGCCATAGTAGTTGCAACCGTCGCTTCAAACTTGAAATATGCTTATTTCGGTCTAACAAGCCACAACACCGCACCTATCTTTGAACTGGTGAATTATACATCTTCTGAACATGTTGAGCTTATTATCTGCCATTTTACCGGGCGGAGTTTGGGTCGGCCCAATTATCCGCCAATTCATATGGTGGTATTTGGGTCTGGCCTCATACCCGTCCGTTCAAACGACGGTATTTGGTACAGGTCAATTACTCAATCGGCAGGTTTTTTTTTGGGCGTGCTGCTTCTCTCCCCTCTAACAAGTAGTCTCCCTTTGTAATTCTCCCCTCCCCTCTCCCCCCTCCCCCCTCCCTTTTCTGTTCTTCTTTGTACAGCGTACAGTTCCTTTTTTTTTAATGAAATGGCAGTGCTCCTGCCCATTCGCTCAAAAAAATCGGTAGGTTTTGGGCAGTGTCTATTTCCCGCTATATATGTGATTGGATGGGAGAAGTTTTTTTTTTTAATTTTAATAAACAAAAATATTTATTTAATTTATAAAAGAAAATTATAAAATGTTAAAAAAATTATGCGTACAGAGCTGTGATCCGATCTAGATGATATAATCTAAGCCCGATTCCGTAGAAAAATACATGTGAGCCTATAAGCCTATTTCCGGTTGCAAATAATTCTCATAATGCTCGGTCCGTTCAGCCGAACTGACCAGAATTATCCATACCACTTTTGCAGAACAAGAATTAAGTTTACAATTCTTGGCTTTTGCTTTCAAATTCCGCTGCAAACACTAATCCTAAAGCTCAAAGCCCAGTTCTTTTCAGCTTAACAGCTTAACGTCTTAACAGCTTAATGACTTATCTACGTTTTAAAAACACATATACTTTGAGTTTTTTTAGTCCTTTTTAGCTGTTTTGAAGGTGGGTTCTAACGCTTTAAAAAGCAAGTTAAACGAAATGTATCCGAATCTCGAGACTATCTCAAAAAGCTCTCGAAGTTCAGTCATTTCAGCCGTTCAGATCAGCTCAAGAGAATAGGGCCTAAATCATTTTGGATTCAACGAATTTGAATATGATTCTGATCCTAAATAAGTTCAGAACGAATATGCTAGAAGCAAATGCCGCTACTATAGTTTTCACCGTGAACTAGCTGGTACGGTTTCAGAACCGGAGTTCAAATTTGCGTTGATTAGCAGCGAATCGGCTACCTTTATGCATTCATTAGTAAATGGTGCATGTTGGGCCCTTGGATATCATAGCTAAGAAAAACCCGTACGCATGACACGAAAAGCAAAGGAAATGGATAAATAATGAAATGCTGAGTGAAATAAAACTATAGTGGTTACTTTTGTTTAATCCTTCGTATTCAGATTCTGTTTTTAGCTGTAGTTGATCCTTCTTCCTCCATATATAGATCAATTTTGTGTTGACATATTTGGATATGGTAAAGTGTACCAATGTTCTTACATACGTGTAAAGTTTTCTAATGTCCATGCACCTTTTCTTTTTCTTCACAATGGATGCTCCAAAGTCAAATATTAATTAAGCTGATGCACCTGGTTTATTGGATGAAGTAAGCTCAACCAGCCAAATCATCCTCTACCTTTAATTAATGAGCAACTACGAATCGGATTAATTGGACGTTGTTTCAATTGCAGACAACTTATTTAGAACATATATAATGTATTGCTAAAACATACATAATGTATGTTTGAAACATTTAATTGTATCTATTGGAACATGCAATATAACGTCAACAAAAAAGCAATAGAACTATTGGAAATGCCAACAAATTTGTTGAAACATGATGAAAAAACCTAATGGAATATGACAAAACAACTTATGAAACATGTTGAAACATATTCGACCAATGTTTAAACATACTAAAAGAATTTTTTGAACATACTAAAAAGAACGCCAGTTGATGTCAAAGGAACTGATGAAACATGTAAAATAGTCCATAAACACAACATATTCCACAGTGGTTCATCCACCCCCACACCAAGCTAGATGTTCCGTGAGTACAGATTCAATGTTTTGGACAAGAAAACTTAAATGTTTTCATTTGTATAAGTGTGATATTACAATGGTTAAAAAAGAAGATGCACCTCTTCTCTATCATCTTCCTCAAATTCGGTGAGTCCCTGTCGTGCTCGTCAGATCCGGCCACCTAACTCGTACAGTAGGAGGTGGACAAAGAGGGAAGGGAGACGGGCATGTAGAGAGAGACCACTATATTTGACCGGCTAGCTCACAGCCACGTGTGAGCTGTAGCTAGGGGTGGCAATGGGGCTCCATTCCCCGATCCCGACGGGGAATTCCCCTATTAAGGGACGAGTAAGTGGAGAATTGATCCCCCGCGGGGATGAAAATGAGGAAAATCATTCCCCCGATGGGTCTCGCGAGGACGGGGACAAGGACGAGTAAATTTTCTCCCCGCGGGGACCCGACCTAGACCCGAAAATAACATATATTCGGCTAATCCATCTACTCCAGTATCCACCGGCCCAACCTAGCCACTCAGCCCACCTTCACTTATCCACTCCTCCCTCATCTATATTTACCCTATTCCACTTACCTCCACCCATCGGATTTTTTACTGTACTAGCTTTAAATTAATTCAAAAATAAAAAAAATAATTTCCCGTTTAATAAAATTAAAAAATAGCCGACAGGCGCCTGTTGACTGGGCGGTATTTATGATACGCCCGCTGGACGGGGGTATACTGATAAAACGCCCGGCCAACGGGCGCTTTATATGAAACGCCCGGCCAACGGGCGCTTTATATAAAACGCCCGACCAACGGACGCTTTATATAAAACGCCCGGCCAGTGGGTGCTATTTAAATAGCGCCCGACCAATAGGCGTTTTTTGGTCCTGTTTGTTTTTTTCCATCGGATTCCTGCAACTGCCTGCCATGTGCTTTCACTTCGGATTCCTGCAGATGAACTGTGCACCATCACTTCCTGCCTGCTGTCACTTCGGATTCCTGCTACATGCTCACACTGCTGCGGGTTCACTTCATGCCTGCCATATATCTCTCACTTTGGATTCCTACAGGTGCTCGCACTGCTGCGCCATCACTTCCTGCCTGCCACACTCGCAAGTAGATATTTGTCGTAACTCGTTTTGGTAATGAATTGCTCATTAGGGATGAATTAATTAGATGATTTTTTATAATTTAATTGACACACGCTCGGCTATAAAAAGGGAAGTAGCAGGTAAAATGACACTTTGTTTTTTCTGACTTTGATCGGAATACAAGTACGCGTGCGTTTAAGACAGTTGATCTGGAAAATGACATGGACAAATGCACCATCGAGTACTGCATGAATGATTTTGTACGAAGTCTGGGTCTTCGATGTGCCCGTACTCCCTCCGAAATTTATTTTGCTTGTAGCGCACTAGTTCGTTCGGACTGTCGGGGTAGTGATATCCACAAAGGCATGTATAATTGGTGCATGGGGGGTCCATCTTAAATTGTGGGTCAAGAACTAATCGTGTTCGCTCCCACTCTCTCTCTTGCACACTCAGTAGACCATTTACTCGATGTTGTAACTGTTGTATTCTTCCGTGCAGATAGTCTATGTATGTAGATGCGGCCATGGGTATGGATCATCCATCCATTTTGTAAAGCCACAATCATGTGCCTGCGAAAAGTCGAGTTTATTTTGAATAACCTTTTTGTAACCTAATATGGTTAATTTTGATGGTATACGCACCTCAAACATGGGCCATAATTTGCTGTATTCAAAAGACAAGCTCTGAATATCTTGCCAAAATAGCTACCTATATTCCTATAATGCTACACTGTTGCATATACTGTTTTGCTGTCTATTTCTTTGCTTTTTCATGTACTCTTGGCTTGTGCTGCTTCACTAAATTTTAGTTCTCAGTCATCCATTGGTGTATCATTTATGTAATTCATGAAATGTTGGTGTAATCATTATGCTTGTCAACCCTATGATAATGTAAGCATTTCACATGCTTTGTTTTCATGTATCATTTCCTGCTTCAGTACTTTGATGTTTTTTAATCTATGCTTGACATTTTGTTTTCATGTATCATTTCCTGCTTCAGTACTTTGATGCCTACGCCTCGTTGTCCAGGCACACCTTTGCATCTGTCTCCGGCCGCCGCACCGATGAAGCCAAGCTCCCTTTCTCCATGGATGCTTCTCCAAGTGTGATTTGAACTGGATTTAGTCTATAGTTTGTATGAATGTTTCAGCCATGTACTGGATTATGCTGTATTGTGAGTGCAAATGTATCCAATGACTAATGCAAATGTTTCAGCCATGTATTGAATTAGCTTGAAACAATAGTGTTTCTTTTGAATTGTGAGTGCAAATGTGCAATGTCCAGATTTTTGTTTGAAATCTTTATGGGGCAATGACTAATGCAGCAGCAATACTTGTATTCAGATTATATAAATTCTGGGAAAATTCATGAACTAAACATGGTAGGACCCAATTTCAGAAATCTGAACTGAACAACGGATAATTCATTGACATGGATAATTCTGGGCAACAATAATTCACTGAACAATGGATAATCTCAACAAATAAGGAGTTTCAGATTTGGGTATCTAGACTCTTATTCTTTTGGGCAGCTGACAAAGCACACAGAGAGATGCCTACTTTCCTCAGCACTTTTGGGTATCCAGACTCTTATTGCCGGCGGGCTGGAGGACGGCGGATTTAGCAAGCTGCAAAACTGAAGAGACCAAAATGTAGCATCTACTGAATCTCCATACTCTCTCCAAACAGAACGATAATGACAGCATGGATAGCTAGTTGCCCTCTTGTGTCACATAGTTGGGAAACTGGCAAGCAAGCAATCCATGCCGAGGAAGACAGCGGGCTGTGGCGTGCCCTCGAAGGACGGCAGCGTGCGCTCCGGCGGGCTGGACGACGGCGCCGTGCCCTCCGCCAGCCTGGACGTCGTCAGCGAGTTGAAGGAGGGCGCCGAGTGTTGGGGCGGCGGCGTCGTGCTCTCCAATGGCGGCGGCGGCAAGGCTCGTGGCGGCCAGCGGGCTGGAACCCAGCGGCCGCCGGCTTGGACGACGGCGGCGCGCGGCTGTCGGCGGGCTGGGCGACGGCGGCGTGCCCAGCGGCGGCGGGCGTTCCCGGACGGGCGGGACACAAAGACTAGGGAAAAGGGGATTTGGGGATTTACAGCTTTAAGATGTGTGCGGGCCATGTGTCACCGATCCAGCGAGGTCTCTTTTGATTTCAAAAGGACCCGGGTCCTTCCAAATTTCCTTCCTGATGTTCTATGGATCAAGTGATCACGCGTGGCTATGAGTCAGCTAACTCTATTTAAAATGACTCAGGCCCGGCCCATATAGCCTACTTATCAAGTACTCCCTCCGTCCCAAAATTAATGTCGTTTTTGACTTTAAAAATGCATGTTTGGTCACCGATCCAACGAGATCTTTTTTTGTTTCAAAAGGACCTAGGTCCTTCCAAATTTCCTTCCGGGGGGGTGGGGTGAGAAAGCATGAACGCAGCCTTCCGGCCGGAGAGATGAGCGCATACGTGAAAAAATGAGTAAAAAGCAGCTCCGAGCTTATTGGGTCCGCGTCCGATTTCATTGGACACACAACCACAAGCAATTCCGATAATTTAATGGTGATTTTTTTTTCTGGTATCCGACAAAGCTACTAAGTTATTCGATGCAGCTGTACTGCTGTGCAAAACTCTTGAGAGAAAAAAAATGCAAGGCATTGCTAAGTTGCTGTACTTGTTTTTAACAACCTGATTTGCCACTGATGACAAAACAGAGGAAACAACAACGATATACAAGGGCATGACACCAAGCCTCAGCCTTTTTCCTGTAACCTTCCTACGTCACCCAAAATGACACCCGCGCCACAGCTTTACCAAAGTTGGAGCCATTAGTACTCCACACAAAATTATCCACCTGGCCATTTCAACAAAATCATGGCCGTTCTAACCTACGCTAGCTCCTAGTGTAAGAGCCTAGAGGAAAACTGGGTTCTGTTCACCTCCTTATGCTGAATTCATCTACGATGGAAGAACATGGTATCTTTTCACATGGTCTTTCCTTGATCTACAGTATAACATGAGGCGTCGTTTGTCCACCTCTCCTGTGTTTGATAATCGGACACCATATTCCAGCAGTCTCCTCACATCCCTAGGAATCGGACTCTGCCACTGACCGTCCCACCAAGCATGGGGGAGGAGTGGGGTTAAGGCACACTGGTGCTGCTGGTGCTGACAGCTCAAAGGTCCAGCGTATCTGTTCCAGATATGGCCCCAGCCAACCTGTGTTGAGAGTCCATCGACCAGTAAGTTACTGTGGATGCTGCTTAAGAATGTGAAGTTTGCACCTGAGGGCTCATGACCTATTACAACAAGATTGCAGACAAAATTAGTTTGGATTTAAGACTGAATAGACAAGAGAGAAAGTTTATTGGATAGGAACACAAGGATATGTACCGTGTCTATTAGCTGCCGCCAACGCTGCAATGAGTTGCGCATAGGTTGTCCCCACACGACGATGTGCTCCAGTGATAACTGTGTTTCTTGCATGTGAAGCCAGAAAGAAATCAACAAAAGCTGCCCACCTTGGAGCAGAACCCCAGTCTCTTGAACGATCTTCATTCAAGGTCTGTACAGGAAAGAACTTAATTTCATAGAATGAAAATGTGCTGCTTTGGATGTGGTACAAAGTAGATGCATAAATCTTCCACTGAAATCAGGGCCAGTCCAAACATTTTGATGCCCCGGTGCGAAATTAGAACAAAACTTTGGCGTCATGCTCTTCGTCTTATCTAACTTATCTTTTTGACTTATCACCTGATAAGTTAGATGAGTTAAGTTAGACAAGGCGAAGAGAGTGAGGCCTTAGAATCTAAAAACATAACATTATAAGAGACAAAAGCCAAATGGGTCCAAAATGAAACAAAGTTTGAAACAGTGTGCAATTGGATCATCTAGGTTTAACAACGTGCATTTGTATAGTAGATGGGTCGAAAGACATTATAGGATTTGTTGTTTACATCTTAAATTAAAATTAGTAGCTACCACTGAAAATTTGTCATTTTTTTACAAGCCAAACGGCATAGTACTTTGTAGTCATTTTATGGAGTTTTGATTGGTTCTCAGAAATTTTTTATAACTTTTTGAACTTTCCAAGGTCTCTTTCGAGGGGTCACAACTTTTTCATATTATGATTTTTCAGCTAATTTTAGCTGAAAAGAACAAGACCTATATTGTGCTCACGAGATGAGTATAGTGGGCCCTTTTTTGGGGTTTTGTGCGGTCACACAATCCGCACATGCTGTTGGGCTGGCCCTGACTGAATGAAATATACTTATGACAGAGCTGTTATGCACAGAAATTATTTAGCCATGTGTGAATTGTCAGATGAAATAGTTCATGTAATTTGTTTATTTGGTTTATAACAAAATATCACCTATTACAGCCAACTAGAGCATTTGACGCGCTTTGCGCACTATAGGTTGTTCAAGGAGTAGCTTAATAACTTGAATAATATAATTTGATTTGGGATATTTTGCTAAATTATCATTTATGTTTAACAAGAATGCAGAATGTTTGAAGAGGTTCTAGGAAACTTAGGCATTCACAAACTCAATATTGGGCTTGCTAGTTGTTTTATCAATATATCTATATGGTATCGATAAAAACAGTTAAAAAATTGGGCTTGCTAGTTATTTTTCGGTGTGTTTTCTAGGATGTACTACAATGAAATAATGGAGAAGGTATGTATAAACTAATGAATGATTTTATCTTAGTTTTTTTTACACTGCGGGAGCATAGTATTAAACAAAATAGATTTAGCAGTTTTTTCTATTGGAACTAATACATTACATAGTAAAGTTTCCATGCCCATGTTTATCTTCGTTTACAGGGATGGTCATTATTGTTAGACGCGCTAAGGCCACACTTTTGAGTGTATTTGGGATCAAACCTAACAGCTGGACATTGCGAAAAAATGTTTTAAACATTGAATCTGGGTATTGCGAAAAAGTGCTAGTGTTTTAAACACTGAACCACTGGATTCGCCCAGGAGAGGGCATTGTTTTGCTTCCATAGTGATAATACACGTATTCTTGTGCGGCTGGTTTTATCATGAGGATAGTTTATACGTGCACAGAACTATGTGAATAAACATTTTGAAAAGATACCAATGCACATAAATGTTGTATATCATAAAAGATTGGAAGTTGACTGCAGTGAGCTGTACCTATATAACTACAGTTTTTTTTCATAGTGTAAAGTGAAAAATGAGATTGAAAGAACGTCTGAAAAGCACATCGTTTGTAAGAGTGCATGTAATCAAACTTCATGGAACACAATGTTCTTGCTGCTTGTATCACATATATAACCCATCACTTGTCATGCTATTCTTCCAAGCAAGACAAATTTTAGTCTCCCCTGTTTCATCGCCAGCTATGGTATTAAGCCAATATCTAAAAGAAGGACGATACATAATTTAAGAGCTTGAAAATGTACTTGCTCCTAGAAACAGGTACATGTGAAATCATAACCCATGTTATAAAGAGAAAATAGGGTATGGATGTTGGAGCGGCAGGCCTTATGAGATTGCACCCATACATTATCATGTACAACCAAACATTAGAGAGAAGAGCAGAACCCAACAGTTATCCCAAAGTGCAAAAAGAGCATTAGAAAATGTAGAGATGTGGGGCAGCAGCAACAACAATCAACTTGCAGGAATATAGTAAAAATGGTGGACTAACCTCAAGTGAAACAAGGTAGGAAGTGAAGAGAACTCTGAAGCCAAAAAGAAAAAGAAAAGAAAGAAAAAAAGAAAGAAAAGAAGCAAAGAATGGATGAGAAGAATGAGAAAGCATATACACTCATGTACAGACAGAACATGATAAAAATTCAATAAACAACCATTAATATTTGAAAGTCCCATTCCCTAGTAGAGGGACACACAATTTGGAGAAAAAACCTGATAGTATTTTAGGTACCTAGTAATGATCATCCTGGTAATCCTAATTCTAATAGCAACAATAACATGTGTAAACATCTTAACTTTGAATAAAACTAAATAGCATTTTTGTGATCCCACTGCTAATATGTAGCAGAAGAAAATGAAGCCGGTAAGCAATTCACTGAACATGCTGACCAAAAAATCAATAGCAAAAGGAAAATTAAACATAAAAAAACTAGTGGATAAGATATTTCTTCCTGGAACTGGAAGCAATCACTGCAACTGCTACCTAAATTGTCATCTCAGGACATAATTCAATTTGTATGTAATAAAACAACTCGTGCCATAGAGATGAAAGAAGAAAGAAGGGTGATTAGCTGGATTAACAATAGAAAAATTGAACAAAAAGAAAAATTAACACAGTAAAACCAGTGGACAAGATATTTTTTTCCTAGAAGCTAGCATCACTACAACTGGCTATTTGCATCTTCATGTCAGGAGGGTCGTAACTCAATTAGTGTGTGGAATGAAACAACTCACCCCATCAAAGAACAAAGAAGGGTAATTAGCTGGATTAATAGTAAAAATACTAAACAAAGGATGATACATTCACCATAAACTATCAGACAATTACAAATGAAATAATGATTGTGTACTTGTTCTTCTTAGATATCCCTTAACACAAATGAACCAATCAAGAGAAAGCGTTTACCCATCTGAGACAACAGGACATGAAGTATAACGGAACAAGATATGTAAGATCGAAACTCCAACAATGTTGAGCGAATGCCATGGGCGTAGGCCGTGTGGTTGGGCCACACATTCACCACGAACAGGAGCACAAATGGCTTTGAGCTCTGTACAGCCTTCATGGCCCGTTCCACAAATATGGCATAGGAAAAGGAGCAAGACATTTGAACAATGAAGCACAGCTCACCATGGCCGGATCTATGCTTCTTAGGACATGCAGAGATCACCGCAGCCAGATCTGTGCTTCCTGCTGCTTGCTGGAGCCGTTGCCAGACAATGAAGAACGACATGGAGAAGGACAATGATGAGCAGAAGCGGTGGGTGAGCATGAATTACCTTCAGAGTTCAGAAGAACATCACGGAGAAGGCAATGGTGAGCAGAAGCGGCTGTAGGGAGACGAACAGGAGGCATGGAGGCGGAGGAGGAATGAAGAGTGGCGAAGAGAGAGAAAGGAAGCTGAGAAAGGAGGCTAATCGATCGATGTGGAAAGCGTTGGCAAAAGGGAGCATAGAGACGGTATGACCACGCGGCAGTAGGATGGAAATCCTGAAAAAGCGAGAGAAGCAATCGGACGATCGCCAATTTTGGGGCGACGTGGATATTTTGGAAGGGCTAGGAAGGGCTGTAGGTTTTGATAGGTAAGATTGAGTAGGTTCCTGTTCTCGTCGGTTTATCTTATTTGACTTGTTTGCTTATCTAACTTATTTCTTAACTTTAAGATCCTTTTGAGAAAAAAAATCAAGAGCCAGGTGCACTTCGTTTGACTTGTTTTAGAGCTCTTAGGAAAGTTTTCGATATAGAAAAAATACGGATTCAAAGAATTCAGATTATTTTTAAATAAGCAAAGATAAGTAAATTGGCAAATAAGTCCAATAAGTCAAATAAGCAAATGAGAACAGGCCTAGTTTATGGCTTGGATATCCCTTGTTTGAATAGTAAGTGAAAGCAGGATGCTTCTTTCTTAGATCTTAACAAAGACATTCATAGATTAACCTCTTTCCATGACCTTACCATGCACAATTGCAAAGCAATGCACGAACAGCCAGCTGAGCTGATCTTACTATAATACTGCCAGTGAAGCATGAATTATTCCATAGCCCTTTATGCAAGCATTTTTTTTGGTAAGAATTTTGCACAATTTGCACACAAAAAAAGTATGTTAACATAAGCTATCAGGTACAAAAGGGAATATGAAAAAATGATTGACAAACAGAAATGACAATAAAAGAAATAAGAACGCAAACAAGATCAGCTAGCGAGTCTGTTCACACATTGAAATGAAAGATGCATCATATAACATGAAACACACTTGCATTTTTTCATTGATTAGGTAGTTACAGAATATGGGTACTTCATGTAACATAAGGTGATTGGGATTGGCAACTTCAGAACAAGCAAAATAAGATTATGTGGTACTAATGCAGTAAAATTAAGATAGGTGTCAGTTGACTCTGTTTGGTATGTTTAATCTAGCCTATATGGTCCTTGATGTTAATGTAACATTTATGAAACTAGCTCTGAAGATTTCACTAGTAGCTGAAAGATGCTAAAATATTTTTCACATAAGGCAGTGTAACGTACCTTATCATTTCCATTCACATCTAGACCAAAACGCTTGGCAAACAATTTGTAATCAAAATAGATCACCTGCTCATAAAGTAGAGAATAATTATCTAATTATCTCCTTTCCCAAAAATTCCAAATCAACTGATTAAGAACACTAGAATTCTAACAAACAACTATGATGCTCAGATAAATGTATAATGTTCACAAAGCAACTAACCTCTGCAAACTCACTGATCTCTTGCTTTATCTCCTTAACAAATGATGGCGTGTCTGAAATCAATGCCACTCGAGGTGTACCTTTCAAATGACAAATCTGTATAGCTCTCTTAATGCAACTAACTGCAGCTTTTCTTGCTCGTACCGGCCTAGTGACAAAAATGAGTTATTTTCAGCTTCTCAAAATCATATGATGTTAGATTAATTGCTAATAAAGATGATCTTCATGATATAGGTAGTTGGCATTCGCAAGCTGAAAGAAAAGGATCAATTACTTCAACTCAGCCATTACCATCTGCATTTTATTTATCGAACTTCAGAAATATTTCTAGACTATCATCTTTGTTGCATACACTAGACATGAGAGGACATAGCTCATAGCATTTTTCACTAGACGACAAAACCATAAATTCAAATACTTATGCATCAGGAAGAAAATGCCTGAAAAAGGCCGACTTAGATTTATTTGACTAATTCAGGTAGAAAGCAGTATTTCAATGCTTACTGATGAACCAAATGTGTTTATACTTGATATGCAATCTCATGATGTCAATATCCTACTATACTCTCTTTAGTTACTGTGAACAGTTAAAACAGATTTCTTACCTATTGTTCATCATGCGCATATGCAAAACAATATCTGGACTGGATCCCTTTGAAGCCCACTGCACTGCCTTTTGGACTGTCTGGGAGGGAGATATGATTACGCGCATAAGTTCTCCAAATGTATTTGGTCTGGCATGCAAGCAGCTAGTTGATCCAAAAAGTGTTGAAGCGGCACCTTCCATTCCAGGATGAATATTTTTCAGAAAAAACTGAATCCCAACTGCATCTGTTGTGCCATCAAACCTTATGTTTTGAACAAGTAACACCATGTCAGAATTCAATGTTCATTACATTCAGTTTGTCATATAAATTAATGGCCAGATAAATGCAGAAAATAAACCAAACCAGCATCAACAGAAATCAAATTCAACTAAGTAAAACAGTAAAGGATTTGAGGTGATTCAATTATGGTTAAGTAAGAAATAATCAATTTATGGATAGAAATGAAAGAAATGTATAAAAATTATGATTGAGATACTCCTTTCTAAGATATAGAATTAGCTTTGGGCCCCAGTGGAACTAGTTCCATTACACCGCAAGTTAGGCCATTGAGATTCAGGTAGACATGCAGACATTACTGCAGCCAATGGGTATGTTGGCCAGGAGCTCACACGAACAACAATCAAAACTATCACAAGATCTCACACTAATGTTCACTTAGGAAGCAATTGAGACTCACTATATTACAACTGCAGTATTCATTGAACTAGTCCTCAAGTTTGGCGTACAAGTGCTCCTACATGTTTTATTTATAGGCTAAGCTAACCATAGCTCAGCCCATATATCCAGAACATTCTACAGCTAGCTATTGATATTTGAGTCCTAATAACAGCTAGCTGCTTTTAGTATCTACTATCTAGTAGTACATCCAAGTAGCAGAACTGAAATGTTCTAGATGCTACTAGCATCTCCATGCAGCTACCAACTAGCTACTCCTACTATCTTCTAGTAAATGTCAAGATTATATTTAACAATCTCCCCCTAATCTTAACATCTTAACTCTAAGCATTTGGACACTTCTACGATAAGCGCAACACTTACTAAGCATGCATAGGATGGCGATGCAACTACTCAACACCCCATGCTCTACCTTTAGTTTTGACTTGTGAACACCCGAACTTCTAACAGTTGAAGCACTGGATCTTTGTCTTGTCAAATTTGCGGTTCTTACCAAAATCTTGTTTGTGCTTACTCTTGAACCTTGCCTCCCACTCAGCATGAGTGAGTAGAAGCTCATTCTCTTCTTTGACTCGCTGGCGGCCTTATTCCTCTCCTCATATGCCTTGAGATGACCGACCACTTCTACCAGCTTCTTTATATCAGCAAAAGGCAAGACCTGTCTAATACCGCACGAAGAAGCTTCTTGATAACCGTGTGCTCCATCTTTTCTCTGAGTGCTCGTATCTCATTGGCGATGGTGGTTAGTTTCATAGCGAAGTCACTAACCGACTCCGTCTCCTTCATGTACAGATCCTTAAAGTCTCTCATCAAGGTTTGAACATGAGCTTCCTTGGCGTAGTTGGAACCAACATGCAACTCTTGCAATGTGTCCCATACCTCCTTCGCCGTCTTCTTCGCCAAGACCATCATTATGTCCTCCGGTATAGCTTGCATGATAGCTGCGAGAGCCATCTGATCCTTGCACTCGTCAACAACCTCCTCACTTCCACTGCTTCCCACACTCCTTGCGCGCGCATGAAGATTTTCATCTTCACCGCCCAAGGCCCATAGTTGCTGTCGGTGTGCATCGGATACTGAAGACTTATGACGCCTTCTCTATCAAAATCCTCGAGATAACCTCGTTGCCGTTGCTGCCACCACCACCAGATTTTGCACTTTCTGGTGCCCGCTGCATGACCTTCGTCATACGGTGAAGAAGCTAACCTAGCTCTGATACCAATTGTTGGCCTAGGAGCTCATACGAACAGCAATCAAAACTCTCACAAGATCTCACACTAATGTCCACTTAGAAAGCAATTGAGGATTTGAGGCTCACTATATTGCAACTACAGTATTCATTGAACTAGTCCTCAATCTTGACTTACAAGTGCTCCTACATGTTCTATTTATAGGCTAAGCTGACTTTAGCTCAGCCCATATATCCAGAACATTCTACAGCTAGCTATTAATATTTGAGTCCTAGTAACAGCTAGCTGCTTCTAGTATCTACTATCTAGTAGTACATCAAGTAGCAAAACTGGAATGTTCTAGATGCTACTAGCATATCCATGCAGCTACCAACTAGCTACTCCTACTATCTTCTAGTAAATGTCAAGATTATATTTAACAGGGTAGGTGCAGGGGAGACATCTTGCATGCCATGCACAACGAAACAAAATGAGGTATAGATACTCACTCTAGATGATTTCACCTAACTTTGGTACACCCCATGGATCCTATCCATCTCTAAAACTTACCTAAAGTTAATCATTAATTACTTAATACTAAGAGAAGTAATCCAACATGTCAAAATTTTAAGCTTAGTACCAAACTCATAGTAGGCCCACCCCAAGATCAGTGCTCTCTCCTCTGACTTCCCTATAGCCTTAGGTAGCACGGCCGAGACAACGACGGGTTCTCCACCCATATAGGGATGGAGCGACAGTCGACAGATGTATGGAAATAGGATAAGGTAGCGGCGAGACGAGTTGTTTAAATAGGTGTCAAGTGGAAGTGCAGTGATGTACAAAAGGATATACAAAAATATGAATTAAGAATACCATGCATAATCATTACTGCCTCTACTCACAAAAATTGTTGGTTGAGATGCGTGTCAGTCAAAATTTTAAAATTTGAGCCCCTAATATCTTTTCACATTAATTGGACCGTGTATAAAAGTTATATGTGTAAATTCATTCCGAAAAGTACATCTATAATTTTATAATTTTAATGCTTTAAAATTATAATAGTAGTTAGTAGTCAAAGACTCAAAGTTATATCTTGGAAACTGTGCAGAGTCAAAAAGTCAAATATTTGTGACTAGAGGGAGTATATATTTGGACCAGTTATCCTACATAAATTAATGTTCAAGAGTTTTAGGAGGTTGCTATGGTCAGATCTAGTTTTATTGGATAAGTGGATAAGCAACTTTCATTAAATACTTTTCCTTTTTCCTTCTAGAAACAGGGATGCTCTGAAATATTAGAAGGGAATCAGAAAATGAGGAACTCACGGCCTTCGGATGTAAATCTAACGGCCTTCGGATGTAAATCTAAACCACTAACATAATTTAGATTAATAAAGCATACTTTCCAACAAATTACTTGTATTCAAATGACAAACTTCTTTAGTCCCCCAATCTAAAAATATATGCATGTGAAAGGAAGTAACTAAGTAAGGATCTCCAAATAGTTTGAAACCATCTGTAGTTAATATAAACTTCATTCAAAGAAAAAATGGGTGTTGCCAGCCACTATTACATTTCAGAAAAGTAAACTCTAACTTTATATGCTAAAATAATAAAATGATATAACAAAAAATAGGTCAGAGTGTAGTGATTATACTGTTGTGTTTTTTTATTTAATATATAACAAGTGATCATTCATAGCCTTGTTATGCTTGAGAACTATGGGGCATTTTATATATTAGGAGTGATCATTCATAGCCTTATTAGCCAGAATGGAAAACGAAAGCATGATCAGGTGTAGGAGAAGCAATCACAATACATCGTGCATGCCTAGTACTTTCAAAACTTATTAGGAGAAAAAATTTTGGTTTGAAAGCAAAGAACTAATTTTTTTAGCTTCATAAGTTCAGAAGTACTGGAAATGTATCTGACTCCAAGAAAAGGGGCAAGATTAATTTGAAACAAAATTTTCAACACAGAACATGTACTTGCATTCAAACTCATGGTGCTGTAGAATAAAGATCTAGTTTGGCAGTTCTAACACAAAGGAAGAAGAAAAAATCAGCTTGAATAACTTGGTATGAAATGCAGGTCTTAGCTAGCACTTCGTTCATTCAGAGGTTCTAACTTCTAAGTTAAATTGGCCAGGTTATTCACTTTGCCCATGTCTTTCATTCAATTCCTTCTTCCAAAAAACTTGGTATGAAATGCAGGTCTTAGCTAGCACTTCGTTCATTCAGAGGTTCTAACTTCTAAGTTAAATTGGCCAGGTCATTCACTTTGCCCATGTCTTTCATTCAATTCCTTCCTCCAAAAAGTACCTTTATTATTTTCTACTTTTTTATAATAATTAAACTTAAATGCATATAATTTGCCTGTCTATAAAACCAAATCTAAGTTAGATGCTTCCCCTTGTGGACAGAAACTGCATAAGCACATGACAAAATAAGGCAACACACAGTTGAGCAAACTTGTACATGAAATTTGGGATTTGATCAGCATCTTTCAGTTTTCTGACTGTACTAGGTTGCAGGTATAGTGCTAACCAGATGATTGGATCTTTCCAACTGTTCCAGTCACTACATAGAACATTTGTCTCAGATGGATTATCAAAATTGTCCACCCTCATATTCAGATCACGACCATATGTCCTGGCACATCGGTTTTTCCTCCATAAATGCTTGATTTCTCCAATTGTAAATGAATGGTTGGTGTAAGAAATGTACTCTCCAAAAGGATATAACCCCCTGTGAAATGAATAGACAAATGGTAAGAGGATAGTGAATCGCGATCATTGGTTGCTACTATTTGGGAGCTAATGAGCTATATTTCTAAATCATTTGCATCAAATTATGTTAGAGATCCACAATGGTTATCGCATATAACTTTAAACATCTAAATGTGGAACTACCAAGCAGAAAATTTGAAAACCGTTTTGCGAATTATAGTCATATCTCATTTGTAATGATCATAGGATTATAAGTAAAACATTCGGAACTCCAAATAATACTACAGCAATAAATAAGTGAAAAAATACAGTTACAGCCTTACAGGGATTTAGCGCTTGGAACCTCAAGTAGGAAATGACACAGATAAAGAAAAATAAATGTGTAAATGCATATGCCTGGTTTGCCCGATGATCAGGGACCGGTTTAACATAACACTCAGAGCTGCTGCAGTTAAGATCTTGTACATTTCATTGCCAAACCCAGCCTCTGATGCTTTCCCGAGCACAAAGCCTTGTTTGCAGAACTCATATGCAGGCAGGTCTCTAACTCTCGCAGCTCCTGACAAGTTAATTGAAGAAGTAAACATCGGTCGCCACCTAGGAACTCCAATTTGTAATGCATGAGCGACAGGATCTATGAGTGTTTCTTCATATGTTTGTGCCTTTTGAACGTGCAAAGTATTGTGATCTTTTTGTGTGCAACACAAGAAATGCTCGCTCCCTCGAAGAGGAGTACACTCGTAGCCTCCCTAATCGAATCAACCGCACGAAATGTTCTTCCTGTTGCTTTCTTAATACTAATTGTGCCACATAAACAGCAATAGTGCAATCAATCACGCCTAGCGATGAACCTCCACTACAGCAAGAGGCATTGCATCGAACGGGTTGGCTTCTCGAGGATCAGAGCACGCACCGTGGAGCAGGAAGTGGCGCCGGATCAGCTCGCGGACCCGCAGGCTGGCCGCCTCCGGCGAGCCCCGGCCGGCGGCCTCCTCCCCCATCCTCTCCACCGTCGCGCACGTGGCCCCTCCTGCCGCCGCCTCCTCCGGACCATCCCTCGCGGGAGGCGGATCCGCGTCCTCGGAGAGGGCGAAGGCGGGGGACGAGGACGCGGGTCCGGTGGGTTTAGGGCCGTGGTGGGAGAGGAGGAGCAAGGCGGCGGCGGCGGCCACGAGGAAGGCTCGCCGGAGCAGGAGCAGGAGGGAGCTGCCGCGGCGGCGCCATCGCGGCGGCATGCGCGAGCGCGACGGGCCGTGGTCGGAGCGGGGAGATTTAATTATTCGCCCTCACTAGGAAGGCCAGGTCCATGCTTCGTTATATGCCACTGATGCATCCAATTCTTTTATTTCTTGCCATTTCCCTCATTTGCCCTCTTTCCAGCACTTTATAAATGTGAATGGACGGTTTTGCCCCTGAGCCAAACCAACAGACTTTGCCCCTGAGCCAAACCAACAGACCAGCCACATGATGAATTAATCTCCCAACACCTTGGACATGATGAATTAATTACCAAGTAATAATTTGGAACTACGCTACCATAGTTGTAGGTACTTACAAATGACATTTCTCAATTAATACCTGTCTCTAATCAGTAATCTACCAGAAACACAGCCTCTCTGTTCAGTCTTCTGGAAATCCTCTGAAAAGTGCAAAACAATATTGCCAGCTCTCTTTCTCAATCATCATCTGATTATCCAAGGTTGAAAAAACGAAAAAACTAGTCCAGAAATAAAATGCTTGCACATCTCAACTAAAAATGGCTGCACCTTAAACAAAAAATGGCAACACCATTTTAAACAGCACAACACCATGTTCCCATTGTCCACAATTAAAATAACTCCACTATTGTCTAAAAAAAAATAGGTGCACCTTAAACAAAAAATGACAGCAACACACTATTTTGCATATCCCTGGTTCAAAAGCATACATATCCATAATATTTAAAACATGTCCACAATATTGCGTATGGGTCACAACCATACATGTCCACAATTCTAGCCACCTTCTCCAGAATTTATACAACAAACATGACATATCTAGACCAGATTTCACACATGTCCACAATCTGGCCACCTTGCGTCTCCAGAATTGATACAAAAACAACATAATGACATACAAAAGCATACATTCAAGACATGGAACCACACAAAATACTAATGCATAGGGCTGGACTACACATTTCTTTTCTTCTTTTTTGGAGTGAGCTTCTTCAGTGCTTCTGTCTTTGCTGCCCTTGCTGGTGTGGCCCTTGGAGGGCTTGTCATCTGGATGTTACTTGCTCCAGCTGCTCTATTGGAGATCTTGCTGCTACTTGCCCCTATTGTAGCTGGAGGTGTACATTCCCTAGCAGGTGCTACTTTCTTTTTTTGCGGTCTCTTCCTGCAAATCCAAATAGAAATTAAGTTAGTAATTTGTAAAGAGATGAAACAAATGGGTATTTCTGTTGTGGCTTTTGTGATGAAACAAAAGATGTACCTTTTCTTTTTCTATTGTAGCATTTAAAGGGCATTTTCCTGATGTTTGCCTATAACCCATGGCACTACAACCCTTGCACTTCACTTGCCATTTGCCTTTACCCTTTGCCTTCTCCAAGCAGCCCACATAACTGCTCTTCCTTTGTCTACCTTGTTTTCTCTTTTGGAGAGGAGGCAAGACAGTGAACCCTAGGTCTACATGAGGCCACTGTGAACTATCTGTCAGTGGAGGAATAATCCCAGCATATGCAAGTCTAAAGCTCCTAACAGAGTAGTAAGGGCTGAGATAGCCATCCAACCTCACCCTAGCCCTTGTGCCAAGGAATGCCAGTGCATGCGGACATGGCTTTCCAGATATTTGCCACTCCCTGCATGTGCACACATGTTGCTGAAGTTGAACCACATGCCTTTCCAATACTAGGTCTTCATTAATGTCGACCACTTGTGCTGTATTGGGGCCACCTTCCTCCACCTTCAAGTGTGAAGATCTCTAGTCATTGCATTCAGTTGATGAATCACAGCAGGTAGCATGCACCCTTTAGCATCAGGGAGTGTTTCACCTATCTTCCTCCTCCTATTAAATAGCTTCATAGTCCAAACATTCGGAACTCCAAATAATACTACAGCAATAAATAAGTGAAAAAATACAGTTACAGCCTTACAGGGATTTAGCACTTGGAACCTATCACATAAGTAGGAAATGACTCAGATAAAGAAGAAAAATAGATGTGTAAATGCATATGCCTGGTTTGCCCGATGATCAGGGACCGGTTTAACATAACACTCAGAGCTGCGGCAGTTAAGATCTTGTACATTTCATTGCCAAACCCAGCCTCTGATGCTTTCCCGAGCACAAAGCCTTGTTTGCAGAACTCATATGCAGGCAGGTCCCTAACTCTCGCAGCTCCTGACAAGTTAATTGAAGAAGTAAGCATCGGTCTCCACCTAGGTACTCCAATTTGTAATGCATGAGCGACGGGATCTATGAGTGTTTCTTCATATGTCTGTGCCTTTTGAACGTGCAAAGTATTGTGATTTATTTTGTGTGCAACACAAGAAATGCTCGCTCCCTCGAAGAGGAGTACACTCGTAGCCTCCCTAATCGAGTCAACCGCACGAAATGTTCTTCCTGTTGCTTTCTTAATACTAATTGTGCCACATAAACAGCAATCAATCACGCCTAGCGATGAACCTCCACTACAGCAAGAGGCATTGCACCGAACGGGTTGGCTTCTCGAGGATCAGAGCACGCACCGTGGAGCAGGAAGTGGCGCCGGATCAGCTCGCGGACCCGCAGGCTGGCCGCCTCCGGCGAGCCCCGGCCGGCGGCCTCCTCCCCCATCGTCTCCACCGTCGCGCACGTGGCCCCTCCTGCCGCCGCCTCCTCCGGACCATCCCTCGCGGGAGGCGGATCCGCGTCCTCGGAGAGGGCGAAGGCGGGGGACGAGGACGCGGGTCTGGTGGGTTTAGGGCCGTGGTGGGAGAGGAGGAGCAAGGCGGCGGCGGCGGCGACGGCGGCCACGAGGAAGGCTCGCAGGAGCAGGAGAAGGAGGGAGCTGCCGCGGCGGCGCCATCGCGGCGGCATGCGCGAGCGCGACGGGCCGCGGTCGGAGCGAGGCGGTATCAGGTTGGATTCGCACTGCAGCGGCAACGGATTCGTCGCCTTCTCGGTAAGAAATACTCCCTCCCTCTCAAAATAAGAAATAAGTGAGGTTTTAACTTTATTCTAAGTCAAACATTTTTATATTTGCCTACCACTTTCTAAATATTTGTGTAGTTTAATACCATAAGAAATACTTTCATAATATACTCCCTCTGTTTTTTTTTTATTTGACGCTTTTGACTTTTTGACACAACTTTGACCGTTCGTCTTATTCAAAATTTTAGTTCAAATATGCAAAAAAATAATTCATGTTTAAAGTACCTTTGTTGATAAAACAAATCACGATAAAATAAATGATGTTTACATAAATTTTTTGAATAAGACAAATGATTAAAGACGTGTTCAAAAGTCAAAAGCATCAAATAAAAAAAAGGAGGGAGTATAATTTATATAGTATTAAGCTATACGAATTCGTAGGAATTGACGGTCAAATATATAAAAGTTTGACTCAGAACAAAGCTAAAACATGCTTATTTTGAGGCGGAGGTAGTACTTGAATGCATGGTCGCAATTCACAAAAGCTTATCTCAATTTCTAAAATAGAAGTTGAATTCGTTTATCGGAGCTTTAAAAATAGTAAAATCAACTTTACTAGTAAAAATGCCCATGCGTTGCAACGGGAGAAATCGACCAATATGAATTAAGCCGCATCTATTGCTATACGTTGCAACAGGAGAAATTAACCAATATGAGTTAAGCCAAATTTGTTGCTAACCAATTTCATTGTAGCATGTCTCAACCAAAAGTAAAACTTCATTAAATTTTTCATTATTTGTTTAGAAAATCAAAAAAATGTCCGATATACTGGACGTATCCTAGCGTATCCGATATGTATCCGTATCAGGGATGCGTATCCGATACGTATCCGTATCGGGTATGTGTTTGGATACGGATACGGATACATGAATTTCTAGCCGTGTCCAGGTATCATAGGTTCTGTTGACATTTTCTTTGATTTTTTTTGAATTTTCTAATTTGTTTTGATTTTTTTACAATTGGAAGGAAAGTGGCACAGCACTGTCAATCTGAATTTTTAGTAGCATACTGTACCGTCTTGATTTGTCTGCGGCAAATAGCATAACCATTGCTTTGCTTCTATTGTCACCTCTCTGAACCATTGTATGGCTGATGACATTTCTCGTAACAATGTTGCAAACAGTACCATCAGCTTCCTTTCTGGACAAGCATCTTTTATGTTGTGTTATCTATCTGCACAAAGCATCAATACTCATCAGATAAAAAAAAGGCGCTGTTGCAAAGGTCGCAGACATTCTCACACTTCTATGTAGTTTGGGAAAATATCATTTCCGACTGGACACAGGTATGAAGGAAGTGGACTCAGAATTAAGGGAGATTATTATCCACATGCTTGCATTTATAAGCAGAGGAATTTCAAGGACCGGTGATTTCCTGAAGTGGAACACATCATTTCTTTACCCTCCTGTTGTTAAAGAAGAAACGATGCTTCATGAAGAGCCACCAATTATTACAAGCAAATACGGATGGTTCAGATTTGCTGCTAGTACTTTGCCAACAACAGTTGCTTCTAATCATTCAAATGCAGCAATATCCCTGGTGAACAAAGGCAAAAGTTCTGGAGATTTTGATTCTGTGGAGCAGAGTCGTTTCACAGAGATGTTAGCTGTCCAGATTTATAGAATTGCTTTCCTTATTATGATGTTCCTCTGCAGTCAAGCAAAAGATGTTGTAAAAAAGGGTAGAAGAACTGGAGTTTCTTGACCTTGCTCATTTTCCTGAACTTCCAATGCTGGATATTCTTCATGGTCTGCAGGTAAATGTGATTATTGCTTTAGGCATAGAACTTTAGATGCTTTGCACAATGCTGTAATTTAAACTGAAAAGAAAACTCTAGTTGGGCTTGTTTTATAATATTTTTAGGGGATGTTTAATTACAGATAATTACCTTGCTCAAAATAACCTTTTATTCTAAGGTTTAAAGAGATTTGTAGCTTGAAATTTTAGAGATTGTTCAATTGCAGATAATTACTTGGACTGCAGTAGAGTGAATTCGAAAGTAAAACTCTAACAGGATAGAAACCAAGCATGGTTCCCCAAGTGTAAGTGCTGCCCTTGCACCAGCTGTACATAAAGCAAAACTTCACCATTACTGTTTTCCATACCCAAGACTATAAACAAAAGGCCTTGAAGGTGCTACCATCATCAGCAAACTCGATGAAGGCAAACGCAAGACTGAATGTGGGTCACCACAAATACGACAATCTACCACCTATAGATAAACAAGAGGGGTGTAAGAATATGATATTAGATACTAAGAGCTAAGATAGCCCTATTTATGCAGTATAACCGGTATGAAATTGCCATATTCAGCGGTTATTATTCAATCTTCATTCTAATTATTTAATTACACTTGGTTAGAAATATGTAAGCCAATTTCATTTGCTAAGCCAAGTACAAAAAAACTGTCCAAATTCCGAAAATAACTTTATATAACAAAGGGCCTAACAGGCCGCTCCTTGCTACATCCACGTCGATGCCTCACCCGCGCGCCTGCCCTGCCGTCGCCACGTCGCCAAGCAGCCCCTGTCCGGCCCCGTCCGATCGCTTCATCTAGCAAGATCCGACCGTTAATTACCAAATTAATCTTAAAAAACAAAAAATTGGCACGCAGCAGGCCAACGCGCAGAGGCTTCGGTGGGTTGGCTAGCTGAGGCACTCATCGATTCGCAGCCCGCCGTTTGAGGCCCTGCTTGTTTGAGCTGCAGCTTCTCTAAAAGCTACTTCTGGGAAAAGCCAAAAAAAACTAGCTTCTGGGAAAAGCTCAAATCACAGTACAAAATGGGCTTTTGGTGGCTTTTGACTTCTTTGAAGTGGGTTCCAAAAGCTGGCTGTTTGTTTAAGCTTCTGGCTTCTGATGGCTTTTGGCTGGCTAGAAGCTGAAACAAACAGGGCCTGAGCCTTGCTGCAGCCGCGGCCGTGTTTTTTTTTTTTTTTTTGTCGGTTGGAGCTTGTGACGTGTGTACCTGAAATCAGTCGGACCGTCCACGTCCCCCTGATTTCTAAAGACCGTCTGATAGAGCGTGCTGGAGCTGATCCAGCTGTCCGAACCATCTGTTACAGATTTGCCCTTGCACTTGGACATAACTACCCGCTTATGCCATAAATCCTCCAGCTTCTGCCCCGGACGGCCGAACCCCGACTCCCCCACCTGACCCCATCACCTTTGGAAGCTAGGGTTCGCTGCCTCCTCTCGCTGTCGCCGCCGACCCCGTGCCCCTCCTCGTTCCCTCACCTCGCCTCGGCGGACAGCCCCACCCCGCCGTCCGCTCAATCCCGACGGACCGCAGGGCCAACCCCGCATGTCCGACCACGCCCGACGTCGCCCCACCCGACCCCATCGTCCTCGACGCTGACTTCCCGGCCTCGCGCCGGCGCACGGACAAAGAAGGCCCGTCTTTGAACCCTAGCAGCTCTTCTCTTGTCCAAGGTTCTGCCTCTCCTTCCTCCAGTGCTCCCGCCGGTGCCAATGCTAGTGTCGGTGCCAGCTGCCCTCGCCCTTCCTATTCCTCGCTGCCTCCACCTCTTTCCTATCTTGGCGCTCGAACCACCAGTCCACCGCCCATCCATCTACCGTTGCCCCCGCCGCACGTCCTCCTTCGACCCATTAGATCTGGGGGCTTCATGTCCTCATCTTCCCAATGCTAGTGCATCCATCCTCTCTTCGCTCCTTCTCCCACACCACCCAACACTGCTGGCCTGCCATCATTTCCTCCCACAACCCGCTTCTCTTGGCCGTCCTCCTCAACCGTCGCCACGCCACATCCCCTGGCAACGTTACCTCCACTCTGAGCCGAATCATTGCAAGTAATCTTTAGATCTGACCAACTCACCAACACAGTCATCCACGTACGGTTTGTAGGTAGTTTGGTTCACTATCTAAAGGTTTAATGAGAAGCTATGTCTCGAACCGCGTCAGTTACTTTGCCAAGTTAATTGTAAGATACTTTGATTTTTTCTGGCAACACGTACAATTACAGAAGAAAATTATGGCATTGATTCTTGCTCCTAGGATCTTGGGTTTCTCATTACTCACGGGACAATATAAAGGAGCAAACAAGATGCAGTAGGCAGCTTCTTATATTGATACTTAAACTTTCTATACATCTCATTAGATTTAGTTAACAAATATTTGTGCATTTTCCCTTCTCTTTAGATTGACAAACCAGCAATCCAGTATGCTTTAGTTCTTTGCAGGTAAGATAGAGAGAAAGTCTACAATATACATGCAAGGATTGGTTAAGCTCTGAAAAGTATGCCTTTTATTGAACATCAAGCATATCATCTGTTTCTGTAGATGAAGTATTGTTCTATTTTTACAATTTGTTTTGCAGAGTACATGCTTTTATGCAATTGAAACAACTAATCTGCATTATTGCTGCCCTGGTCGGTCTTAGGTCTTAGATATTTTCTTTGAATGGGTTGTTTATTATTGGTATTCCTAAGAGTAAGGGCAACATAGCATAGTAGTTGTTTTCAGATTTCTTGGTCTTCTTGTAAATTAGGTAAGATTATTTTTTTGATACAATTATTTTGCTATCATGTTCAGTGTTTTTCAAGGCATATTCAAAAAAGATAAAATATGTCATATCAAAATGTTTAGAAAAATTCATAAAATCTAATGCACAGAGCACCAGGCTATATCTATGTATATATGTGATGCATATTGTCTTACATTACTGTAGATGAGCTTAGATTTCAGTTCCTTCATTCCTTTATTTCTTGTCTTCATTTCGTTGTTTACAACACACTGAATATTTGCTGGTCTCAAACATGAGACTCAATTGTAAAGATAGGTATATCTACCATTTTCTTTATTGCCACGATATTAAAGAGCAGAAAAACTATATTCTTAGAGGACATCTGCCCTCTAAATCTCCCTATAGATTATACCACATTGACATGGTGTTTATCTTATTGCCATTGGCTAACTATGCACAAGCTTAATACTGGTCAACATTGACTCCTTTTTCTTTACTTTTATTTTTTTATAGGGTTACTTTCTCTATTCTTTCTCCACTCTCAGTTTAATCTTTTCACTCATTATTCACAGTCAGGCTGACGCTTTCATTCTATTGAACTAACATCTAGACTCGGGTGGGGATATAGAGTCACTACAGGAAACGAACTCAGTGTCGGCGGCCGAAAAATCAATGTCGGCGGCCCAAAAACCGACGACAACACAATGTCCACGGTAATAAATAACACCGCCGACAAACATACATGACGAAAAACTATGTCGTCGGTATAACCAAAACCGCCGACAATACTCCCAAACCTACTGCGCGCGTGGGCAAAATTTGAATTTCCGAGCCCGCCATACAAGTCTATGTCGGCGGCCATTTACAGGCCGACCACATTGTATCTCGCCTTGACGGTAACTTAACGTCCCGAACAGTCGCTGTTAAGTGTAGTAGGAAAGTCGGTGTGTCTGCCATGTGGGGCCAGAAAGGTGGAATAGGGCAGCCAGGACCTATGTGGTCGGCCTAAGAAAAACCGCCGACATTGACTCTCTATTTAGGCGGTCTTCGGTAAACCTCCGACACTGATTTGTCCGACTGACTTGTGGGCCACCCTGAGGAAAGCACAGGTTGCGTACTCTGTATCGGCGGCCCAATATAATACCGACCACACAGATCCATCCCCCTTTCCATTCCGACCATCGCTCCGCTCGATCCGAGACATTGTTTTGTGCAACGTAAGGTTCTAAGACATGCACAACCCATAACAAGTCATTCCATATGGTTCTCACGCCCTTTGTTGCACTTTCGACACACAGTCCCTTTGTAACGCTGAGGTTGTATTAGTTTCGTAACGGACTTGTTCCGGTTAGGAATGACCTTGCGTCGAAAGTGTATGGAAGTGCGGCAAAACCTTATGGATTGGTATATTTTTGTGTTGGGTATGTTATAAACACTAACTTTGCGTAAAGAAATTCTTCGGATCAAGCTGAGGGCGGGTCAGAAAGTAGTGGGAGCGCGGTGTCTAGGGGATCTATGTGGTCGGTCCATTTTATGCCGCCGACATAGGCCTTCTTTGTGGTCGGTATTGTTCAGGCCGTCGATATAAGTCGTAGGACTATGTTTCACCGGCTTGTGGGCCCCTCTGCCTTGGCTTACATGGTTTCATGAAGCAGTGTCGGCGGCCCTATATTACCGCCGACATACTGTTGTTTTGTGGTCAGCATTAATTTTACCGCCGACATAGGTCCTCGAGCTGTGTCTCACTGGCTCGCTGCCACTTGAGTATTTGTCACAGTCGATTGGCCAGAAGGATTACACCCACTAATCGCATTATCGTTGTCAATCCTACCAAAAACATAGAAAAGAAGAAAGGAAGCAATTTTTCAGGTGCACATCAATCTATCCTATGCAGTGGCCATTAGACATCTACGTACATTGCGGCTGCCATAGCATACCATAATGGCCCCTCCACCACTGTGTTCATGGGTTTAACAATCCACCCAAATTGTACGAAATTAAACAACCCAAATCTCAACATGACGGTCGACAGTGATGACGAATCGGGTTAGGAGGTTAGGATCATTTGTGTGAGAAGCCCAATTGAACACCCTTCCCAGTTTCCCACGCTCCCTCCCAGTCCCAGACCCCGTCGCCGAGCCAAAATCCTCCACTGACCACACCAAAATCCTCCACTGACCACACCATTTCCTTGTCAGTGGTAGACATAGTCCTTAGCCACTTCAGGGTCTGACACCTCCTTGTAAGCTCGGGATCGGTGCCTCCAAGCCCGGTCTCGGCACCTTTGTACTGTCTTCCACCATATAATCAACAAGAGCTGGAGTAGAGCTATTACCCGGCAGTGGGGGCTCGAACCAGGGTAAATCACTTGTGTCTTCATGGTTTGTATTGCTCTCTCTCTCCCCCTTCTTTCTCTCACCGTACGGCGAATCTGTACCCGGATCGCCAAGTCGCACCAGGCGCTGTCAAGGAAGACCGCGCGGCCTGAGCCTCCGCGAGCTCGGTCGCCGCCCCGGGCTGCTGAGAAGGGTTGTTGTTGGGCCTCACTCCAACTATAAATTTGTCTACCGGTCCATGGACCCGCTGCCCTTCCGAGGCGCGTTTTCCAGACACCGACAGCTGGCGCCCACCGTGAGGCCCATTAGCTGCCCTCAGCAGTCTGTTCCCTCAGACATGCCTGAGATTCCGTGCAGCGACGAGGTCCTGGACCTCGAGTTCGATGAGTGCGATGATCTGGACGATTTGGTCCCATCGTACGAAGGCTGGCGAGAGGAGTACCTCGCCGAAGCCGGGGCTGACGAGATGGAGGTCGACGCCTTTCTCGCCCCAGGGGCAGAGCTTCGCCCCGAGGAGTCGCTCCCAGAGCTGGACCCCTCCGAAACCCACGTCAGCGAGACTCCCATGGAGTTCGAGCTGCTGGGTGACTCCGCTTCCACTGGTGACACCGGGACGTTTCCCCCGGCCTCGCAGCCACGGCCGATGATGACGCCAGGACAGAGGAGGCCCAGGAGCTGCAGCACCGCCGCGCTGTGGCCTGGGATTTCTTTCGCGATTCCGTCCGCCGCGTCATGACGGGGATCTGCCGCGAGGACAGCCAGCGCACCCCGGCGCAAGGCCGGCCGGTCAGCTCTCTCATCGAGACTATGGCCAACCCGCTCCTGCGCAGCCAATAGAAGGCGCTCGCAATCGCCACAGTCGTCTGCGACCTGGAGAAGGACCCCCGTGGTTTCAACCTGGGTCCAGCCATCGCTGAGGGCCTTGGCGACATCACCTGCGGCATCGTCCGGCACGAGGAGCAAAACGGCGGGGGGCGCATAGGCAGCTCTGCCCATAGCGGCTCTCAAAACCGCTCCGCCGCAACCACAGTCGTTTGCGCCGGACCCAGGCTGTCTCCTCCACCAGCGGTTCGCCGCACGGCGGATTGTTTTCCCGCCTAGGCCCACGTCGGGATGCTTCTCCCCGAAGGTCAGTCAGGATGCTCCGCCTTCTCCCGCACTCTCCGTGAGGGGCCTTGGCCGCTGAGGTTCAAGCCCGGGCCAATCGAGAAGTTCGACAGGAGTAAAAACCCCGAGGAGTTCCTGTGCATCTACACCACCGCCATCCGGGCCATGTGGGGAGACGAGGCCGTTTTGGTCAACTATTTCCCCACCGTGCTCGAAGGCATGGCTCAGACCTGGCTGTTTAATCAGCGGCCTGGTTCCATCCACAGCTGGGCCCAGCTTCAGAATGCCCTCTGCACGAGCTTTCAGGGGTGTTACGCTCGCTCTGGGCGTCCCCAGGACCTCAAGCTTGTGGTGCAGCGAGACGACGAGAGTCTCCAGGATTTTGTTTGCCGGTAAGTGAGAGCTCGCAACACAATCCCCTGCATTTCTGACGAGGCTACATTGAGGCATTCAAGAATGGCGTGAGAGACCGGTGCTACACCGAAGACCTCGAGCTTCATCCGGTCAATACTGCGAGCGAGCTCTTCCGTACCGCGGCCCTCTACATCAAGGCCTCCGAGGCGGTCGAGCGTCAAGAAGAAGGCCATGGTCGGCAACGGCCCGGGCAAGGCCGTGGCAGAGAAGAAAAAGAAGAAGCGGTCGGAGCAGCCCGCCAAGTTCATCGCGGCGGTTCAGCCTGACCAGCCCGAGTGCTTGCTGCCGCAGCGTCCTCTGCCGGTGCGCCCGCCGCAGCAGCGAGCTCCCCAAGCTGGAGGCCAGCCGCGCGGCAGTCAGGGGCCCCCTCAGGGCCGGCCTCCCTGTCCGCAGCAACAGCACAACAGAGGTGAGGACCAGTTCCATGGCCCCAATCTCTTCTGTTGGCTCCACCAGCGCCACAGCCACAACCTGCGCAACTATCGTACGTGGGCCCGCCAGTTGGAGGACTTCTACGATGGCCGCGGTCCCATGCCCGAGGTACCTGAGGGCGCGGCCGCAGCGCCTCCTCTGCTGGGCAGCCAAGACCAGGGCTTCCCTGAGGCCCGTGGCCACGTCGCCGTCATCTTCGGCGGCACGTCAGCTTACAGCTCCCGCGCGAGCTAAAGGCCGCGTCCGGCGAGGTCCTCCACATCTCCCGCAGCGAGCCCGCGGCGGAGTCCTTGCCTTGTTTGGTCCAGCCAGGCCATCTCCTTTTCGGTGACGGACTGCCCGGCCGGTAGGGGTGAAAACGGATAGTATTCGGATATTTCGGATAGTGGTTTTTGGCTCGTATAGATACATATACATTATAGTTTTTCCCATACAGCTCATATTTTTGTTTTTGAAGGGAAGGTTAATAAAACGAACTAAACGGTTTTTTTAAAATTTGTTATCTATTTAATTCGGATAACTCGGATATCTCTTCGGATAGCCCGGATATCTCGGATTTGGGTAAAAACTTTCACCCCTACCGGCCGGACTCTCCAAGCCGCAGCGCCTCCAGCTGATCTTGTGCCCCCACCATTGGCAAAACCCGAGTTGACCGCGTCCTCGTGGACAACGGGAGCTCGCTGGATATCATCACCGCGCGTGTTCTGAGTCTCATGCAGGTCCCGTGCTCCAAGATCAGGGACATCACCGTCCCTTTCCATGGGATCGTCCCAGGATCGTTGCTACGCCCCGTCGGGCAAGTCGTGTTGCCCATGACGTTTGGCTCCTCTGCTAACTTTCGGACGGAGTACATCACCTTCGAGGTGGTAGAAATCGACCTCCCTACAACGCCATCTTGGGCCGCCCCGCGCTCTCCAAGTTCATGGCGGTCTCTCACCACACCTACCATTGCCTAAAGATGCCGGCGCCAAGGGGAGTCATCACCGTCCAGAGGAACCACAAGACAGCCCTCGACTGCGACGAGACCACGCTGGCCATGGTAGGCCAGCTCCCTACCCGTGGTCCCAGCAGCAAGGAGCGCCCCACAGCGCGCCCAAAGGTGGCACTTCAGCCGCAGGAGCCCACCAAAACCATCGTTCTCACGGAGACAGACCCCTCCAAGGTGGTCCACGTGGGACAAACCTCGAGCCTCAATAGGAACTCGAGCTCATTACCTTCCTTCGGGCTAACAAGGACGCGTTCGCATGGGAACCGTCCGATATGCCTAGTGTCCCAGGAGAGGTGATCGAGCACAGGCTAGCTGTACGGCCTGACAAAAAATCGGTGAGGCAGTATCAGAGGAGTGTTCCCGACTGAAAAGCCAAGATCATCCAAGACCAGCTCGGCAAGCTGCTTCGAGCGGGCTTCATCCGCGAAGTATAGCACTCTGATTAGCTCGCGAACCCAGTCGTAGTCCAGAAGAAGGGCGGCAAGTGGCGCATGTGTGTTGACCACCGCGACCTTAATTCCGCCTGCCCCAAGGATAACTTTCCCCTTCCACGCATAGATCAGCTAGTTGACGCTACGATGGACTCAACATTGATGAGTTTTCCGGACGCTTATTCCGGTTACCATCAGATCGTGTTGTGTAGAGAGGACGAAGGGAAACCGCCTTGTAACGCCTTTCGGTACATTTTGTTATACGACCATGTCTTTTGGTCTCAGAAATGTTGGTGCCACGCTCCAGTGACTCATGCAAAAAACTCTCCCTGATCAAATAGGGCGCAACGTAGAAGTCTACGTGGACGGTATCGTAGTCAAGAGTAAGGACGCCCGTGACCATGTGTCTGACCTACGGGAAACCTTGACAGCCTGAGACAGCACCGGGTCAAGTTAAACCCCGAGAAATGTGTCTTCGGCGTCAAGTCCAGCATGCTCCTTGCCTATGTGATCGGCGGTGCGAGAATCGGTGCCAACGCCGAAAAGATCAAGACCGTCGAAAAGATGAGGTCGCCAACCTGCGTGAAGGACATCCAGTCCCTCACAGGAAAAATGCGGCCTTAAGCCGTTTCATCTTCCGTCTTGGAGAACGAAGCGCGCCTTTTTGCAAGCTTCTACGCAAGCACGATAGTTTCAAGTGGACTGAGGAGGCTGAGGCTGCGTTTCTGCAGCTGAAGCAGTACCTCGCCTCGCCACCCGTCCTCACCACTCCCAAGCTCGGGGAAGTCCTCCTGTTGTACCTCTCAGTAACACCAAACGCCGCAAGTGCGGTGCTAGCGGTGGAACGAGAAGGGAAGCAACAGCCCATCTACTACATAAGCGAGGTGCTCACCGGCCTAAGGAGCGCTATCCCGACCTTCAGAAGCTGTGCTATGCCTTGCTGATGGCCTCGCGCAAGTTGCGTCACTATTTCCAAGCCCACCAAGTCATTGTCCCGACTACTTACCCGATTAAGGACATTCTCCGAAACCCAGAGGCCACAGGTCGGGTCGCGAAGTGGGGAGTCGAGCTAGGTGAATTCGACATCCAGTTTGTGTCCCGTAATGCGATCAAGGCCCAGGCCCTGGCTGATTTCGTTGCAGAGTTGACCAGGCCGGATGAGTAAGAGATAAGCTCTCCAGGTCAAGATAGGGAAGAAGGTCGGTGGACTCTGTTCTTCGACGGTTCACACCAGTCCAGGCGACTAGGATGCGGTCTCGTTCTCATCTCCCCCAACGGAGAGCGACTCCAGCACGTCATACAAATATACTTCGCGGCGACAAACAACGCCGCGGAGTATGAAGCCCTACTAGCGGGCCTAAGAGCATGAGCTGCGCTCGACATCAAACGGCTAGTTGCGAAATGGGATTCGTAGCTCGTCATCCGCCAGGTCAGGGAGGAGTTTCAGGCAACTGACAACTCGATGGCGCGGTACCTGGCGGAAGTGAGGAAACTGGAGAAGCATTTCACGAGTTTCGAAATTAGCTACATTCCCAGGGAAGAGAACGGCGAAGCTGATAAGCTCGCCAAACTCGGATCCTCACAAGAATGGGCCCCGCCGGGGGTGCTAGTGCATCACCTTTTAAAGCCTTCCATTCCTTCCGGAGAGGAGGCCACGGAGACGCCTACTACCCCCACACAGAGACATCTGGTACTGTCTCATACCTCGAGCAAAGCACCTCCTGAATGACACCATTTATCCAGTTCTTGAGCACGGGACATTGCCCGAGGACGCTGCTGAGCGTTCCTAGCTAAAAAGGCGAGCCCGAGCTTACCGTCTGCACGGGGCTCGCTGTACCGAAGGGGTGCTAATGGCGTGCTTTGTAAGTGCGTTACCCAAGAAGAGGGTAAGTACCTTCTATCCGATACACGAGGGCATCTGTGGCGCACACGCCTCACACAGAACCCTCGTCGGCAAAGCATTCCGCATGGTCTACTACTGGCCCATTGCGATGAGCGACACAGAAGCTTTGGTCAAACACTGCGAAGCTTGCCAATACCATGCGCAGATGACGCATTAGCCTGCGTATGAGCTGCAAACAATTCCATTAGCGTGGCCGTTCGCGGTTTGGGGCATGGACCACCTAAGACCGTTCCACAAAGGACTCGGTGGCAAATCGTACTTGTTTGTTGCCATCGACACCTTCACCAAGTGGATCGAGGCCGAGCCGGTCTCCAACATCACTGCAACTGCCGCGGTACGTTTCTTCCGAAGCATCGTTGCAAAATTTGGAGTGCCCAGCAGAATCATCGCTAATAATGGCACCCAATTCACGAGCCGGGAGTTCAACGATTACTGGGAAGAGCTTGGCATAAAGCTCGCCCTGGCATTTGTGGCCCACCCACAGAGTAACGGAGCGGCTGACTGAGTTAACGGACAGCTAGTCCAAGGCATCAAAAAGTGAGTCTATGAGGCCCTCAAGGCAAAACAGCAAGGTTGGGTCGACGAGCTACCGTCAGTCCTCTCGGCAGTCCAGACAACGTCCAGCCACGGGAGAAACTCCCTTCCGGCTCGTCTATGGCTCGGAGGCCGCCCTCCTAACAGAAATGAGACTAGGATCCGATCGCGTTGACTTCGCCAGCTTCGTGGTGAACGACGAGGAGCGGCAGCTCTACCTCGATCTACTTGAGGCGCGCCGCGAGCATTCCCTACTCTGGTCTGCGGCCTACTAGCTGACCCTGCGTCGCTACGCGGCACACACAAGGACCCTGCAAGCAGGAGACCTGGTTCTACGTCGCACTCAGAACCTCATAGGCTCCAACAAGCTCAGCCCCAAGTGGGAGGGACCGTTCAAAGTAGTGTCCGCAGCCCGCACGGGCTTGGTACGCCTTGCTGACAAGGATGCGAGCAAACTTCCTGGCTCATGGAACATCTCCCTTCTACGACATTTCTACGCTTAATCAGGTCGTAAGTCTCCTTTCAATTCAATTCAATTCAATTCCAAAAAAAAACCTCACTTCCCCAATTACGAGTCACGCTGGGTCCAGTTATGTCCATCTTAAGCAAGCCCGTGGCCAAAATCCGACAACTAAGGCTAAAGCACTCCGGAGCACTTCTACGTTGGGATAGGCCAACATCTCGCACCCCAGTAAGGCTCCGCGCAGTGTGGAACTCACGCGGCCTAAAGTACAATAAGCCCACGTCAGGTTTGTTTGGATGACTAACTTGGGCCTCGCAGTGCTCGGGGGCTGAGATATTTTACGCCCAGATTTTTTTCTAAGTCCTTGACTTTGCCAAGATCGCATCGCCACGCGGCCTAACAAAGCTCGGGGGCTGGGGATTCGCGCGAATTTTTTTCCTAAGTCCTTAACTTCGCCAAGCCCGCACCGTTGCACGGCCTAACGAAGCTCGGGGGCTAGGAGTTTGCGCGTATTTTTTCTAAGTCGCTCTAGTCTTTAGACCGCGCCCAACTCCAAGATCGCACTTGGACTTGGCCCCGGCCCAGGTGTTGGATGACTGTGCGCACAAAAGCAAAGTTTCAAATCAACTCGTTTCGTCCAATTTCCTAAGTTCGCCTCAGAGCTTCGTTACTGTTTATTTAGTTCTCCTACTTTTGCATGACAGGATTTACGCAAGGAAGGAAAATGAGCAAGCTTAACGAAAAAAGGATTCATTATGGAACTAGCATTTCACAAGAGGATCAAACAAAGACGAAAATTTTACAAGCAAAAGGAGGCCCCGCCATCCTGGACTACCGCAAAAGAGGGCGCCATACTACTACAGCTACGGCGGCGCCCAAGTACTAATCCTACTTCGCCGCGCCTAAGAACGGCGCTGACAACGAGCCGGCGGCGCTGCAGACTCCGCCGCCGCCGATGACAACGACAGAGCCGGTGCAGGCACCGACGGGCCGGGCGCGCAGGTCCCTCGCCCTCCGCCAGTGGATGTTGGCTCCTATGAGTGGCGGCGGCGCCACCACGGCCTCCTCCGCAGCGACCTCCGATGGAGCCTCCTCTTCTGCCGCCAACGCGGCGGCGTAGGCTGCGTCGGCGGCGATCTGCGCCGCCGCCGCATTCTCCTCCTCCTCCTCCTTCGCCCCAAGCGCAACGGCTAGCGCCGCGGCCGCCTCTTCGTCGGCGCGGAGTTGGGCGTGCGGCGCCAATGCGGCCGCCTGGCCCGCGACGACGGGGCCTGCGGCGATGGGGCCCGCGACCTCCTCCTCCTCCCCCGCGGGCTGGATCAGCGGCGACGGTGGAAGTGGTGGTGGCGCGTCCTCTAGCAACGCGTCCAGCCAAGCATGCATGTAGCCGGAGCAGGCGTCGAAGGACATGGCTCTGATCTCTCTGCCTCCCGCACTTTGTCTTTTCCCCTCTGTTCTCCCTCTGCTCTGGTCTCGCGCTCTCTGCTTTGAGGACTAATGCAGGCGCAGGCTAAAATGGGAGGCAGTGCAGCGCGCTACGCCTTGCTTTATATAGGCCGGCGGCGCAACGTCCCATCGCGCTGCGGGCTGCCCGAAGCGCTGCTGCGCTCGAAGGGACAAGCAATTAAAACCCACTACGCGAGCTGAAGAAGCGCGCGCACGCGCCGTCTCGCAGAATACCGATCGCGCCGGTAGCCACGTGACACGTGTTCCGGTCCCGCTATCAGTGGCAAGAAAAACCCCTACTTATCGAGGCCCAGCGCGCAGATCTGGCCCACCAATGCAAACAAGGCCCCAAGGGCATCTCCTCGCCTTGACGCGTGACCTGGGCCAGGTACATGAACCGTGGCGGGCGGTTTTGCCTCCGCATTCGCGCCTGGCAAACGTGCCCCTGCCGTCAGCAAAACACTGTGCCACGCAGCAAAGCCCACAGTGCGCGTGATATGACGGGGTAAATTAAGGGAAAATGGCTAAGCTCTCCGGCCACAGTACGTGGTGCTTATCCATTAAGCCAGCGGTAAAACAAAAAATATATGTTTATGGCGCGGGAATCGGAAACAAGGTAGCCCGGGTAAAACTACAACCCGTGCTGTAGCTGAAGCCTTTCCAGCTCGGTTTCAAGGTCTCGGATCCGTTTTTGCGCTTGAAGCAACTCTATGGCATGCGAGTCCATCGCGTTTTGTTCCTGGCGCAGTTTAGCCTGGGCATCGACAAGCTCTTGCTTCTGCTTCTTCATGGATTCCGCTTCGGCCTTGGACTTCAACTCGGCCTCCCGAAACGCGGCAACCTCCTCCCCAAGCTTATCACGGGCTTCCTCAAGCTCGCGCACGATGGAGTTGCGCTCGGACAGAGTAGCCTCCAGCTCGTTAGAGGACGCCTCCCTGCGCCTGCGCTGTTCATCAAAGGCAGCCCGGGCTCGGCCTGCCTCTTCACGCTGCGACCTTCTCCGTTTCCTGGGCCTGGGCAAACCTTGCCATGGCCTCCTGCTCTTTCTCCCAAGCTTCTTGGACCACAGCCTCCAGCTCGGCGACGCAAGCAGTCAAGCGAACCTCGTTCTCAGCGGCTAGCTCGCCTGCGCGCTCTGTCTGAGCCAGGGCTTGCGCAAGCTCAGCAGAGAAGCGTTCAATCTCCACTGTGTCGTCGCCTGACCGCCCACGTGCTGCCTCCATCAGCGAGGACGTGCCGGCAATAAGGGCGTAGAACTTAAACAAGGGGAGACAAATGAAATCACGGAAAGGTCAATGCCTAAACGTAATGTGTAGACTCAAGGATATTAACTTCTTGTTTAGAGTGAGCATGCTCCTCACCCTCTCCTCGACAGCGTCGCGCACGGTTCGATCAAACCCGCGGACGTGCGCCTCGTGGAACGGCAAGGGCGAGCAGCCTACTGACTCCTGGCTGCTCCCCTCTGACAACGCTGGACGCGACACCGCCGCCGCAGATTGAACCGGTGATGCTGCCGGAAGGGGAGCGATCGCTCCAGCTGCAGCCGCCAGCCTTTCAGCGTACTCCACCTTGGCTGCAAGCTCGGCCTTCGCCACCAACGCTTGTGCCGCAGCCACTTTGGCCTCGCTAAGTTCAGCTTGGGTCGATGCCAGCATGGCCTCTAGCTCGTCTGCCCTCTGCTTGGCAGCTGTAAGCTCGGCTTTATCCCTATCCGCCGCCTCTGGGAGAGCCCGGACTTCGCCTCCTCCGGTATGGGCTTTAAGCACCGCCTCAGCGACGGCCAAAGACTCCTCGAGTTCGGCCCTCGCCCGGACAGCTTGCTCCGCAACATCTCGCGATTGCTGGAGTTCGCCAAGGAGCTGGAGTTCCTCCTGTGCTAGCTTCCGTCTTTCCATTGAGGGCTTAGCCCGTTCCGCGGCCCTCTGGGTGGCATACTGCGCCTCTACAAGCTGTGCCTTAAGCCTGGTCACCGCGCCCTCTGCCAGGGCCTGACTAGCCTTCGCCGCCCAAAGCTCCGCCTCAGCCGCGCTCTCGCCCTCCACGGGGGTCAGAAACGTAGGTGCCGCACCGATCGCCATGACTGGACGTGGTTGAGGGGGCTCCACCACGCCTGCTGCCTCCAGCCGCAGCCGTTTAGCCTCAGCCTCTGCTTTTACTGCACGATCGCGAGCAGTATGCAGCTCGCCTATGGTAACGGCGTTCAGACGCTTGAGGAGATATTTCCTCTCCAACCCAGGGGTAGGGTAGATCTTCACCGACGGCGGGCCTCCCGTGACAGAGCTCTGCGCCTTGAGGTCCGCCTGTTGCTCCACCCACTCTAGGGTAGCGGAGATCCAGCCCGCGGTCGCCAGTGGGCCCATGCTGGGCACTGAGACGCTTATCCACCCCGATGGGACGAGCACGTGCACTTGCCATTCCCAAGCAACCAGCAGCCCGCGCTGGTCAGGCGTCGGGGGCGCCTTCCCAATTGGGGTCTTGAAGAAATCAGCGATCCCCCGGCGATCAATCGGCCACCACCCATGCGCCGTGCGTCCTTTGACGTGCAGGGGCGTGACCCACAAGGAAGCTTTGCCGATGTCGACCTTCACAATCTCCGCAACCTCGTCGGACACATCCAACACCGCCATCGGTAGGCAAGACGTTGACCCCCCACGAATCAGCTGCCTGTCCTTGTCCCGCGCATCTGTCGGCCTCAGCAACCTTGCAGCCTCTAGCGACCGCGACAGGAATCCCCCTCCTTCGGGCTCGACCGGTTCGCTCTCAGCCGCCCTGGCTTCAGCAGAGGGAGGCAGCACCTCAACCGCCACCTTGGCGCTACGCACTGCGATAAAAAAACACACATAGAAATCAGGTGCGGAAACAGAATGATGATGAGCAGTGCAGGAAGCTTACGCGCTGGTTCAAGCTCTGTGCCCTCGTGCACCCCCGGTATAGGGCGCAGGAAAAGCTCTGTCTCTAAACCGCCGACGCTGCTTGTAGCTGGCACGACAGCCCTCTGCTGGGTTGTGACGATTTTCTTCACGATTCCCCGCCGCGACGTCGCTCCCGGCGAAGGGCCCGCCGCTGGCGCGGCCTCTTCGTCGTCGCTGCACTGTGCCGGCCAATACGACCTCCTCTTCTTCGCTGGCGCCGCGCCCTGGACCCGCGCAAGGAACAAAACTTAAAGGTAGCCAAATGCTCGACCTTTTTGCTCCGGCGGCTCCAAGAAACCCTAGCCAAATCTTCCCGCACAACGCGTAAGGAGGTATTTTTTCTAAACCTCAGACCGGCTCGCCACGCGACCGGCTCGAGGCTCGGGGGCTGGTTGTTGGTGATTCGTGAGCGGCCCACCCCGAGATGGGCCTTGCGCCGATTCCGTACCGGCCCACTACACGTACAAAGGGTCCAAAAGGCCGCCCCTGGCCGTACCAGGAGGAACGTCTAGCCCGCCGGGGTCACCCCGGGGCTTGACCAAGTCAACCGCTCCTCCCTGGGTCCTGACCAGGAGCATGGCGCACCTCCCGGGATATTCTTAACCCGGAGGAGGGCCCCACGGACAGTCCGTATATCCTTGGGCAGGTGGCAACAACTGTCACGTCCCGCCACACTTCCCCCGGTCTTGATCGGAAAGAACTGCGTCTCCTCGAGGATCCGTAGCCCGGGGACAAGCACGCAGGCAACCTGTTTTGTCGTCTGCCCCGTGGGTTGGCGGCAAAGGTTGTTACGCTATGCGACGCCCCCAACCGGTGGCGCGAGGTTGGCTCAGTCCAGTCAATGCTATATTGGGGATAAAGGGAAAGCGCTTTCTCCCTGGAACAGGCTTCTCCCCCGTATAGGCACTCCCAAACGAACACGTGTCCAATACTAACCAGACCAGCTTCTCCCTGCAGGCTACAGACAAGACAGAGCCCCGGAATGAGACAAGGGCACCGCCACTAAAGCAAGGGTGTACGCGGGGCCCACCGCATCAGCTCCGGGCTACCCGCCGCGCCTATAAAAGGAAAGGCCTCGATCCGTTCGAGGCCAAGCGATCCAAGGAGATAGCAAGCAACCCACGCAACACACACGTCCGAAGCTTCCTCAGCGGTAGACATAGTCCTTAGCCACTTCAGGGTCCGACACCTCCTTGTAAGCTCGGGATCGGTGCCTCCAAGCCTGGTCTCGGCACTTTTGTACTGTTTTCCACCATATAATCAACAAGAGCTGGAGTAGAGCTATTACCCGGCAGTGGGGGCTCGAATCTGGGTAAATCGCTTGTGTCTTCACGGTTTGTATTGCTCTCTCTCCCCCCTCTTTCTCTCACCGTACGACGGATCTGTACCCAGATCGCCAAGTCGCACCAGGCGCTGTCCAGGAAGACCACGCGGCCTGAGGCCCCGTGAGCTTAGCCGCCGCCCCGGGCTGCTGAGGAGGGTTGTTGTTGGGTTTCACTCCAACTACAAATTCGTCTGCAGGTCCATGGACCTGCTACCCTTCCGAGACACGTTTCCCAGAAACCGACACATTTGGACACTTAGGCGGGAAGTTTCGCGCCCACAAGAAATATCTGGCTTTGAGACTTGGTGGCTACGAAACTTCGGACAGCTGGCTACCCCCCTGGAATCCCCTGGACCTATCCCGAACTCTCTCGAAGACAAATGAGGATAAGATACCGGAGATGTGCTCTGTGGGACCCTACAGCCGGAGATACAATGACCGACAGACATGTTGACCTTAGGCTACACACACGCAAGAAATCAAAAGAACTAGAAAACAAATATCCTTAATCTTGGCGTGATCCAGCTCTACAGCTCAGTTGCCATCAATTACCAAAATCATTCAGCCCATGGGAGGCTTGATCTTACACCATACCTAGTTCAACCAACCGAGGGCTTGATATATGGACGAGGGAAACACTATGGAGCTCTCATGAGAAACTTTAGTGTTGTTATTCCCAACCAGGCCAAGTTGATGGTTTGATTGTTTAGGCAGACTAGTGGTGAGTCTCTCAGATAATTTGTGAAGAGATTCATCAAGGTCCACAACACAATACCAAGTATTCCTAATAAATCGGTCATCAAGGTGTTCAAGCATGTCGTGTGCTACAAAAGGTTCATTGAGGAATGAGGACCTTAGTATCAAACCGCTGGCCATGACTAGCCAGTTGCTCAGTTGAGTGCTATAGACGCGCCGTTCAGTGGAGCAAGATATTCCACAACAGGAACCACCACGCTTCCTCTGCCTCTCCCACCGGACAACCTAGTGTAGCCTCTTTGAAGAAGAAACCCTCAATCAAGAAAATAATTGCGAAGACAAACAAGTACGACTTTCAATTATGGTTATGTTACAATCGATTTGTAATTCAAAATGCATGGTTAGAAGCACCAAGCATATGTGGATCCTGCAAGGAGCGGTAGTACATGAATGTCCCATCGTTGCGAAAAAACCAAAGGACCAGTGCAAAGACATTGCAGACAAGGAAAACATTATTTTTCTTCACTCGGTACTTTACCATGATGTTCACAACAATTAAACATGACATTTTTGCCGTATGGGAAAAATAGTGTAATCATGCTCCCTAAGCAAGGTCGACCAAAAACATGCAAGAAGGTAGGGGACAACGAGGATGATGAAAAAAAATGAAATGCCAAGATCCTAAGAACCACATGAACATGATCTTTGGTGCATCTTCTATGTACTACTCCAAGCATCACTTGAAACATGATCCTAGGCGTACCTACACCACAGCCTATCCACCCCGATGGTTAAAATTCATGGTCGCTTGATTAATCGGTATAGTTCAAGTGCCTCTAGATTCCCTACACTAAATGATTGACGACCATCTCATGGGCGTCCAAAAGTCACGATTATAGAGACTCCATAAGTGGCCATGTTCACATGGTTGTTGATGTTGTGCCTAGGACTATGTCCTTGTACTTATGGATGCTTTTACCTTTAGATGCCACTACAAAACCATGTCCATAGAATATTAAAATAATAGTCAGTATCCTTGTGTAGATCATGAATGGACCTGTTACTCATTAGCACACGCAAGCAACGTAAGCCGATTAGCTACCCACAACCACATGGTGGCAGTTAGTTAAGAGGAGGATTTCAGGACCCCATTTAAAATTATATAGAAGTCATATCCGCTATAGACATTTAAACTCAAGTAGTTAATCACTATCGCTTTTACTGCATTAATAACTACTAGCAAAAATACCCGTGCGTTGCAACGGGAGAAATAAACATCCTTTCACACCATTGGAAGATGATTCCTCCATGTTGCCAGGTGAAGAGCATTAAGGCCAAATGCATTTCTACCATCTATGTTTCCACTACATTTTTTCAATAAAGCCAATGCAGACTCCACTTCAGCTATTGACCCTTGTTTCGAAACAAAACACAAATCCTTAAGAGAGTTTCCAGTTTCAGGACAAGGTCTGCGACCAGCTACTTGCTTTAAGAAAACATTAGCTGTGATACTGTATTGACAGTTTGACATCATACAGAAAAAGAATCAAAGATAATGAAAGCTTCATAAGAATGGTGTACCATAACTCTTTCTGGTCTAAATAATAAAACTGTAAGACAGCGACCGGTAGTAACATCAAGTCATCAACAGTATGTATGAGTGTACATTACTCTCATAAGTCATAAAGATAAAAATGGTGGTGAAAACCTTAGAAGAATGCACACATGCATACGATATTCTTGCTTGACAGAGAAAACTACATAAACCAACATCATTTTTTCCAACATCCTGTTAAAGATATGCCCTGCTCATTACACTGGTTCATCTTGAACATGTTCTTCATTAACAGAATAAGAGCAGGCCCTAGCTATACATATTTACACGAACAAGAAAAAATGGAACCGTTAAGCTGTCAGAAATTTAAAAGGCAGCCATACTCTCCAAAACACAAACCTAAAAATGATTACTCTTTCCATAAAAGTCTTCAAACAGAGTGAAAGAAGAACAGCCTCTTGATTTGCTTCACGTGCTTGCCGTATTCTAACAACCCTGTATATAATTGGAAGAATGTGTGACCGAAATAAACTAAAAATCTGATATGTTAAAAGCTAAGGACATAGAGATGCAGTTACATGCTAGTCACACAATATATAGTCATAAGCCACATATATCTAATTTTCTAGAGTAAAAAAGTAGAAAACCAAGCAAGAGAAAGAATGATAAAAACAGAAAAAACATACTCTTCAGTCAATGTTGCTGGTCGTTTCAGAGAAGGATCGGCTTCAAGACGGACTGGTTTGTTTAGTGAAAGTTTCACGAGCTCATCAATTTCCTCTGTCATCGTAGCAGAGAAAAGCATTGTCTGTCTCCTTTTAGGACACATGCGAATCTGCATTATTATGAAAGAAGAGCACATTATAGATGAAAGCATTGTAGATAATTGAAGATATATAGCGACTTTGGACTGGTGGACATTGTGACAAACAAAATTAGAAGCACAACAATTTGGCAGTTACCAGCTCATGAATTTCAGCACTGAAACCCAGTTCTAGCAAACGATCAGCCTCGTCAAGTATCAAAACAGCAAGATCTTCAAGCCCAACAGAAAGGGAATTCCGTAGATGATTTATAATGCGGCCAGGAGTAGCTACAACAATGTCAGGCATTGAACTTAAAGCTACCTCTTGTACCTGAGAAAGCCAATAGCATTTCATTGGCATGGCAATGATGGGAAAAAAAATCTAACAATCTATTAACCAATAAACTATACAGAAGCAGAAGAATGCAAACAATAAAAAATTACCAACTTTTATGGCTGCTTGTGCTAGCAGATTCTCCTTCCTTCACATCAGATAAAACAGGAATAGCAGCAGGCAAACGGGTCATTGACCGAGTAACAGGGCAAAATGTCTGCTGATTGGCATGTGTACTGCAAGATGGCTCAGAGTGGCCAGCATTGCTTCTCACTGGAAAGGAAACCAAAGCAAAAGGTTAGAATACACCATCAAACAGGATACAGCCTTGTAAACGTGTTGGCTTAAAAACTTTGAGAGAGCTCCCTTGTAAAGAAAGTAAAACCACCTTATAACACTTGCAACATCGAGTAAAAAAGAAATAGCCACATAGGTATTCCCACTTCCCACAAATGCTGACATTTGTAGAAATTAATTGTCTTTTAATTCTTAATTGTAAACTCCAGTATGATGCAAATTGCTATGCAAGATGGGGGAGAAACAACACCCAAATCCAACTATGTTTTAGGCTAAATGTAATATGCACAAGACAATTGTAGCGAGAGCCACTAATAGACATAATTTCATCAGAACAGGGTATGAAAAGGCCATTCGACTCTACACTGATTATCAATGGCAACTTCCATGGTGACATAGTGTCTACATTTAAGATTCTTGCATAGAATCCTTGAAAAATTTGAACCATCCAGAATGATCATTCACAGGTTTACCAAAGATTCAAAATTGCAAACTACTGAAATTCAACAGAATCTGTAGAAAATATCACATTTAGAGCCTTAAACAGAAAACAGAAATCCAGCAATTTCACAATACATCACTATCAACAACTTGCACTTGTTCTGTCAACATGGCTAATGGCAAAATCCTGAGCTAAATTTTGCCCCCATATTAGAGCAACTTGCATAGCTCCAGCAAATGCATAACCTTTGACCTTATTAGCATCTTTGATGGATGCTACTAAGCCAGAAGAGAATCTTCGCGGCACAAATTCGTCATCTAATTAACATATTTATCAGCAATATTATACCAAATTAATAGCAAGCCGGACTTTAAATTCAGAAAAAACAAGGGGGGAGCAAGCTGCACCAGGTGGTTAACGATGTGGGAGCCAGAGGTGTTCCCCTGCGAGTTGCAGAACCACTTGCAGCAGGGAGCGGCGCATCGGCGAGGGGGAAGGGAGGGAGGGAGGGAGGGAGGGGACTCACGACGCCCCCGGCGGTGCAGGTGGTGAGGTTGAACTTCTGGTGTGTCGCGTAGTCCTTGTACAGCAGATCTGCGCGCGGGCGTCACAGCGTCAGGATTGAGCCGAGGGGAAAGGAGCAAGAGCTAAGAACACGAGGCATTGCTCCGCCGGACGCGGGATCGAGGGCGGGAGCGGGACGGCGGGGTACCTCTGGTCTTCTTGCCGATGTCGGAGTAGAGCCCCGGGGCCATGGCGGCGGCGAGGAGGAGAGAGAGGCGGGATCGCAGCGGCAGCCGGGGGCGGAGGCGGCGACCAGTTAAACGGAGATGGTTCAGATGAGGGAGAGGGAGGGAGAGGGTTTAGTGAGAGAGAGCCGAGATACGGGGGCTGGGACGGGGGCGGCCGAGCACGGCTAGGGTTTCGGGCAAGGGGAGGCCGTGAGCCTGCGAGGGGTAAGGAGAAAGAGAGAGTTGGTTCGGACGGACGACGGACGACGGACGAAGAAAACGGAAGATGGAAACTCTGTTCTCTTTATTACTCCCTGCGATGTGTCCATGCTGAATATTGAACTCCCTGCGATGATTTGCTTTCTCTCTCGCACACAGATAAATTACATTCTGTATTTCACAACATTTGCTTCCATTTTCATGTTGTCACAAGGTGAAGTCTGTAGAGATGTGCTTCGCTTGTGCTAAGCACATGGCAGTGCACTGAGCTTAACTGTTGGACACCCTCACATCCACTTTGATGCTCGGCTGCTGGTGGGCTGCGCAGCCCCTTGGCCGGCGCGCCCTCATGGCCGGCCGATGAGCTCCTCCCCTTCTCCATCTATCTCTCACTTTCACTCCCTTTCTCTGAGTAAAGGATGAGACGAAGAATCGCAGTGAACGGTGAGAATTGAGTAAGTGAAGAAGACGATGTGGACCGGAGAATTTTAGTGCTATATGCGAGTTTTGCAATTTGGCTCTCGTGCATCAATTTAATTCGAAGAGGGTGCTAAAACATCTATCTAGCCCCTAAATACTTGCATTGTTCCATCAGTACATGATAGTATATTTGGTCTATGTCAAGGTGCTAGTGTTAGATCATGTTATTAGAGAAACATTAGACAACGGATGACCGTCCCAAGCCTTGTGATGGAACATGCCGTATGTCGTTTAATTCGTGCGGATAAACTCCTCGCTCCTCTGTTTTTCTCTTAGGTTGAGATTGTTTCATGTAGGTTGAGAATGTTTCATGTAGGCTAGTTTCATATATGTTCAGATTGTTTTATGTAGATTCAAATGGCTTTGTGTAGGCTACTTTCATATAGGTTCAGGTTGTTTCATTTGGTTCAGATTGTTTCGTGTAGGCTAGTTTCATGTAGGTTCAGATTGTTTCATGTAGCTAGTTTCATACATGTTCAGATTGTTTCGTGTAGCTAGTTTCATAATCATACATGTTCAGATTGTTTCATGTAGCTAGTTTCATATAGGTTCAATTGTTTCATATAGGTTCAAAATGTTTCATATAGTGTAGTTTCACGTAGGTTCAGATTGCTTTATACGGGGTAATTCTCCACGTAGGTTTAGATTGCTTCGTGTAGCTAGTTTCATACATGTTCAGATTGTTTCGTGTAGCTAGTTTCATACATGTTTAGATTGTTTCATGTAACTAGTTTCATATAGGTTGAATTTGTTTCATATAGGTTCAAATTGTTTCATACAGTGTAGTTTCATGTAGGTTCATATTGCTTTATACACAGTACTTCCACGTAGGTTCAGATTGTTTCATATAGCGTAGTTTCTTGTAGGTTCAGATTGTTTTACGTAGGTTCTGATTGTTTCATACAGGGTAGTTTCACGTAGGTTTAGGTTCTTTCATATAGGATAGCTTCACGTAGGTTTTAGATTGTTTCATACATGGCAATTTCATGTAGGTTCATATTGTTTCACTTAGGTTCAGATTGTTACATACAAGGTAGTTTCAAGCATGTTCAGATTGTTTCATATAGGGTAGTTTCTTGTAGGTTCGGAGAAAATTCATGTATTTTTCATGTATATTACAAAAATAAGTAGTTTCAGATTTTTCATGTATTATTCATGAAATATTCATGAAATATTCATGTATTTTTCATAGAAAGTTTCATGAAGTCTCAAGAAAACTCATATAATTTCAGAAAATTTCAAGTAGTTTCAGGAAAATTCATTTAGTTTCAGGAAAAAATCGTGTAGTTTCATAAAAAAATCATGTAGTTTCAAGAAAATTCATGTAGTTCCATAAAAAACCATGTGAAGCTCAAGGCGCGTTGTGCCGCTCGTGTTGTCATAGCTATGCTGTTCTCCGCCCTCATCATCCTCCTTTTGGCCGCAGGGTTTGTCCTCTTCGGGTGGCGTTGGTGCGGCGCACGCCTAGGCAAGGACGGTAACCTGTTGAACCGATATGAATTTTAGATAAAAACTATGTGAATTTCAGTTAGGTCCAAAGTGAAAATGCTTAAAACCATATGAAACTACTTGATCCAATATGAATTTCAGCAGAAAACCATGTGAATTTTAGGTTGGTTCAGATAGTTTCATAGAAAATTCATGTTGGTTCATGATTTTTCTGGTACAAAAAACAGAAAGCTTTATAGGAAATCCAGCTTGGTTCAGGTTGTTCAGTTAGTTTAATAGAAAATTCAGGTTGGTTCAGGATGTTTCAGCTAGTTTCGTAGGAAATTCATATTGGTTCAGGATATTTCAGTTAGTTTTGTAGGAAATTCATGTTGGTTTATGTAAAAAACAGCTAGGTTAATGTGAAATTCAGGATGGTTTAGATAGTTTAATAGAAAATTCTGGTTGGTTCAGGATGTTTCAGCCAGTTCCATAGGAAATTTATATTGGTTCTAGATGTTACAGCTAGTTTCATAGGATATTCACATTGGTTCAGGTAAAAAAAACAGTTAGGCTCATGTGAAATTCAAGTTGGTTCAGATAGTTTCATAGAAAATTCATGTTGGTTCTGTATTTTTCTAGTAAAAAAAGCAGATAGCTTCATGGGAATTTCAGTTTGGTTCAGGTTGTTTCAACTAGTTTAATAGAAAATTCAGATTGGTTCAGGATGTTTTAGTCAGTTTTATAGGAAATTCATATTGGTCCAGAATGTTTTGGTTAGTTTCATATGGAATTCATGTTGGTTCAGGTAAAAATGCAGCTAGGTTGATGTGAAATTCAGGTTGCTTCACATAGTTTCATAGAAAATTCATATTGGTTCAGGATTTTCCTGGTAAAAAAACATATTGCTTCGTGGAAAATTCAACTTAGTTCAGGTCGTTCAGTTAGTTTAATAGAAAATTTAGGTTGGTTCAGGATGTTTCTGCCAATTTCATAGAAAATTCAAATTGGTTCATGGTTCAGCATGTTTCAGTTAGTTTCATAGCAAATTCATGTTGGTTCGTGTTGGTTCAAGTAAAAAAGGCGGCTAGCTTCATGTGAAAATCAGGTTGGTTCAAATAGTTTGATAGAAAATTCATGTTGGTTCATGATTTTTCTAGTAAAATGCAGATAGCTTCATAGAAAATTCAGTTTGGTTCTGGTCGTTTCAGCTAGTTTAATAGAAAATTCATGTTGGTTTAGGATGTTTCAACAAGTTTCATAGAAAATTCATATTGGTTCAGAATGTTTAACTAGTTTCATAGGAAATTCATGTTAGTTCAGTTAAAAAAGAAGTTAGGTTCATATGAAATTCAAGTTGGTTCAGATAGTTTCATAGAAAATTCATGTTGGTTCAAGATTTTTCTGGTAAAAAAAGCAGATAGCTTCATGGTAAATTCAGCTTGGTCCAGGTCGTTTCAACTAATTTAATAGAAAATTCATGTTGGTTCAGGATGTTTCAGCCAGATTCATATGAAATTCATATTGGTTCACATGATATTTAGATTGGTTCAGATAATTTTATAGCAAATTTATGTTGGTTCAGATAGTTAATAGAAAATTCAGGCTGGCTCATGTACGTTCAGGTTGGTTCAGCTTAGTTCATGGTTACATCATCTATTTTGTTTTTTTAACTCATCCGTTTCAAGCCTTCTGGACGAAGGTCCGTCCTATATAGGCTCCCATAACTATATGAACCTCCTTAGAGAAGACATAACAAGCGGACACACACATAAGAAGTGACTCTCAACACTTTTGACACATATTTTCCCTCCTATAAGGTAATTTCAACATGCTAGTGTAGGGCTGTTATTCCTCTTACAGAAGACCAAACCAAGATATATAACCCCTTTGCTACATTGTGGGTGCCATTGCCATTTGAAGAAGTTTATACCTCTCATATGAAAAGAGCTATTTGATTCCACAATAATAAAAAAAGTAAGCTTGACGAGAACCCAAACCCTTCTTCAATTGTTGACACACACCCACGTACTTTCACATACGGCTGTAATATTTTCACGCATGTTTTTTTTTCTTGTGAAAGCATCATAGTTTCATGCATGGAGCACGGGCTAGTGCTTTCCCATCGAACACACATATTTAGTAGATCTCTACTACTTTAAAGCACGGATTGGTCGCGGTGGTGGTCGCAGTGCCAACTTACAATCTCCACCCTCCATTCCATCCGATGGCTGAGATCGTCCGCAGGCTCGCAGCACACCCCCACCCCTGCTTCGGCTCCCACGCCCCCCCCACGTCCTTCCCAACCGCCCACGACGCCACCGTCGCCCGCATGCCTCCATCCCGCACCACCGCCTCTTACCGCATCGGCCTCCTCCCGGCGCCACCACCCTTCCCCGTCGCGGCCGCTCCTCCCTGCACCGCGCCCTCTCCGCCGCCGCCTCCTGCTCCCACGCTGCCCCCTCCCCGCCGCCGCC